>CP106718.1:630000-982920 GCA_025503065.1 Gossypium bickii
AAAGACTAAATTGAAATAGGAGTAAAAGTTGAATTATAGATTAAAAGAAATTATAAAGGACCAAAATGGCAATTAAACCATTTTGTATAGTTTGAGGCGGCGTAACGTAGAAAAATCTGAGATTTTTATGTTTAATATATATTATTATATTATTATGTAATAAAGATATTTTATGTTTTAATTATAATATATTATAGTATATTATTATTTTATATATATATATATGTGTGTGTGTGTGTGTGTGTGTGTGTTATAAAGAGAAAGTAAAAGAAAGAAGAATAGAAAAGAAACAGAGTATAGACGAAACAGAGAAGAAACAAGGGAGAAAGAAAGAAAAAGGGAGAATAGAGTTTTTAAAGTTTGGATATTTAATAGGTAAGTTAATTTAGTCATTCTCTTTTAATTTTGATGCTTTATAAGTTTTAGAACAAAGTTTTGTTAAATTAAGTTGAAATTTTGAAAATTCTTAGATTTTTGAACATGAGTTATGTGGATCAAATTGATGAATTAAGGGTGTTACATTTTAGTGGTATCAGAGCTATCAGGTTTAGCCGATTCTCAGACTTAATCGAGCTCGAAAACTGATTTTGTGATGTATACTAGAAACGATGAATTTATGAATTTAATAAAATAGAGTTGGTTACCTCTTAGTTTAGAAAGATGAAATGCTAAAGAAAGAAACGTTTTCCAATCGAAATAATTTCGATAATTCTAAAAGTGATGTTCAAATAATTAAGTAAAATGTTACTTATGATGAAACATAATTTGAAAAGGTAAGGATAAATGTCTTATAGTAAGTAAGAAATGATAAATGTTATGTTATATGAGTATATATATGAGATTAAATTATGAGGCCTTACGATCTCTACCCCCATATTGGTACAGTTATATTTATAGTGAAATTGATGGGAATTATAATGATTTAGTTCAAAAGTGTGGAACTGAAGAGTTTAAAGGAAAGAAAGATGATGACCCAACTGAGGCTGAAGAATGGTTAGAGAACAGTCAAAGAATATTTGAAGAATTGCAGTATACAAGGGATGAAAAGTTAAAATATGCAGTATCTTTATTAAAGGGTGAAGCTTACCAATGGTGGAACACTGTCATGAATATCCATTTTACAGAGAAAATTAATTGGAATTCCTTTGTATCTAAATCTAAAAAGAAATATGTGAGTCAACTTTATCTTGAGAAGAAGAAAAGAGAATTTCTAGATTTGAAGCAGAACCACATGTCTGCTGCTGAATATGAACGTGAATTTATTTGATTTCTTTTCTGAAAATTATTTGGGGGATACACAGTGCTACTATCAAAGGAAGAAGTCATATATCAAAAATTGATTTATTCAGATATGGTAACTACAGAATGAGTTAACTGAAAATTTCTTTCGAATAAGCTTTGTGAGTGAAGTAAATGATATGGGACTGTTGATGATTATATATGTTAACGGATTAGTAATGAAATTGCAGAAATATTTGAATACAGCTGCTATAGTCGGGTATTTTACAATGATCTCTTCTGGGTATTCTTTATGGGTATTCTATATGTTCTTTTATCTTCAGAGGCATATGCAACTGTTCAGATGTGATTTTTATCGTATAGAAAGTTTGGTTAATCATAACGTTAAATGGAAGTATTGTTAGTCTGGTTGATTTATGATCGGTACTGCTCTATTTTTCTTTGGATTTTCTAATTTGTTCTGTTAGATAGAAGACTTAATGGTCAGATTCATATGAAGTTATTTTCTACTTCTACTGGTTGATATTCTGGACTACATATACACAATTTGCATTATCTTTATCATAATCGTTTCTAGTGAGGATAAATGGTATACTACATATACACAATTTGCATTATCTTTATCATAATCGTTTCTAGTGAGGATAAATGGTATTCTTCTTCTGGTTTTTCTTTGGAATATTATCGATTTCTTTCTCATTGAATGTGGTTTTTATTCTCGGAAATTCAATATAGCTTCACATCTGGGATTCCATTATCTTGGTTTTCTTATTATTTTATAGTCTGATCTTATCTATCAAATATGACTCATTTGTGAAGGGGTATTCATTGATAGAAGGTAAAAATATATATTACTGTTATAAATTCTATGGGAGTTCGGTGATATGGATTTTAGATTATAGAAGTTGTACTATTATACTGGTTATTATTGAGACTACTCTTGGATTTCTTCTTCTATTTTGAAGCACACTATTGAAGTTAAGTATTGATTCATTTATATTATTGAAATGTCAGATTTATTATAGTACTATGGCTTTATTCTATTTGATGACTGTGGACTTGGGATAATTTGAAGTGTTGGGATTTCTTTTTAATATTTGTGGAAGTGTTTTCTATGATAGCTACATCAATGATAAGAATACTACAGGAAGACACAAGGTTTGAATGGACTAATCAATGCTAGTAGAATTTTGAGTAGATGGAAGTTCTAATAATTGAAGCATCAGTTTTGGTTCAGTCTGAATCGGGTAAGAAATTTATTAAGTGGATTAGATTGTATTTTGATGAAGAAAGGTATTGAAATGTCCTGATGTGATAATGGATTATCATATAGGGAAAAATAAATATAGTTGTAGATGATTTGAATGGGAAAATAATTGTTCGCTCTGTGAGTAATAAATATTCGATTGCTATTGTCTGATGAAGGATTAATTTTAGTTGAATATCTGTTATTGGTGTTTACTGCAATTATTACAACTATTAAAGATCTTTGGGGCGGAAATGAGATATAAGTTTATGAAATTGATGACGATATGGAGAATCAGTCTTTGAAATGTTTGATAGAGATCTACAGTTTACGGTTCACTTTCTGATTTCAGAATAACTTATAAGAATTCTATATGAGTGATAGTTGATTAATTTATAAAGTCAGAAGTGATTGATGGCTTTTAAACTTTATGGAGATATACATTCCAGAAATTGTAAGATTTCATGGTATTCCAAAGATATTGATAATTTCGATCGAGATTGTAGTTCACTTTGGGGTGCTGAAAACAATTACAGGAAATTATTGAGTACTTAACTCGATTTCAATACAGCTTTTCATTCACAGATAGATGGATAATTTGAGAGAGAGTTAGTTAGATTTAGGAAGATATGCTTTAAGCTTGTATAATTGGTTTTGAATTAGGTTGGGATGTTATTTACTGGTGGCCGGTCAAATATTCAAATGGCTCTGTAGAAAGCATTATGTAGTTGAAGATGATGTTCATCAGTGTATTGGGTGGAATTAGATGAAAGAAAAATGGTTGGAACAGAATTAATTCAAGGAAATGGTAGAAACTATTAAGAAGATTTAAAATAGATTGAAAGCAGCATTCAACAACAGAAATCAATTGTGGATTTAAAACATCGGGATATTAAATATTCTGTTGGTGATAAGATATTTTTCAAGGTGTTTACTTGAAGGAAACTGTAAGTTCAGTGCTTCATCTCTTTTTAAGTAAATTTCGAGGACGAAATTTCAAAAGGGGGAAAGAATTGTAACGACCTCAAAAGTATGAATATCGAAAAATAAGTTATCGGGTCTTCGTTTTTAGTAAACGGACTCGTAAAATATTTATTAAAAATATTTATAAAGTTAGTTATGTGTTTAATCACGTTTTAATTAAGTGAATTTAGCTCAATTAAGAGCAATTAGTAAAAAAGACTAAATTGAAATAGGAGTAAAAATTGAATTATAGATTAAAAGAAATTATAAAAGACCAAAATGACAATTAAACCATTTTGTATAGTTGGAGGCGGTGTAACGTAGAAAAATATGAGATTTTTATGTTTAATATATATTATTATATTATTATGTAATAAAGATATTTTATGTTTTAATTATAATATATTATATTATATTGTTATTTTATATATATATGTGTGTGTGTGTGTGTGTGTGTGTGTTATAAAGAGAAAGTAAAAGAAAGAAGAATAGAAAAGAAACAGAGTATAGACGAAACAGAGAAGAAACAAGGGAGAAAGAAAGAAAAAGGAGAAATAGAGTTTTTAAAGTTTGGATATTTAATAGGTAAGTTAATTTAGTCCTTCTCTTAGATTTTGTTGAATCTAAGTTTTGTTGAATTAAGTTGAAATTTTGAAAATTCTTAGATTTTTGAACATGAGTTATGTGGATCAAATTGATGAATTAAGGGTGTTACACTTCTATTTCAGCATACCCTAAACAAGACCTACAGAAGTAGAGGGACAAAATAAAATCAAAGAAAAGAGAATCATAATATCAAAAATAGGAGACTCAAACGCACCAAATTCAATCAGGAATTAGTCGGATAATTCAAAGTGACAAAGACTCAATCCAAAAAATTAAGGAGAAAGTCTCACTAAGAAAAGAAACATATCGAAGTTAGGCGGTCATTTGAAGGCAATGAAGGGAGACTCGAGAGCCTCTCTATTTCGACTTTGCAAAATTCTGCTTTAATATATTTCTTTGCCAAGGAAAAGGCCAAAAGGTAACAAGATTACTAGAATACAACTGTAAAAGAGGTCTCGGATACCTTAAAACTTTTGAATAACTCAACGAGCAATTTGTGCCTTTTTTTTATAAAATTAAGTGACCAAAATGCAAAACTTAATAATTATGAGTTAATGACTATCAAACATTCATTAGCAACTTAACAACCTAATGACTTAAATGATAACTTTCATGTAGTTAAATGACCAATTTGTAACTTTTTAAATTAAATGACCACAAAACAACCTTGGGTGTAGTTTACCCTTTTGAGTTGAACTCAATTATTTTCATGAATGAAAATAATATTTGAGTTTAATTAGTTATAATAATAGCTTAATTGAACAAAGATTATTAGCTTATGAGTTCTTTTAATTCAATAGCTTGTTTATATATGTTAACAGATTTTCAACAAAAAATATTTAGTTAAGTAGCCAATTTGAATGAAAAAGAGGACCTAAAAGCAAAGCAAAATTCACATAAAAAAATCAAATAAAAAAGAAAATAAATAACCAAAACATTATTTTAATTTTTAACTTCTTACTAAAAAGAATTTATACCATATAAAAGCCTTGAAATATTTACCTCCTCAAAACTAAATCCCAAACTTTACATTTTTCCCTTACTAAAAGTGAAAAAAAAAAAAAAAAAAAAAAAAAAAAAAAAAAAACCAGCAAGATTAACCCCTTTAGCCATCATTGTCCCCTAAAAAAATGGAACCCTTTATGCCATATCATACAACCAAAATGAGCATAAAAGATATAATGGACTTCCTATACTCCATGTTTTTACCTTTTAGATCGATTATGGCCATGCATACTGACAAAGGTGACCCTTTTCTGAGTAGATGATCATCTTCTTCTCTTCATTTTACCAACAGGTTGTAAAGCCAACAGAGCCATGGATTTCATACCTCGTTGACTCAACATTCTTTTAACATGTCTCTTGCTTCACTTCTTCTATGAAGCACCCTAGGCCTATTGACTGCTCTTCTTCGATTAATGGCACACTTCTTCTCTTTCAAACGGAAACGTGGAGTGTGTACTGAAAGAGTAAACCATCTCATCGCTTGTGTTATCCTAGGAAAAAGCGTATTACGTAACAAAAACTTAATATGAATCCCATTCTTTTACCTGAAGAGGCCCTTGGACACTTACCTGGTAATTGAGATCTGAATAGCATTCGAGGGAAAGTACTCTGATTGCTGTTGTTTTCCCCGAGATTGGATGCAGTAGATATACTTATCGGACTATCATCGCTCAAATCAATAGACTTTGACTTGGATTCATTAAGTGGTCCAGAAATCCCCTTGGTAACAACACATGGTTCATCAAGCTCAAGCATCAATTGTGTTTCACAAGAGAACTGAATTGAAGTTTCATCGGCAACAACTTTAGATTCATAGCCATTGGTATCGGTATTATTTACCGGTTGGAGATCGGAGACGCATAAAATATTATCAAGAACGGATTTTGGTGAAGGATCAGAAGTACCAAGGTCCGTACAAGGCTTTTGTACTTCTATTGCAGTTGAAAACCAAGGTATACCCTCCCTAACATAGAACAAAATGTAGGCTTCTTGAGAAAGCACTTCTCCTTCCTCAACACTAGTAACCTGCAAAAGATAAAAACGTGACACCATTATACACCATTCGTTCAAGTTTCATCAAAACATCGCTACATAATCACATAAATAAGATCCTTCAAAGTTTATAATTTCAGTTAATATTACATTTAAGATGCTTGCAGCACAAGCAAAGTTTTAAAACATTGGGGTGATTGAACCCTCCTTTACCTTAATAAGCACGAAAATTCTAATCAAGAAACATATATCGAGACTTGTTGGAACAAATTTGTTTGAGTTCTTACGATTGAATCATTCAAATTATGCCACGTATCTGGAGAGGACCGAATGTAACAAACGTAATGTCCAGAAGTAGGGTTGTATCCAGAGTGCTTCACAACTGCATATAACTGATACTTCAGTTCCTCCTATCACAAAACGAGCACAAACAATACGAGTTTAGCAGTTTTGAACACTAAAAAAGTGGTATAACTAATCAAAAATAGACCATATAAAGCCGACCCCAAAGCAAATGGGGCTACTCACATTATTACTTGTCTGATTGACATTAGTGTAAGGCTGCAAATCCAACTCTAATGGGAAAACAACGTGCTTGTCGATCTTCTTGACGTAGGTTGCTTTAGTCTTAAATCTCTTCAAGTGGAATGCTGCAACCGAAGGAGCCTGGTCTAGCATAAGTTGTTTTTCAACCAACACCTTGTCTTCACAATTCTCACACCTGAACTTTGCAACCAGATCATCTATCTTTTCCACCTTGGTGAAAGACTCTAAAGCACTCGGAAGGGTATCAACATCTTCGATCTCCAAACTCAAATCAATCAAGGGCTCGTAACTGTAAGAAATATGACCACAATTGCAACAGCATAGCTGAAACCATCAAAGTAAAGGTATAATCAATAAAAGACTACATTTCTCACTTAGAAATGGCTAATCGAGATCAATTTGGCATTGTTCTTTACTTTGCTAACAAGTCGACCACCAAAAACCTTCTTAACTAAGCAAATATCCGGAGAAGAAAAACAATCATCCTTTAGCTTTAAGTCCAAGCAACATTCTTCAAGCCTATTTAACAAGCACTGAAGGAACTCGTGAGCATCCTCTTGTTGATATCTCTCAAAACTAGGTGAGATATCTGGATTTCATGTGTCAAGAATTACAATTAAGAAAGAACTCTTTTTGATAGCAAATTGATAACAAATATGGCAATTTCATCAAATTACAAAAGTTAAGCCTAACTACAAAATTCAATGTTGGAACAAAAATTAACTATTTAACCAGAAATTAACAAGCAAATGATAAAATAAAAACAATAAAAAGAAAAGGATACAGCTCAAATTGTCAAAAATTTTAGATGGTGAAACAACTCGTCCAGATGAATTCAATGAAAGCTCAATGTGATCATGAACAGCACAAAGTAAACAAAAGCTATTAATATTCCCTGACAATCCAACAAAACTAAATAGTTAGCAACCCCAAAAGGATACACATACATATACACATACACATATAGGATTCACATGGCTGCAAATCATACCATCAACAATGGCACATTTAGGAAAAGAATCATGTATCCCTCCTATCCTTCATGTCCATGACATGGTTAGAATTATGTTGCATTGCAATATACGTAGATATATATACATACACATACATATAGGATTCACTTGGCTGCATATCATACCACCAACAATAACACATTTACGAAAAGAATCATCTATTCCTCATATCCTTCATGTCCATGACATAATTAGAATTATGTTGCATTGCAATATACGTACTTATACACATACACATACATATACATATATATACATATACACCAAAGGCGAACACAAGGGGGCAGGCATTGGCCTTGGCCTCCCAAAAATGGTAAATTTGCTACAGAGGCCCTTCAAGTTTTGTCAAATCATAGGTTAGTATAATGGTAAAATTATATTTTGACCCCCAAAAAGTTATTATTCATTTCTGGGCCGCTAAAGTAATTTTTTGGCTTCACTCCTAATATCCACATACACATACAAAAGGTTAAAGGAAAGAGTTCTTACGATGACAAGGCTTCTCATGATGATTCAAAGACCGAAGACCCAAAACAAAAGGAACAGTATGAGTAAAACATTGTAACACGGCATTGATGAAACATGTGTTACCCAAATTTTCCAGCCCTGCACCCTACAAAATCCAATATCCAAAATGTTCAATTATTCAATCACCATTCAACCAACATATACATACGCACATGAATAATATAAACATACCACTCCAGTTGGTTCATTTGCAATTCTAAAACCTTCATTAGAAGGAACCCAAGGATCATGGGGTTGCTTAGAATCATAAGGGAGTAAAGCTAGAATCTTAGACAATTCGTATTCATCAGAAGAAGACGAAGGGGGTTGTTGATACGTTAACGAAAGCACGTTCAGACCTTCAGGATTCACCGCCGTTTCATCTTCGAGGAAGCTTTCTAACATGGTGGCAAGATCAAGGGAATCATTAACAGCCACCATTGGAGGAAAAGATGATGACCCAGATAAAGAATCGGGCACTAGAGACGGAACCTGATCGAGTTGAGAAGGAGGAGGACCATTTGGTTTATCAGTATACGTTTGGGTTTCCATAGAAAGACGGTAATAAAAGCTTGCAACGAGTCGACAGAAAAAAAAAAAAAGAGTTTCGAGGAGATTAAGAATTATGTATCTCCAAAAGAAACGAAATTTGGAATCCCCAATCTTGCTGGAATAATTAAGAATAATAATGGGGTTTTCTTGGAGAACAATTTTGAAAGGGGGAGGGAAATTTTTTAAGCCGCCATTTCTTTGGTTTTCTTCTCCATTGACTGGATAAAAAAATAAACTGCTTACCGTAGAAGTTAGATAAAAAGACAGAACTGAATAGATTGTTTTGACTTTTGAGTTTTGGTCAAAACTCTCTTTTTTTAGGGTTATTTTTTTGTCTCCCTTTTCAGCTTTAGCTTTGTCGGTTAAAGAAAATTATTATAAAATTTGGGATTTCTTTTTATATTTTATGAATGTTGTTGAAATTAAACGGGTGGTTTAACTGGTTGAATTGAAAATCAGTTGATGTCAATATTATTTAAATTTGATTAGGTGTTGATTAGAATACTTATTTGGATAAATATTTTGGATCGGATGAGTTGGGAATTAGTATAGACCAGTTGAATCGAGATAAAAAATTGGTTGAATCAATAATTGAACCAGTTGAATCGATTTTTAACATTTTTTAATTTTATTAACTTTTTGAACAATTTATTTAAACAAATTAATAAAAAGAATAATTTGATTGATTCAATCATCGGTCCAATTTAAAAAAGCTTAATGAGTGTATCAATTTAAATAATATTATTAAATCGAAAATCGAAATCAATTGTACTGATTAAAAAATATCATAATCAAGTTTAACCAAAATAACACCCAAATAATTTTTTTAGCTTATATCGATAAACCCAAATCCAAGCCCAAATATCCCAAACCGATAAACCCAACAAAAACAAAGAATGGTAGGCATATCGGTCAAAATTTTAAAAATAACATAACTTAATCGAATTAAATCTAGTAATTTTTTAAAATTTTTGAATAGTTAGTGTCGGATTTAATTTGTTTTAAAATAGATGGAGTAAATACAATTTAAGACCCATAAAACTGAGTTAGGTGAAATAAAGTTTGGGCTTGGAGCCTATATTTTCCTTGTTCCAAACCCAAAATTATTATCCAACCCCTAAATAAACCCTAAGATCAAAATACCCAATTTTCATCTTTGATTGATCCTCTCTCCTTTTCCATTATTTTCTCTCCACACTTCCATAGCCGGACTCCTCTCTTCTTTCAAAGGAAGGGGTTTTTTTTTTTTTTCCCTATTAGGCGATCACCATGGATGAACAGCCATCTGCTTCAAAATCAAGAACACAAAGATCCAAAAAGAGGAGCAGAGATGATAATCAAAATCCTGGTGGGGCAAAACATGAGAATTTGCAAGTAAAAATCCAACTTTTTCAAGACCAACCAAACAAGATTCCACCTTTAGTTGCTTATTTCCCATCTGGTTACAACCCTCAAACTCAACAACGACAAGATGAAGAAGAACCCAATAACCAGAACAACTCAGCCAAGGTCCCGAAGGTCAAGGTTTTTAGAAACATGGCTCAAAGAAAGGGTAATAGGCTTCAAGTTGTGGTTAGCCCTGGTGGGTCAAATGTGGATTTTGTTGGGTCAAGTTTTACAGGTGAGGCTGCTGCTGCACAAGTTTGTAGGTACTCACTTGGGGTTCTTGATAAAGAGGCTGGGACTCTCAAAATTATCCCTATTGCTACTAATAAGGTAACATTTTTTCTATGTATACGTATGTATGTGTATTCTCTCATTTGTATAACTACTAGCTTTAAGTTATATAATGGAGATGTATGTCTATGTGTATGTGTATTCTCTTCTTTGTGTAACTACTGTTCCTTAAGTTATATAATGTATGTGTATGTGTATGTGTATGTGTATGCTCTTATTTGTGTAACTACTGGCCTTAAGTTATATGATGGAGATGTATGTGTATGTGTATGTGTATGTGTATGTGTATGTGTATGTATGTGTATGTGTATCCTCTTATTTGTGTAACTACTGGCCCTAAGTTATATAATGGAGATGCATGTGTATATGTGTATTTTCTTATTTGTGAAACTACTGACCCTTTAAGTTATATAATGAAGATGTTTGTGGTAAGGGAAATCATGTTGCTATCGAACAAGATGTTTATTATGGTTTTTAGTTAATGTAATTGGCTTTGCGTGATTTAATTGTAGATATTTAGATTGGAACCAAGAGTTAGAACTGCCGAGACTGCTAATGAAGAAGCTTCGAATTCCACAAAGAGTGAACTTACTGCCAATAGAATGGACAAGCTTGGAGAGCTTACTGCACTTTATGGAACAAAGAGAGAGAGAAAGAAGGTTTGGCCTTTTCATATTTCTTGGTTCTTGGAAGTGTAATTATAGATTCACATATATATATTTGATTGGCTTTTTGGGATATCGGCTTAAGTGGTAATGCAATTGGTTACATTCATAGTTATACATAGAAATACCTAATTTTTTTTATTATTATGTAAATACGAGTACAACCAAGTGATACTTTTAGTACTATTACAAGGTTCTAACATCTTATATAATGCAGAGGAAGGACGCCATCAATTTGAAGAAGGAAGTTGATTCTGAATCACAAAAATCTTTAGACAAGAAGATCGAGGAAGTTGCCTTTGACAAGGAGGCATTGGCAAACACCAGTTCCCTTATTGCTCGTAACATCCCTCCACACAATGTTTCTGCTACTACGGCCCTAGAAGCTTACCCGCTCGACAAGATTATTCTCAAAGGCGACTGGGATTTTCTTGGAGATATTTATAAGCTTTGGCAGGGTGGCGAAGAAGTAGCCACCAATGCTTATCCGCACTTTGTTTGCAACAGAATCCGAAAATTGGATGCAATTGAGGTAATGCTACGAGAAAAAACTTACCGAAACTTTTCATTGATATATTCTTACATTGCCTTTAACTGCAGGACGAGACACAGCAATGGAAACTCTCGTGCATACTTTCGTATATTACTCATCTCATGAAGTTCAGGGATCAATTCTCGATGGGACATGTTAAATCCGGAAAGAAGCATAATATCCCAAGCATTATACATCATAGGTTCCTTAACCTGTTTACTGATCCAGAGTCTAAAATACTAGCAAGTGAAAAAATCAATCTCTTTATCAGTTATGTCTTGGTGCTCGCTTTACATGTTGATGGATTCCGAACCGATCCATCAGATATAGCACAGGATCTAAGAATCAGTAAAGTAGATTTAAGACAACATTTTCTGAACCTGGGGTGTAAACTCGTGCATCAGAACAGCATATTATACGCTACCCTTCCCGTCCCTCTAAACTTTCCTTCTCAGAATATAAGACGAAAACGAAGACAGTAGATGGATCGGCTGTCACAGATGATATTTCAGCGATGTCGGTCCATGGAGGTGCTAGTATTGACTATGCCGAATTTTGATTTATCGTTGTTTGTGGTTATTATTTATTCTGAGTTGATTGATAACTGATAAAAGGGTCTGCAACATTTTTTTCTGTTTTGATGTTGTATCAAAGCTATATCAAAAGCCACGAATTAGCATTTTGTTTTGAGTGGTTCTTATATTGGATTCAAGTGTTTTATTGGAAACAGAGTGTTGTATGAGAACTTAGTAGCCAATAGGATAATTTGGTCTCCATTTTGTTATATCAAAGAAGAATGTCAACAAAATGATTTAGGGTTGAGGTTTGAGTATGATTGCCGGATGAATTTTAAGTTTGGGGGTTGTATTCTTCAGATTAAAGTTATTACAAGTTCAAACATGCTTAAGCGCCTTTGAGTTCATGTTTTTGTTGCAACACATAAGTTAAAAGCTTAATTAAAATCAAATAAAATTAATTGATTAATATTGGATCATTAATTAAATTAGAATTATTTACGTTAAAACGATAAAAATTAATGAAAACAACACAATGGAAAAATATGCCCTCTCAATTCTCATTATGGTTTCTTCCACGTTCTTAAAAAGAGGGCCATAATTGACATTTGACACCTTATTTGACAGATCTTATAGTGGTCAAAAAAAAAAATATAATAGTATAAGTACCATAATGAACAAAATTAATTTTTATTAATTAAATTAAAGAGTAAATTAATTTTTTCTATTAAAAATTTTAAAAATATAATTGATGAAATACAAAAAACCATTTTTAACAACAAAATTAAATAACAATTTTAACAAAAAATAATAATTTACTTTTTAATCTAAAGTACATTTTATTATAAAGGCCTTCATAGTACATTTCCTGTTTCAAGTTCAACCCCTTAATTAATCCTCCAAATATAAACCATAAAATATAAATAAATAAAAAGGGCAATCCCCAATTTATTCACTAACTAAACAATAATATCATATCATACTAATAATGAACGTAAAACAGCTAAAAGAAAAAAGAAAAGAAGAAAGCAACATGAGAAAAGTTAAAAACAGGCAAAAGGCAATGTAGTTCACAATTTCAACATACTTTTTCCTAATACACGCACAACATGACAACTTTGCTTTGGTTTACAGTTGATACACATACGAATTCTATACGAAAGGGTCTAATAAAAATACCACATTTGGTAATAGTGGTAACAAAGAAAAGAAAACCAGCCTGCCATGACATTTAAGGTTCTTTCTTTTTTTTTTTTTTTAAGATATTATTTGAAAAGAATTTTATGATAAAAATAGCTTTACATTCAGTACAAAAACATATATAGGCTGGTAAAATAACAAAAACATGTTTTTTTTAAAGGTCAGAACACTTGCATTAAAGGATTCTGTCCTGGAGATCTGACATTAGTGTCGATGCCAATGAGCTAAGTTTCTTTCCTGTCTCACCAGCTATGTTCTTGAGGTTTGAGATATCTTGTTGGGCCTGAAACCGATAATGATAAAGAAATAAATGAACTTATACTCGATAAAGAAATATGGGGAATGCATAAAAGATGCAATTTACAAAGCATACCTGGAAAGAGAGTCGATTGATTAGATCGCTAGCAGCGACGTCAATAGAACCATCGGCAGAATGACCAAATAGATCAGCACTGGAGATGGCTGTTGAACCCTGTAAAAGACCAGGTGACTATCAGGTCTCAGAAAACCACATTTCATGGATAAATTACTTCCGGTTATGCACACATATGAAAGAAAAAGAGGCTGTTAAAAGATGGTAGTAAAAGTTGGTGGTAGATAAGGATACAGCATTTTGAGCCTTAAATTATATCTGTCAAGAAAGAAATAGCTACACAGCACGTACTGAGAATTTCTGCAAAGTAACTTGAGCATCATTGTCTGCTCTGGTATTATCACCAAAATATTGGGCTGATGAAATAGATTTTGCATTTGAGAACTTTCTCCTAGCTTCATCAGTTTCCTGAATCTGATAGCAAAAACAAAGCAATAAGAAACAAACCCGAATGGCAAAAGAAGATACAAGCAGAAATAATGACCAAGACTGACCCCTTCCAGGGGGGATATTATAGAAGTTAAAACACTTCTCATCCATCAAATTCTCACACATTACACCACATGAATATCTCCAATACGGGAACATTTCCTTTTCAAATTCTATGATTTGGAAGGCAAAGTGACACATTCAAGTAGATTGAAGGCTATGTCCTGAAATTTGATTTTCAAGGAAAAGAGTACCGCTAACTAAAAGCATAACCAGACATCCTCATTAAGAAGTTGAAAGTTTCTAACAGTACAGGTATTACAATTGACCTTGAGTGATACGGGGAATCATAGAGAAGAGTAAGATGTTCTAAAACCAAAAGGAGACAATTCCATTAAACTAATCAGCCATTTATACACACAATATTTAAGTTCTTTGCCAACAACCTCTTGACCAAGTGCCAACTCCCCAGAATTCTTACCCCTATCCCCAATTATCAACAAAATATGTATATTTAAGTTCTTGGTCATATTACTTACTTGCACTTTTGAGGTACTTGAGCTTGATTTCTTCTGAAAACCACTGTCCATGCCAAATTCTGCAAAGAAGCTTGACGACTTTGGTGGAGCAACATGGCTAAGAATTTGTGGGCCACCAGAACTCGACTCAGAAGATTGATCATTGTCTACATACTCAAAACGAGATGGAAAAGTTGAGCTAACAGGTGCAGTGTTATTAGTAGGGGAAGCAACAGGAACAACTCGTACTTCAGGCTTTTGATCATACAGATTTTCACTTGGCTGCAGTAAAGAAAACTAGGTTATTAAGAGGAAGGGCATTTAAAATAACTCCAAAAACATGTAAATATTCTAATCAAGATATCCTTATGATCATTCTGCAGTAATTGTATTGCTCAAGAAGGTCTGGAAGGAATACCTTTGAAGTAAGCTTTCTGGCACCAAGTCCTCCAGTTTTTCCAGTTCTTTTTGCACCTAGAGGCTTCTTAACAGTGCTGGTAACAACTTTATGAGAAGCTTTCGGTGAAGCGGGAAGTTCTACTTTTTCTTGCCCACCTAAAGGACTTTCTTTAGGAGTTCCATCAGTCTTGCTATTAAGAAGTCCATTGGGTGCTTGGGGTGACTGGGAAGCAACAGGGGATGAAGGCAAACCTGCCTCCTCTGCCATACTCTTAGCAACTTCTTTTGATAATATTTGCCTATATAAATCAGCCGCTCTTGAAGTATATTTGGCCTCAATTTTTCCCCCATCAGACCATCCATGCTGCTTAAAGAAAACCTGTGCACGGTTGTTACCTCCATAGATCATCATTTTCAATTGTTCAGTAGACCAAGAATCTAAATTTGTAGACCTGCATAAAATATACATGTTTTTCAAAGAGGAAAACACATCTAACAAAACAACTTGGCTTTTTAGGCCAATAAGGACAACATCGACTCCTAAGAAGGTGGTGTGGTTTTGTACATTCAAATTTGGCTAAACATACCGACAAAACAAACAAAAAGAAGTAAAATATAGGGAGGTGACGTGCATATTGCATTGTTTACCCACAAAAAACTCAAACAGGTTCGGTTAATACCAGATTAATCTCTCTACAGAATGGGCTTATTCTATCAAAAACTCGAGAAAAATAAAAAGGAGCCTTTCTAAGTAAATTTCAAAACTATATCAAAGGAAGAACAAAAGCCGATACAGGAACAGCTTATCCCATTTGCATTATAAATAAAAAAGTCAATTTAACCGCAAACTATCATACATAAACAATAGCCCCAAAAACCATTTCAGTTCAGGAATTTATCCAACACTAGAAACAAGAAGTGTAGAAACATCTCTGAACATGAAAATTCATAATTCAGAAGCACGTAAATAGAATACCAAAAACCAAATTTCCTCCTATCATTCATTCCTTCAATTGAATTTCAAGAGACCCAAAACCGGATTACAATTTACAAATTTCCACACTAGATATCTCAGCTGTATCCATAAATTCCCTCATAAAACGGTTGTTCTAAAGCAAGACAAAAAGCCTTTGCACGAAATATTTAAAACGCATCACTAATTAACGCAAAAAAAAAAAAAAACACGAAAATTAAATCCAAAACCATATTAAAAATAATGAAACCTGACAAAGCTGATGTGTACACCGAGACTCCGATGAACGGCTGAGCAATCGATGCAAAGAAAGATCCCGTAAGTCACTGACGCCCATGTTGGATTCTTCGCATTACAATCGAAACACATCTAACAAAATAAAAAAAAAAAAAAAAAAACAAATCG
The DNA here is from genome assembly GCA_025503065.1 of Gossypium bickii. Classification (NCBI taxonomy): domain Eukaryota; kingdom Viridiplantae; phylum Streptophyta; class Magnoliopsida; order Malvales; family Malvaceae; genus Gossypium; species Gossypium bickii. The sequence goes on from CP106718.1 coordinate 646,357, forward strand.
AATATCAACTAACGGAAATTCCAGATCTAAACCAGATCTACAGATAAATCAATAGAACAATCATACTTAAAATTTAAAAAATAAAAAATAAAAAACACCTTGTTCTCTGATTTTGCTTTCAGCTTTCTGAAAACGGCATTCTTGTCGGTCAGATTATCGGTCGACGACGCCATCGATGCTTCTTTTTTTCCTTTCAATTTTATTCTTTTTGAAATTTAAAACGAAAATATTATTTATATGTATATAAAGGAAGGATTTTTTTGCACTGAAGAGGCCTGGGATCGAATATCGAATATCGAACACCTCCTCTCTCTTTAGAATTTGAAAGATATATTTAAAAAAAAAGTGTAAAAAGCAAAATCAAATTGCAATTGGATTTGGATTTGGATTTGGGTTTTTTTTTTTTTTTAACCCTTTTTTGAGAGGAATGATTTGGTTTGATTATGTAATGACGATTGTGGCCTTTTTTTAATTAATTAGGGGTTTTGGGAAGGACGAAAATGACCTTGAAATGGCGGAGCTTCCTCCTTTCCTCCGTGGGTGGCGGTGGTTGGGCAGGAGTTTTTTGGGGTAAACTATATCTAAGGTCACTAAACTATCAATAAGTTTACATTTTGGTCACTCAACTTCAAAAAGTTACAAAATTATCATTGAATTATTTAAAAGTTTTCACTTAAATCATTAGACTGTTAAAATCGTTATTATATAGTCTAACCCTTTCGCACCACTTGCTCGAATTAAAAGCTTTCGTCCCCTTCTATTTTTACAGTTCACTTTCTTTTATGAAATAATTTTAAATATCACGAATCTACGAACTAAAATCCAAACAAATTTCTTCTTTGATCTCAAAAACTGACAGTCAAATCGACTCGGATCTAAGATATGTTCTTCTACTAGTTAATGGGTTACCGATTGTCAATTCATTACATAGACGTCGCTAGCTAGACTTAAAAAATAATAATAATAAATAAAAACCTTAACAACCTGGTGACTTAAATGAAAATTTTTGAATAGTTCAATGACTTAAATAAAAATTTTCAAATAATTCAATGACCATGTTGTAACTTTTTGAAGTTAAATAACCAAATCGTAAACTTAATTTAAGCTATTTTTTCAATGGGCTTGGATATTAGGTGGTGTAACTAAATAAGTCACCTCAATTATTGTTGATGGCTCAACGGATACTCATCCACTAATTAAACCAACCATAGGAGAATACAATGCTAAATAACAGCTTTATATCATAAAACATATTATTCCACTTTTGAAACCCGCCATTAAAAAAAAGATAATCACCAACTTCGAATATAAATTATAAAATAAACATGAAAATTATTTAAAAAAAATGAAATGTATGATCTATACTATACTATACTATATATAATACTTTTGATTAATGTTATCCATTAATCGGGTATCAACTCAGTTGTGAATTTAACAAAAACATATTCGTTTTATAAACCAATAAATATTATTTTGAGTGTATTTATGCCTTTTTATATTTTGATAAATCAAAAAAAAAAATATGAATTTAAATCCAGAAAACCTTAAAGTTTACTCTCTCAATTTTATTATTTCAGTAAAAGCCACGTTTCATTATATAAATCGATAAATATTATTTTGAGGATATTTATGTTTTTTTTATATTTTAATTAATCTAAAAAAAAACATAAGGATTTAAACCTAAGAAACTTTCTCAATTTTATTATTTGAGCAAAAGCTATATTTGGTTTTCATGATAATTTTTAAGGCAAATTATATCCATGATCACTTTAAAATAGGGTATGTCCTATTTTGGCCACTCCAATTTTTTAAAAAAATTTGGTTACTCTAAATAAGATAATTATGCGAATTAGTCATTACCGTTAAATTTTTCGTTTTCTTTTAACGGATTGTTGATGTGGCACATTAGCACATTAAGTGACTGACGCGTGACATTTTTTTGTCGACTTTTGACTAAAGTTTAAGGACCTCTCTATAATTAGTCCAAAACATTTTCCCCTTAAACTTTATAGAGATGTCCTTAAACTTTAGTCAAAAGTTAATAAAAATATCACATGTCAGTTACTCAATGGGCTTATGTGTCACATCAACAATCCATTAAAAAAATAAAAATTTTAACAACAATGACTAATTCGCACAATTACCTTATTTAAAGTAATCAAAATAGGACAAATGTTATTTTAAAATGATCATTGATGCAGTTTATCCTAGATTTTAATAAATTTATTATATAATTATTTTCGCCTATATCAAGAATGTGTCATAATCTAATATAGTATATGATATCATGAAATGAATCATCCTTATATTATTTATGTAATTCATGTATGTATTACAATACAATGAAACGTAAGTGAATATAATCCAACCTTATTACTTATTCGTTCTCAATTGAAATTATGTGAATAGAAGTTATTGGTGAGGATATGTTAGAGAAAATATATTTATCATTGGATGCCTCGAGTGTCCTCCCACAATAGGATTATCAATTTTAATCCCCATACTTTATGAATTTTGAAATTTCAATCCTAATTCAGATGGTGTCATAAGTTAAGGATTTAATTATTGTTCTCCAACTTGATCATTTTTAGTCCCTATACTTTTCAAACTTTGATTAAAATGATATGACATTTTTGTGAGTCATGAAATGGATTTGATGTCTGCCATTTAAGTTAAATTTCAAGTTCTGAATTTGAATTCCGAAAATAGTGTAAATTGAGTGATAATACACATGTAAATGTAGTATTCATGATTACTTCTCAAATCCATGAGTTTATTCGATTCCTATCTAGTAATGAATTTGAAATTCATAAGGAATTTATAAATTTGACAAATTAATACTTCTTATACGTTTCATATATATACTATATCAAAATACAACTAATTTATTCATAATATATGCATTTCATTCTTACAATTCATATAGTAGATAAAATTCAAACCCATATTCTTAAATTCATGTTCCCAAATGCAACATTAATGAATTCAACAAATACTATTCAAGTCAAAACTAAAATCTCAAACTTCGAAAAGTACATAAACTAAAATTAATTAAATTAGAGTATAAGAATTAAATTGTGAACTTATACATAGAACAAGGACTAATAGTAAAACTTGACCAATAATAAAAGATTTTTTCAAACAAGCTTCACTCTTTAGTCCATACAACGTTTACCAGGGCCCAAATCTGAAACTATTACAATATGAAGACCTAAAGGCATTAATAGAGCAACACAAGACAAGGACTGAAGTGGGCTTTTGGCAAACAATTGGACCAAATAGATGACTATGCAAAGCTTGGTCTCCCCATTTTAATTATCCTTATGGATATTTGTCATACCAAAGTATAACCAAACCTACAATCCAAAAGGCTGTAACCCAAATATAGTTCAAGCCTTCAAGCACTTAGCTCTACCAATTGTAGACCAAACAATCATTTGGGATGATAAGTAGAATCAATAGGATCAACAAGCTGGTCATTTATAAGGCTGAGTAAGAAAAATTGAGAAATTGGAAATCAATTCAATTCAAATCATGTGTTCTGTTTAAAATCAATAGGATCAACAAATTGGTAATACATAGGGTTGAGTAAAAAAAAAAAATTGAGAAATCGAAAATCAATTCAAAACCAAGTGTTCTGCCTAAAATCAATAGGACCAATAAATTGGTCGTTGGTAAGGTTGAGTAGGAGAAATCGAAAAATTGAAAATCGTCTCAAACCAAGTGTTTTGACATGGGTATTGTTAACAATGCAGGATGATATGAATTTAAGTACACTAGAGCACATTATCTTCTTATTTATGGATTGATAAAAATATTAAAAAAACAAAATTAGAAACCTTCCAAACTCACACTTGTTTACAAAAACTTAAAACCCTCAATGCTACTCAACTCACCTTCTTCAAAGTCTTTCTTTTTGTTTCTTTAATTTTTTTCTCTCTCCAATCTATCTTACTAAATTCAAAAAATATCTTAAATAAAACAAAAACAATATTACACAAATATAAAGGTTGTTCAGTTCTAGTGCATTAATTTATAATTAATTGTGGGTAAAAAGTGTGAATGTGGGAGATTGGAATCATCAAACAAGCCTCCTAAAGCCATTAATTAAGGGATACAATGAATTTGGATATATAAAAGTCAACAAAATCATTACAATCTCATTTGGGAATAACAAGAGAAAGTAGTTGGGCTTTAATTTCACATTACTATTATGATTAATTATGAAGGATAATAACACTTGTAAAATTCTAGAATTTCACATTGAGGTGTTGATGATTGGATTAAGTTAAATTCATATTCGTTTTATGTATAGTATTCGAGGGAGGAGATTAGTAAAGGCCTCGGACTCCTTTTAAAATGCTTCGACCTTTAAAAATAATAAAATATTCATATAATCCTTTAAAAATATTCAATTTAATTCCGACTCTTGCAAAATAATTTTTTGATTTCGCCCCTGCATAGTATAATATCATATACAATTGTTTAAATTCAATTTAATTTGAAATATAAATGATTATTTAATATTTAATAACTATATATAACTTAAGCATCGGAAAACATCCCAAAAGTTGACACCTTTATAATTTATCTTCTATCTTGGAGGCCGTCCATCATCTTCAACCCAATTTGCTTTTAATCCTTTACTAATTACATTATTGAAGAAAAGGAAGAATGGGATTCCACACATAGCAACCAAATCTTGAACTTCATGTAAATAAATTTGAGTCCCAAATAAATATCATGGAATCATTTATACTAGAAGTCAAGTTGCATTTTGCGCCTTTTATTCAAAAAATAGGTAAATTAGTCCTTATACGTTAGGTCAAAATAAATTTTAATTTTTTTTTCATTTTCACTGTTCAAAACTAGTCTAACTGACAAAATAACCAAATAGTTACACATAACGTGCCACGTATATCTCATGTTGATGTATAGAGACCAATTTTTAACATTAGAAATAGCTAATAAAATAACTAATTTACAATAAAATAACTAGTTTATCTATTTTTTCAGTAGACATAGCAAATGACAATTCCACTTCGAGTACAACAACCTTCGTTGTATTTTTCATTGTGCCAATGGCATGATCAACAACATTTAATGTTAAAAACACTAGTGGTGGCCTTAAGATATGGAATTTTGTTTTCCTTTTGTTGGTGACGAAATTGATACCTTTTCGAAAAGGCCAGGAACAAATGACAAATATTTCGTTTTCTAAACCTTGTGTGTCCTCATAAACACACATATACATATAGCTCCAAATTAGAAGGGTGGGGCAGCAAACAACTGTAAGGTTGTGACATTACACAAGCAGCAAACGACAAGTTTACAGAATGCAAATATATATATGGGGGTTCTTGTCTGTGATACACAAGCAGCAAATGAGGTGTGGCGTGATTGTTCATTACTACTTACGGAGGATACTTTAGTTTCGATAAAAAAAAAATTCAACTATAATAAATTACAAAATAATTACTCAATTATTTAATTTTGTCTTATTTGATTATCAGTTATCTAACGGAAAAATAGAAACACGTAACTAATTAGTAGTTAGATGACTATTTTTGTAATTTTTTATAATTGATTGACTAAAAATAGAAAAATCATAATTGAGTGGCTACTAATACAATTTACCCCTAAATTTATAAATTTATAAAAAAAAAAAAGGAAAAATATTATCCACCCGTTATCTTAACGTTTTGATGAAAGAGATGATGCAAAGATGTTGACCCTTCTCCTAAATGATGAGAAAAAGGGAGTGATGAAAGGGTTGAAATATGTAATTAGTTCATGTATTTCGATAAGATTTAAGATTTAGCCTTTATATTTTTTTAATTTAAAAATTTTAACTTAATTATTACTGTCATTGATAGATTCTGGTAAAATTTATTAATATAACATGTTTATTTTTCACTAATAATATAATACGTCATACGAGGATAATTTTATTGATATATCAATTGACAAAATTTGACAATAAATACTTAATGATTTTAATATTTAGACTAAAATTTTTAAATAAAAAAATTTTAAATCTCCAATTTTATAGTAGCAAGGGCCAAGCATTTATCATTGATAGAACAGTGCCTCAGTCATTTGTCGTTTTCTGATTATTATATATATTTTAATTTTTAAAAAACATTTAATTTTTTTTATTATACCTCATTTTTATCTTTTAATTACAATAGTTTATTTCCAAACGAACTTACACAATTCCACTATAATTAACTTTGCCTATAAAGATTATAAAAATTTAAATGAAATAATTTCTCATATATATTGTATTTGATATTTGTGATGGTGCATCATGAATCTGAACTTGACCCGATCTGATTTAATCATAAAAATAATTAATTTAAATTTATTTAACTTTAACTTTAAATTTATTTAAACCCAAACTAAAAAATCTAAATATATAATAACCTGATCCCAAAATCTCAGACGTCAAATTTGAAATATCTTAAATCAAAATAATTTATAAAATTTAAAACTTTAATTTTAACCCTATTAATTCAACTCAAAATTAACTCAATTCATTTAATTAAAAGATCTAACTTATTAATAAATTAAATGACAATTCCAACTCTTTATTTTTTAATCTTTTAATCTTATGGCTGAAATCGATTTCCGCTCATAAAAAATAGAGTATCTTTCATAACCAATGTTTTATCGAAGAACAATCACAATAAAAGAATTGGTCAATGTTGTCAGCAACAAATACGATAAAAAAAGTAAATTAAGAGCCATGGTTTATATGGTTGGTAGGCTTGGGTGTTTGATATGCACATATTTAAACAAATATTCACGTGCTATAGTATTCGTTGTCAACACTAACTCCCACACATTTTGGCTATTGACTATTTTTTTGACCCCTTATCTCCTTAATTTTGTACCATTTTCTACCTATGGTATTTTCTTTTGCCACATAAAAAATTTACTTTTATACTAAATTGTGACATGGTAACATCAAATGGGGTATCTAAAATAAAGATGAAGAAAAGAAATGTCTTTTCCCCAACTTCCATTAACCTAAAAAAGATGATTTTGATCTGTCAAAGTCTTCATACAATGAACTACTACCATATAAAGCTAGTGTTGGTATTTCATAGCTTCTTTTTCCTCCTATAATTGGCTTTAGGGTTAAGTAAACTTTACCTTATTGTCAATATATAGTACATCCATGCATGTGGACTATGTAGTAAATGATGAGCTTTTATCATTTGGTGATTTTTTTTTTCTTTTGGCGCGGCAAGGATATGCTCATATCATACACACATTATATTTAAAGGGAGTTGTCAAATAAAATCATATAATTTATTCCCTTAAAAATTCAAATCTCGGTGGGTTCTATGAATAAACAACTCATAACCACCGGGCCAATAATGAACTTCATTATTTAGTGATAGTTAGATGGTAAAAATTTGAAGTGCCAAATCTAATTAAATATTTCAGTCATTATACTTAAAAGGGCAGTGTTAAGAGGCAAGTAAGAGCATTGACGTTTAGGGACGACGTTAAAAATTTTGTTTTGGGTGGAATAAGATTATAAAATTTGAAAACCAAATCTAAAAATTTAGTATTAAAAAAAAAAACTTATAGTAAATTATTAACTATTCAAAAGGCTTAAATTTCAATTTTTTTCATTTAATCAAAGGTTAAAGGAACTAAATTGAATCTTTTATTTTTTTTTAAAAAGGGCTATAGAGTAATTTGCTCATTTAATCAATGGGGCCAATGCCTTTATTGGCTTTTCCTACAAATGATAAATTTTAATTTGGCTTCTTTAGCAATTGTAGATTTGTAGGTTAATATAATAATACAATTATATTTTGGTCTTGAATTTTACCCTAAAAATGATAAAAAATTAATTTTATCTTTCTAAAATTGTAAATTTATATGCAAATACAATGATCTAATTTGTATTTTTCTAAAGCAGAAAACAAGTAACAAAAATCATATTAAAATCGTCTATCGAATAATTAATTGAATTACTGATGCAACGACAAATAATTATTTGCTATTTTTTTTAAAACAAACCTTATCAAATAGATTCAAAGTTCAAAACATAAATTACTATCAAACCAATTTACATACCCTCTATGACCTTCTAGTTTTTTTAAAAAAAAAATTCAAACAAAAGCTTGAAAATTGTCTAGCATACAATAGCTCCAATTTCTCAATCATTGTCTACCCCATTTGAAGATGGACCATATATTATACATTTCCTTACTCCACAACTAATTTAACTCAAATTAAGATAAGGAATTTTGTGGTAGGATTTTAATTTTAGTTTATCTTCCACATTCTTCTAAGTGATATTGGACCATTGGGGCACTGTTCAATATATATCATGTTCATAACTCATCAACATGGGTGCATTATCACTATATAGTGACATTTCACAAATTTTATAAGCAAGTTGTCTCAAATATCAATTGGGATCCCTCATTTTGGTATATTATGTCCTCAAACACTCTTTTTTTTTTTTTGTATTTTATATTTACGGATATAAAAATCAGCACATATAATAATAATACTTGATCAAACGATCATATGCTGGCGTCTTATTAAAAATCTTAAAAATAAATATAAATAAGTAATATGTTAATGATTAATTAAATTATTTCGCCACATAATTCACTAATAAATTTTGAATTTATGTATCGATAATACATTAAATATAAATATTTATTGTGAAGCATGGGAGGCATAGCATTTGATTTACTCACTTATATTGTCAAACTAAACTCGTAGTTCATTTTAGATCATATGTTTAATTTCTAGACATTCGTTACTCTCTTAACTTATAAAAATAATTATATATTTAAAAAAAAAGCTTTTAAAATATAATGACATATTTAGATAAGTCCTTTCTTTAATCTATACTAATTAAAACACTTACCTTTAATTATTTGACAATTTTTTATGAGATGGAATTTAAATTAATAAAATACATGAAAATTAATTGCTGAATTGGAAAGACACATAAGTAAAAAAGAATATGTTTTTATTTTTTAAAATTTTTATTATAAATCTAATGACAGTAAGAGATTTATGTAAATTTATAACTATAAAATCAAGTTAAAATTGAAAAAATAAAAACATATTTGTGATAAAATTTAAAAATAAAAACATATTTTTTTACTTATGTATCAAAATTCAGCAATTAATTTTCATGTAATTTATTAATTTAAATTCCATCTCTACTTATGAGTATAGATTAATTTAAAAAAAGGGCTTATTTAGGGGTTTTTTAAAATGATATTAAAAAATAATTGTGAAAATGGTATTAAATTTAAATTATTTATGAAAATGGGGTGTTTTGTTCAATAATTTTAGATGTCGTCTGACACATTAACAGCATTAGTGAACTTTTTTTCAGAAAAAATCTAATAGGAAAAAAGAGCTAAAAGGTAAAAAAAAATTATGATGACCTCTGACATATTGGCGACACCAGTATTTTTCTTTCAAATCTGATAGAAAAAAAAAAGCTAACAAAGTAATAATAAAAAAGGAGTTGGTTTGTGGTGCATTTAATACTTTAATGTAGTTTCTCTCCATTTAATTCCTAAAACCATTTCTACTTCCTAAGCTTTTAATGTCTTTTCCCTACATTTTCATTAACCAAACCAGCATTTAAAGAGAGGAAATCAACTTTTTTTTAATTTAATCAAGGGGGTGCCACCTCATACATTAGTGGCATTAATTAATTTTTCACTTTCTTAATTTTATTTTAGATTTTTTTTTAAAAAAAAAGTTTACCGGTGTCACCAATATGTTAGACGACACTCAAAATTACTGTAAAAATATCCCATTTTTGTACATAATTTAGATCCAATATCATTATTGCAATTAATTATTTTTTATATTATTTTTATAAAAAACCCCACTTATTTATGTAAATAATACTATAAGGGTTTATTTAAATAAACCATTACAGGTTAAGGTTTTTTTTAATATATAAATCTAAAACTTTTAATAACATATTAACTACATATTCTATCATGATAAACTTTTAACATTAAAATTTGATCCCAAAAGTCAACTATGACAATTTAGCATTTGACGGGAGGAGCAGATGAAGAAAACATTATTTAAAGCATCCAACACAAAATCGATAAATTTCTTATCACTCCACCTATAATTATTTGTTGAAATAATTTTATAAGTAGATATATTTTAATATAAAATATTTTCCTTCACTCACATCGTGGATCCAATAAAATCTAGTTTTATAAAATAATTTTTTTTATGAATTTCACATTAATTATTGCATTTTAAACATGACAAAATAAAGTACTAGAAAACTTAACGCCATATCGATTAGAGCTGCCAAAATAGAAAAAGGGAAACAGAGATATCTCATTGAAAATAATTGAAATATAGACACGACTGACAATTACGGAAAACAAAAAATGGGGAGCTACCATTCATTTCTATTGTTAAGTACAAATGTGACTGACGAAAAAATTTATACATTGACATGTCGTGTACCACATGACATCATGCTAATGTGACAATATTTAAAATAAATTAAAAAAATCTTAAAAATAAATAAATAAATATAATTATTTAAAAAACACACTTTTTTTAACACCTCGATATTCAATCCGATCGTCTGGTCTGAGTTACAAGGTGTCACATTTGTTGTCGGAGCAACTACATTCGATTTATACTATTAAAAGATTAATTTCAACCAAAACATACATGCAATATACAACCTTTTTCGGGTCTTATACAAGCTTATGAAAGCTCTAAAGCTAACTTGAGGTCAAAATAGGACCAAATTGTAAAATTTTAAAATATCGGGTTGACGTCGCGACGTCAAGTGGTTCCTCGTCATGACACAACATACTAAGTATGCCTCGCTACAATAATCAAAACTTGATGTTGCATCGTGGCATGGCAACTTGGTCTCCTCACGATGACCATTGTTCGAAGTCGACGTGACAGACTGTTTCTGCAAATTTCTAAATGAAACTTCAACCTACAATTTCCAGTCAACTAATATACACTTTCATACCATACTTTCAGCCAAAACATGCAATCCTTATGAATCAAACATGAACAAAACACCTTGATCAATGGTATACCAATGCCACATTACCTAGTTCAAAACAACCAAACCTTTAAACTATGTGCTTAATCATTTAAGCTATGAACATAACAACATTATACATTTCAACCACACATTAAACTCAATTATCTGTTACATTCATATGTCCAATTCTATACATATCAACGTTCTAGTTCAAAAGTTCTCCAAAACATATTATTATACCAAAATCAACCCTAATTAGGTACATGCCACTCTTAAAAACAAAAACGTAATTATACAAGCTTTGCTGAATCGAGGATTGCTTCTAGGATGCTCGATTTACTACTTGAATTGTCGAGAATCTACTATACCTGCTGTCGCAACCATTTTTTGACAAAAACGGGTGTCGAACTTGGGTTTTAAAAGTGAATAAAACGGGAGTCGCCACCGACCATTCATTGGGTGTGGTCGGATCACCTTTGTTTTAATAAAACATTTTGATTTACTAAAACAAATGTTTTTGGTCTACGAGTATTCGAGAAAACAGGTTCGGGAGTCGGTTACGTGCGAGGAAGGATTAGCACCCTCGCAGCGCCCAAAAATCGGTACCAAATTGATTAATTAACGTCCCCAATGTCGAAAAGTCCAAAAAATTTAAAAACGAATTTAAAAATTTGGATCTTTTTTGAAATGATTTAGTCTCTTAAAATATTAAGATTTCCTTGTTTGGAAGGGACCAAATATCACATCCAATACGTGAGGACACGATAATTTCAATCCTCAAATCCAAGGTCGTCTCTTAATCCCTAAGACTCATTTATTAAATAACAAAAGGTTATTCAATTATTTGGTCAAGCAAAAGAACCAAAATCAACACATAGGGCCCGATCCTTGAATTTCCAAACACGAATATTGCCTTATTTTTAAAAAAAGAACTTTTGCTTTTGGATAAAATTGAAAATTATACATATTTGGAAAATAAAGTAAGTTAATGAGAACAAAGAAATTCAATGTAGAAAAAACGATGTTTAATAATAACAGATATAACAATAACAATAGTAATAATAATAATGATGCAAAAATATGTGCAAAGAAAATATATAAATACAATAACGGTAATAATAGTAATAATAATAATAATAATGATGATAACGATAATAGAAATATAGTAGATATAAAAATAGGAGTAAAAAAACATAAAATGTAGTAATTATATAAATGAGAATTAAAATATATACTAGATAACGTAAAGGATAAATAGGTAAATAAAAACCAAATAGATAATAATAATAATACTATACTAAGAAAATATATATAATAATAGTGGTAATATAACAATAATAATACGATAATAATAACAATAGTAAAAATATATGTAACTAATAATACTAATAATAGTAATTAATAATAATAAAAATACCGAATATGAACCATATAGTAATATTAAATATGTACAATATATCGGTGTAAACGTAATAATAATAATAATATAATAATAGTAGTAACGGAAAATATATAATAATATAGTAAGATAATAGTAATAATAATAATGAAATTAATTAAATGTAAGAATGATGAATTATAAACAGAAAGTGTAATAATAATAATAGTAGATAATATAATTAGAATATACCGTAATAATACAATAATAATGGGAATAATAACATAAAAGAAAAATAAAGTAACTAAAAATAATAATAATATAATATAACAATAATAATAAAATAAAAATAATAAGAGTAAATATATATACATATAGCTAATAATACTAACAATAGGAACTAATAATAATAATGTAAATATGTACAACATGGTAATATAATAGTAATGATAATAGCAATAATGGGAAATATATAATAAAATAATAATAATGATAATATGAAAATAATAATAGTAATTGTAATAACAAAAAGAAAAAAATATAAAATATATATATAAAGCATAATAATGATTTAAATATAGTAGTAATAATAATAATATATTAATAATGATAATAATAAAAAAATAATAAAATACTACTAATACTAATACGAGATAAAATAATAAAATAATAGTAATGATAACAATATGTACAATGTAATACTAAATATAATAAATATAAGAATACTAGTAATAGTAGATGTAATGATAATAATAATAATAATAATAATAATAATAATAATAATAATAATAATAATAATAATAAAAATACTAAAGAGGATCCAATTGGATAAAAACATAGTCTTGGGGTCGATTCGGAATAACGTAGAAAGGAGGGGGACGAGGGGAGCAATTTTTCTGGGGGATAGTGAAACGCATCGTTTGCATAAGGGCCAAATCGGAAATGTCATAAAATGTTTGGGCCAAATTTGAAAGCCAAAAAGATCTGATTTCAAAGATTTGAAAAAGCGGAAGGGCCAAAATGGGAAATAACCCAATACGTGAAAAGAAAGCGCGGATCCTAAGCGAATCGGTCGACACGCGGGCTTGGGGGTAAAACGACGTCGCTTTGGGGCCTAATCGCCGCACTCAAACGCGCGCCGTTTTGGGGGCCTATTTAAGGCCATTTTTCTTCAAAAATTCATTTCTGTTTCATTTAGAAAAAAACTCTCTCTCTTCCTTTTTCTCTCTCGCGCAGACGTAGGGGTGATTTCCGTGATCGACGCCACGCCGACGCCGACACGCAAACCACCTGAAAGCGGTGGGTTTAAAAGGTAAGATTGGTTTTTTTATTTTCCTTCTATATATATATACATCTATATATACACTTGTATACAAAAGAAAGAGATTCAAAAAAAAAAAGAAAAAAAAGAAAAATGATAATAATAATGATACTGGTCTACCTTCGAGATCACTGATTGTTTTTTTTTCTATTCTCTTGATTGCCAAAAAAAAAAAAGGTCCTGGTTTACATCGTTTCTTTCGTTTTTATAACCAAATTAAAGAGAAAAAAAAATAATAAAAAAGAACAATAGTATTTGTCTTCTTGCTGCCATTATTGCTCTTGTTTTGTCTTTGTCTCCTTTTTCATTTTGCAGGTGCCACTTGGGCAAGTGGCTAATGGGTAGAAGATGGGGGAGCGGCGTTGGTGGAGTAGAGTCCTAGGGTTTGTTTTGTCTTTTGTCTTTTTTTTTTTTTTTAGTTTTTGTATTGGGCTGTTAGATTTTGGGCTTTGTGGGTTTGGGTTTTGTATTTGATGGGTTGAGGTTGGGTTTAATTTGCTTGTAATGGGCCCGGGTTAATGACCCGCCAAAAAAATTGGTGATTACAGTGCTCTCTTTTGCTCATTGTCGTGAAACGATAATAGAGCAAAGACAAATAAAAGAACCAATTTTGCCCTGGTCTTGGCCAAACCTTGACTTATTGGTCCTCGTCTTCTCTTCAATCACCTTCAAACTCAATCAGAACTTGTCGCTTTGATCCACTTCACCGCTTCGTTGTATCTTCGAGGAGATAATATTTCCCATTCCATTGCTTTTTCAAGGGCACTAGTGCCTCAATCGGCTTTGATGTGATTTCAGGCAAAAGAGATTCTCATCTTGGATCTACTCCACCGGGACTTTAAGGAAATAAATCTGAACTTTTTCAGATTGCTTCCTTACTACCTGCGGGAATACTTCGATTTTCAGTCTACTCCACTGCTACTTCTTAGAGGTATAGCCCATAGCTTCGTCTTGCACTTGTTCAACCTTTTTTGTCCACTGGAGCTTCTTTGTCAAATTTGCTCAACGCGACTTCAGTCTTCCTTCTGTAAGTACCCCCATGTGTGCCCCGAGGCTCGACTACATTCACATGAGTTTTTTTTTTTTTTAGTAACAGTAATTAAGATACGGAAATTTAAATACCTTGGCGTGTGACGAGGCTCAACATACCTCTCGCATTGTGACTTGATTTAACAGAAATTTAAAGACAAAAATTAAAAGACAGAAATTAAATACCTCGACGTGTCCCGAGGCCCAACTCACTTCAACTATTATGAGTTGATTTTGAACAGAAATTTAAAGACAGAAATTTAAAGACAGAAATTAAATACCTCGACGTGTCCCGAGGCCCAACTCACTTCAACTATTATGAGTTGATTTTGAAATGTAAATTTAAAGACGTAAATTTAAAGACAGAAATTTAAAGACAGAAATTAAATACCTCGACGTGTCTCGAGGCCCAACTCACTTCAACTATTATGAGTTGATTTTGAACAGAAATTTAAAGACAGAAATTAAATACCTCGACGTGTCCCGAGACCCAACTCACTTCAACTATTATGAGTTGATTTTGAACAGAAATTTAAAGACAGAAATTTAAAGACAGAAATTAAATACCTCGACGTGTCCCGAGGCCCAACTCACTTCAACTATTATGAGTTGATTTTGAACAGAAATTTAAAGACAGAAATTTAAAGACAGAAATTAAATACCTCGACGTGTCCCGAGGCCCAACTCACTTCAACTATTATGAGTTGATTTTGAACAGAAATTTAAAGACAGAAATTAAATACCTCGACGTGTCCCGAGGCCCAACTCACTTCAACTATTATGAGTTGATTTTTCTTGAAAAACAATAATTGAAAACGTGTCATCTAGTGGAACTCGGATGTCTTTTCCTTCCGATGCCCGTACAACCGCCATCGTAATTTCTTGCTTCATTGGTGGACTTAGATGCGCCATGCTATCATGATATGCGTGTGTTTGTCTTAAATGTTTTTATGCCTACATGATTATGCCATGCGCCTTGGGAATGTTTGTTGTGTGTCTCTTCTTATTATGCCTCTCATGATGACCTGTTTTCATCACTTCGACTCTTGACTTTCATTTCATGTTTCGTGCCCGCCCTCGAGTTTTATGAGTGATCTGCATTTCACGTACGTCACCCTTTTGCCCCTGTAACTTCAATGCTCGTCTTGTTGTGATCTGAGGGTATAGGATTTTAATACCTTCCACTTATCCCACTGCAATTCTTAGAACATAGGACTTGTCTCCTATTCAGCCCACTCTTTTGCATCGCTTTCTTTCTAACGATCACTTTTTAGGTGACCCAACCAGATGTGTGTGCGTGATACTCGTGCGAATGCAGAATGTCATTTCCTTTCGAGAATGGTTCTAGTTTTACACTTGGGTTAACAACGCCCATCTTCCGTTAGGATTATGTTACTGACATGGTACCTCGTCATTCTGTTCAATCTTCTCAATTTGGACTCAAAGATTACCAACTCTTAGGCTCGGAGAATCTTAAGCAATGATCCTGTTTCGGACTCCTGTATTGTTTAGAGGTTTCCAGAGTAATATGCGAAACTCCTTTCATGAAAGTATTATCGTTATTTCAATGCAAAAATGCTCAAAAGGGACATAATGACGGATGAAATGGAAATTTATTGGGAGTATAGCTTGAATCAAACAGGTTAATCAAAGCTAGCATATGCGATGAATCAGAATTTTTTTTTTTTTTTTTAGAATGTATTTTGAAAAGACAAAGACAGTGGACTCAAAAATGGGTGAAATGGAAACTAGGTGCCCTGTGATATCGCACTTGAGCTTCTCTGTTCTAACTTCTTGAGGACCTTTCTAAACTCAAAATGTGTTTAGGGGATCCAGTATTTTGTTGATGCCCCAAGGCGCAACATTCTTTCTCATTGTTACTTTGAGCGTAGTAAGACTACTGCATGCCCCATTTTTATCAAAATCTGAGACGCCCTTTTCGGGTTTTCAACTCAAACCCACCTTTGGTCTCAAAGCGCCCTTTGCGGGTTTTCGCTTTGGCCTCTCCCTTTTTTTTTTCTCGTTCTTTTTTTTTTTTTTTTTTTTTTTTTACCAGATTGGGCAGGTCCTTGCCGTCTATCCCAGGTGATATCCTTGTTTCCCTAGAACGGGCCTTCTTCGCTGTCTAAGGCCCTTCTTGGCTTGGCATCTCCTTTCCTCTGCAGTCTCTTTTGCGTGAGAGCATTTTTCTTTCACAGTCCTACCATGATTATTTTGGACAGTCCTTTTTGTTGTGAACTCGCTTCCTCTGATCGTGACAGATATCTTCAACATTTTTCAAATTCACTGCCGCGACGGATCGGATCCATTTCGCCTCATCCAATTTTGGCTTGGCTCGTGCCCTGAGAGAAAGAGGATTTTGACTTTACTAGGCGAAACCTAGGAAGGCGTTGTCCCAAAGAGAGGTCCCGCCGACGCTCAATAAAAGGGTAAACGTGACTTCTATATGCCAACATCTACAAGTTTAGGTCATTTTCCTAACAATCTTTGTTTTGTTGTCCCCCTGTCTTTTTTTTTTTTTTTTGGCAATGACCTGGCACTTGATTTTTGAAAAGACCGCAAACTTTTGACATTGTGCGGTTAGATATGATCTTTTCGCCCTTTGTTAATATTTTTTCCTTTTCTTTTTCTTTTTTCTCTCTCTTTTTTTTTTAATGACCATTGACTTTGTAATATTGGCATATGAAGCGACCTTTACCCTCTTAGTAGGCTAACTCGCGACCATGAACATGAATCAATGTTGGCTAAAGCTTTTGAGGAGACTGGCTTGATGACGTCCCTACCCCCTCGTGTAGACAAGGAAGAGGTACATAAGTTCTGCCCTCCTCAATTTGGCGTTTGATGTAATTTTCCTTTCTGTGTAGAATAGAAGCTCGATCCTCTTGATTGGCTCAGTCAGGGCAGAACCATCAGCATGTGATCTTCAAATATCTGTGACTTCCTTAGCTTTGACAACATACTCGTACCTTAGTAGTCCCGATGTGTCTTATATGAAAACATCTTTAAACTCTTGGAGATAATTCAACGATTCCTTGCTTTGTCTCGCGGCAAGCTAAGCTTTCGTTAGCTCGTATTGTCCGCTGATATTTTGTAGGGTAGGATCTGTCATTCTTCGAAAATAAGTTGCAATCTCTGTCATCTTCCAAGTTCTTAAATCCCTCTATACACATATCTCCTTAAAAGGGAGTTGGTAACAGTGTCGCTCATGTCATTGATATCTGGGGACCCATTGTGGGCTCGGAGGTAGAAAATTAAAAGCAGGGCACGAAAATGAAACGATGTGGAGTATTAAATGCAATGAGTGAAAATAAAGATGCATTTTATTGAAATAACGATTCTGGAAACAAGCCTATTTCACAAAAGAACTCTCGTTGCCTCTAGGCTTAAGGCAACAAGCGTGTTTTGAATATTACTCTAGATTAGCTAAAACACATGGATCCCTTCAGCCTCATTGTTCAAAACAAACCCGGGCGGATAGGGCGTATCATTGAAACTTCTTTGATTGCATCATCCCTTTTTGTTGCCGCTACTGCATTCTCTTCAAGGTAGTTAGGGCACGATTTCCTACCGTACTACCAAGCACCATCAAATCGTAAACCCCTGCATCAATAAGACTTTGAGCCTTTCTTTTAAAGGCTAGGCAATTATCCGTGGAATGCCCCCGATTTCCCGCATGGTACATGCAAATTAGCATTGGGATCGTACCATTTAGGGTATGGAGGTTTCAATGGTACTATGTAATGCGGCGCTATTAATTGTTTTTCCAACAATTTCAGGCACAGTTCTCCGTACGAGATAGGGATAGGGGTGAGTCGAGGTTTTTTGGGTCTCGCCGGTCTTTGTTCATTTTTTCGTTGGTTTGGAGCAGTGTGTTATTAGGTGGGAACACGATGAATGGTGTTTGGTCGTCCCTACTCGCACCACCCATTTCTTTTTCCTTTCTCTTGGGGTCTTCCATGTCCACTCTCTCATTTCTTTTGCCTCTGTTTGGACTATTGGTTTGGTCCGACCTTCTTCGTGATTAAAACATGAGCTCGTCGAGAAGTTCAATGAAGTCGAGTTATTAGCCCGATATTCGGGCTCGATAATGACGGGTCCCCATGCATGACCGCACCAGCGTCCGGTTGAGTTGGGATATTTATCGGGAATAAACAATTTCTTCATATTCATCCATATCACCGACCCTTTGGCCCTCCTTGTTTCGAGATCCTCCCGCTAGTAATCAAGTTAGACGGTTGTATCATATTCTCTTGGAACTCTCGCATTTGCTCTCGCGTCTCGTTGAATTCGGTTGATTGCTCTTGCATCCGCGTTGAATTCCAATCGCTTTGCTCTTGGATCAATATTTGCCTTTCCTCTATTCTTTCCAACCTTTGTTCCATGTTTTCTAGGTTAACGAAATAATTTCACCTAATTAGAGTCTTTCTACAAATTCCGATGCATGTGATACGATGTAAAGCAAACGTGTGAAATACAATGTAAATGCATGAAATGCAACGTAAATGCATGGGATGAATGCAAAAAGAAAGAGAGGCGTTGATCATGATTTCAATTCCATTAGAAGAATTTCTCTAGAAAATACGTTTCTTTACATTAAAACAGTTGAGTATACGACCATGTCCTCATAGTCTAGGTGAAAGCAACAATCTTTTCTTTCGTGCCTGTAAGTTATGATTGCGTCCTCTGAACTTTCTTAATAAACATCTCTTCTAACTCTTTGTTGCTGGGTCCCGGTCATGCCTCGTCATCCGCTTATCCTCCGTGATGTTCATGATCTTTTGATGACTCCCAAACAATCCTTGTCGGCTTGAACCTTCAGGTAAATCCTCTTTTTCGTATCTGGGTGTTTATGGATACATCCCTTAAATTTTCTCAAAAGAAGTCTTTTTTAGCTCTTTATCGCTTGGTCCAGGTCGATCTTCTAATGACCTCCAAGCAATCTTTGTAGGCTTTGAATCTTCGGGCAAAACTTACTTTCGTTGTTACCTAGACTATGTTCTACTTTAATCGTATTATAATCCACTTCATCAAGTAACACATTTCCTTATGACAAACTCTTCTATTCAACAATCAAATATTAATCGACACCTCTCTTTCTTTGATGATGCAATGCAATGCAATCAAAACAGAATAAAACACGTTAGCGCAGGAGTAATAAGCAAACACATAACAATTATCAAGGTGACCATTAGAGGTTTGGTATGGTTCTATCTAGGGTAGGCTCCTGTGTCTTTCTACATGTAGTTTGGTTCTAAGGTAAGTACACTGAACCACAGATTCCTCAATCCTCACCCATTATAGGCTCATGCGGATCGAGTTCGGTTCGGGGAATACATTTCCCTATGGTCCGCACTGAGATAAAAATCTCACGAAGACATAGGTGCGGATGTATTCCAAAGCGATCCACTATCTTGCGACTGAGGTAAAACCTCACGAAAGAGTAGCTTCTCACTCCCACTTAAGGGTGTGACCGCAGATCATGCAATGCAATGCCAAAATATTTCATAAAGCTCGACACTATAGCACAAACGAAAGCATCAAAGAGAACATGATTTTTCAAAACATTTTTCCAACTTTTCAATCGAAGGGATAAAAATCAATCAATTTACTACCGACTCTCTGGTCCCTGTGGAGTCGCTTAAGTCGTCGCAACCATTTTTGACAAAAACGGGTGTCGAACTTGGGTTTTAAAAGTGAATAAAGCGGAGTCGCCACCGACCATTCATTGGGTGTGGTCGGATCACCTTTGTTTTAATAAAACATTTTGATTTACTAAAACAAATGTTTTTGGTCTACGAGTATTCGAGAAAACAGTTCGAGTCGGTTACGTGCGAGGAAGGATTAGCACCCTCGCAGTACTCAAAAATCGGTACCAAATTGATTAATTAACGTCCCAATGTCGAAAGTCCGAAAATTTAAAACGAATTTAAAAATTTGGATCTTTTTTTGAAATGATTTAGTCTCTTAAAATATTAAGATTTCCTTGTTTGGAAGGGACCAAATATCACATCCAATACGTAGGACACGATAATTTCAATCCTCAAATCCAAGGTCGTCTCTTAATCCCTAAGACTCATTTATTAAATAACAAAAGGTTATTCAATTATTTGGTCAAGCAAAAGAACCGAAACCCAACACATAAGGCCCGATCCCTTGAATTTCCAAACACAGAATATTGCCTTATTTTTAAAAAAAGAACTTTTGCTTTTGGATAAAATTGAAAATTATACATATTTGGAAAATAAAGTAAGTTAATGAGAACAAAGAAATTCAATGTAGAAAAAAACGATGTTTAATAATAACAGATATAACAATAACAATAGTAATAATAATAATGATGCAAAAATATGTGCAAAGAAAATATATAAATACAATAACGGTAATAATAGTAATAATAATAATAATAATGATGATAACGATAATAGAAATATAGTAGATATAAAAATAGGAGTAAAAAAAACATAAAATGTAGTAATTATATAAATGAGAATTAAAATATATACGAGATAACGTAAAGGATAAATAGGTAAATAAAAACCAAATAGATAATAATAATAATACTATACTAAGAAAATATATATAATAATAGTGGTAATATAACAATAATAATACGATAATAATAACAATAGTAAAAATATATGTAACTAATAATACTAATAATAGTAATTAATAATAATAAAAATACCGAATATGAACCATATAGTAATATTAAATATGTACAATATATCGTGTAAACGTAATAATAATAATAATATAATAATAGTAGTAACGGAAAATATATAATAATATAGTAAGATAATAGTAATAATAATAATGAAATTAATTAAACAGGAAGAATGATGAATTATAAACAGAAAGTGTAATAATAATAATAGTAGATAATATAATTAGAATATACCGTAATAATACAATAATAATGGGAATAATAACATAAAAGAAAAATAAAGTAACTAAAAATAATAATAATATAATATAACAATAATAATAAAATAAAAATAATAAGAGTAAATATATATACATATAGCTAATAATACTAACAATAGGAACTAATAATAATAATGTAAATATGTACAACATGGTAATATAATAGTAATGATAATAGCAATAATGGGAAATATATAATAAAATAATAATAATGATAATATGAAAATAATAATAGTAATTGTAATAACAAAAGAAAAAATATAAAATATATATATAAAGCATAATAATGATTTAAATATAGTAGTAATAATAATAATATATTAATAATGATAATAATAAAAAAATAATAAAATACTACTAATACTAATACGAGATAAAATAATAAAATAATAGTAATGATAACAATATGTACAATGTAATACTAAATATAATAAATATAAGAATACTAGTAATAGTAGATGTAATGATAATAATAATAATAATAATAATAATAATAATAATAATAATAATAATAATAATAATAATAAAAATACTAAAGAGGATCCAATTGGATAAAAACATAGTCTTGGGGTCGATTCGAAATAACGTAGAAAGGAGGGGGACGAGGGGAGCAATTTTTCTGGGGATAGTGAAACGCATCGTTTGCATAAGGGCCAAATCGGAAATGTCATAAAATGTTTGGGCCAAATTTGAAAGCCAAAAAGATCTGATTTCAAAGATTTGAAAAAGCGGAAGGGCCAAAATGGGAAATAACCCAATACGTGAAAAAGAAGCGCGGATCCTAAGCGGATCGGGTCGACACGCGGGCTTGGGGGTAAACGACGTCGTTTTGGGGCCTAATCGCCGCACCAAAACGGCGCCGCGCTTTGGGGCCTATTTAAGGCCATTTTTTCTTCAAAAAAATTCATTTCTGTTTCATTTAGAAAAAAAAACTCTCTCTTCTTCCTTTTTTCTCTGCAGACGTAGGGGAGTGATTTCCGGTGACTGACGCCGCCGCCGACGCCGACACGCCGGCCACCGTGAGCGGTGGCCGAAAAAGGTAAGATTGGTTTTTTTTTTTTATTTTCCTTCTATATATATATACATCTATATATACACTTGTATACAAAAGAAAGAGATTCAAAAAAAAAAAAAAAAAAAAAAAATGATAATAATAGTGATACTGGTCTACCTTCGAGATCACTGATTGTTTTTTTTTCTATTCTCTTGATTGCCAAAAAAAAAAAAAGGTCCTGGTTTACATCGTTTCTTTCGTTTTTATAACCAAATTAAAGAGAAAAAAATAATAAAAAAGAACAATAGTATTTGTCTTCTTGCTGCCATTATTGCTCTTGTTTTGTCTTTGTCTCCTTTTTCTTTTTGCAGGTGCCACTTGGGCAAGTGGCTAATGGGTAGAAGATGGGGGAGCGGCGTTGGTGGAGTAGAGTCCTAGGGTTTGTTTTGTCTTTTTTTTTTTTTTTTTTTTTTTTTTTTTTTTAGTTTTTGTATTGGGCTGTTAGATTTTGGGCTTTGTGGGTTTGGGTTTTGTATTTGATGGGTTGAGGTTGGGTTTAATTTGCTTGTAATGGGCCCGGGGTTAATGACCCGGGCCAAAATTGGTGATTACACCTGCACGCGAAAAAAAAAAAAACAAATCGTATGCTGAGCAAATACGCTCGGTGGCATTTCCATGATTCAAGACAAAATAACACAAGTTTATGCATATGCACATATTCCATTCAAAACCTAATCTCATGCCATTCAAGTAAAATTATTTCATTACATATAGTCATACATATAACCAATCTTACACACATTCATATACCAATTCATGTCAAAACTACCATTATTACATAACTTACTTATATTCATTTTATACTTCAATTCATCACATAAGTATCAAAGCATACTGCTCGCGCTATTCAACAATTAAGGAACCATTCTTTTCTTAATAACCCATTAAATAATAGCATAACATTAACATTTTGTATACACATATTCAAATTCATACATTCTTTTCGACTAATTTCGAGCCTATTGGCTCTTTCAATATCATTCGACCCCCAGGGCTTGTTTTTGACTCTTTTTGCATTTTGTCACATAAAACATTTCAATTTTATTTGCCATTCACATACCATTTAGTCAATTCATATGTTTATAACCTTATTAACCAGACACAGACTTAGAACGGATACGCGGATCCGCCACCTCAAGTTGCTCGACAACAATGATGATATACATGTACATACTACAACCCTAGGTTGCCCGACAACGATGGTTCCCACATTCTGATTATTCTGTCACCTCGGGTTGCCCAGGAACGATGAATTTACATATACAATCTACCACCTCGAGTTGCCTGGCAATGATGGTTTTCAATCAATATCCTGACCCTATGGCATGCTAACTATATCTGACTCAACCCGAACAACTAATATGGTAACCAAATTTTCGATCCATTATATGTAGTTCAAATAATAATTGATCATATCCAATTAACCATTAATTCATCAATTCAACATATAATCCAGTATGTTTCAACTCAATTTCATACCAGTTATCATATATCAATAAGATCATACAATTTTTTATTCTATTCAATTTAGTCCCTATCTCGATAATCAATCTCAACTGAAGCAATTCAATTAAAAAAAAAAATCAAATAACAACTCAACTCAATGTTATATAATGCAAAATAATATGAATGTGTAGTAATTAAATTGGTCCCGAATCATAGAAATACAAACCGAATTTCTGAGCTATTCGTCGACGACATTCGGTTTTCCTTCCTCTCTCGATAATTAAGTGTCAACGATTGCTAAATAAAATTATAAAGCATATAAATATTATCAAATTTCATTCAAATCGAAATCAATCACAATATCAATCATATTTTACAATTTATTTAATTTAGTCCCTAAACTCGGGACAAACATAACTTTCGATCTAAGTTTCGGATTGAAATCCAATTTCACAATTACTCATTAGGGACCTCCTATTTTCTATTCTTACTGAAATTTCATGAAAATTTTACATTTTATTCGATTTAGTTCCTAATATAAGAAACTAACAATTAAACTTTATAACTTTGTCCTTTTCTTAATCTAAACTTAATTTCTCAATTCAACCGATTTTTTAATCCATTCAGTTTAATTCCAACAACATTACTTATAGCTTATAAATTATTATTTTATCCATTCTTCTAATATATATATTTACTCATTTTAAATTATAAAAAAAAAAAAAAACACATTCTGCATTATAATACAGCCCCCCTCCCCTCCCCTAAAAAAGTTACCTATCACAACTTTAATCAAGTAGATTTCAGTAGTTGGTTGATTTGATTGAAAATTAATTAAAAAGGAAGGTTTATATTTTTATCATCGTATCTAAGAAACTTTTGTAATACATATGAATCTTCACTGTGGATTTTATTTTATTCTATTGAAAAACAGAAAAATTAATGGAGAAGGGTCCCATGTTTTGTTTTATGTTATGTCACCATATATACTTTGGTTGAATCAACCCACAAGTTGTCTCAATCAACAATTAACCATATAATAACTGTCCTTTATTATGTCCTTTTTTAATTACTAAGAGTATAATAATCATTACACTTGTTTAATCAAACACCATCTTCCAAATTAATTAATCATCACATAATCTATCTTCAATTTTTTTTATAAGCAACCAAGAAAAGCATTTTGATTTATATGAACATTTTATATATCAAGAGATGAGGATCGAAAAGAACATTTAAATAAAAAAATTAAACCAATGAGTTTTGAATAATAATAATAATAAGTTGGGTAAGCCATGAATTGAGGGCAAAGATGAGGGGCGAATCAAAACAAAATTTAGGAGGGTGGAATTCAATAATAAATTTTTGAAAGATTAAAACATGATTTTATAGGGATCTTAATGCTGTATTAATTAATGCTTTTAGTTGAGTTAGTCTCACGAGTTAATTAAACATTAAATCAATTAAAAAATTATTAAATTTTTTAAATATATATATACAGTTACATTATGATGAGGGTGGTTTTATTACTTTATACTTTATGTAAAGTCAATAAAGACTCAGTTATTATGAAATTTGAGTCATTAATAAGCTCCAAGTGACAAATCATCGATTGGTAGATGGATTAGTACCCGTTGATGAGTAGAAGAATATAGCTGAGATCAAATTTGATTTGACGGTCGATATCAGAGATTCAAGAAGAAAACAATTTAGATTTTGGTTCGCAGATTTGTGACATTTAAAGTTATTTCATGAAAAAAGATAATCTGTAAAAGAAAAAGGAGAATGAGAGCCTTCAATTGGTATTGGTAGTGGAAACAAAGAATACCATACAATAGTAATTTTAATAACCCATTAACTTAAATGAAAACTTTAAATAATTTAATAATTTTTTAAAATTAAACGTAAATTTACTAATAATTATAGTGTAATTTATTAATTAATTAATAATAAAATATTTGTGGCACAAATAGAGGATAGAAAAGGATGGATTTGGCAACTTGGCATTATTTGGTTCCATCATTATTACTATCGCAATTTACCCCATTGTCTTATTTTAACTAAAATTTTAGACACAAGCAAGCACCCGATAGTTATCTAACTTTGTCCAAATTCAAAATAAAACCTTAATTAATTTGTATGATTTGATATTTTATAATATAATAACATTTTATCATATGATATTGGGACACTTTAAATTCTAGGCGTCTGAAAAAGGTGATTAGACCTTTGCAACTTGCAATGCTTTTGTCAAATTACATATACATATAAGACACACAGACGGGTGAAGTAAAAAAAAAATTTACGATATTAAAAATATAAATTTATTATTTTAATAGTTTATATTTTTATAATTTTTAAAAAATTAAATCAAAATTTTATTATTTTTAAGAGAGGTTAAAGCGTTGTAATTTGAACTTTGACATGGATTATCCTAACGATATCCATAACATTATTATTTCGGATACAATTTAATTTGAAGTAGCAACCTTCGGATTCTTTTTTTTTTTAAATTCTAAATTTTAAACTCTAAATTCAAGAGTTATTAGTATTTATTTATAATATTATAATTAATTAATATTTAAATAAAATTATTAATATTTATTTATAATTCTTTCATTATTTTATTATTCAACTGTAATGTGAAGGAGTTGTACACTAATAATGCATGAAAAATATGTCTACATATATTCCAATTTTTAGTGTCAAAGAGTGAATGATTGGCTTTGACTTTTCATTAGCAATAACTAGAAACTATAAATTTATTTTACGATATTGTCCCTTTGTTTACATGTTATTACAATTTCTTCTATTTTTAAAAATATATAAGTAAAATTATATATAATATTATAATATAAATATTAACAATAAGTTGATATGTTGATGTTTAAGTTTAATAAAACATAAAAAATATAATTTACTATATATTAATTAAAAGGTAGATATGTATTTTAAGATTTTTTTGAAAGGGTATTTAAGTAATTAAAAATAATATAGATAAGTCTAAATGAGTTTAAGTTAGTCATTTATAAACATAAAGGAGATTAAATAAAATTTGTGGCCCCATTTTTGGATAAGGCTGAAGTAACTGTGTAAGGTATTGATACCATATATGAGACCAGGGGCGAAGTCAAAAAATAGGATAGTAAGAGAAGATATATATATATATATATAATATAAAAAAAATGTTAAGAAACGGTTATATTCATTAAAAATTAAATGCAAAATTTATATTAAGTTTATAATGATTTAAAATTTAAAAATGTCCGGCTCAAAACATTTAAAGTTAACCCATTGACTCACTATTGTTTATATTTGATGGAGTTTAGATTTTTACAATAATGCAAATTGGGACTTAGAAGGATGTAATTGGAAACAATATTTTTAAGATGGGGCTTGTGAAACAATACTATAAAGTTTAGCTAAGCTTTAATAATTAATAAAAAAACAAAGAAAATAATAAAAATATAATAATAAAAGTCCATGTAAATATTGATTAGATAAGATTGATGATGGTATTTTTCACATGAAAAGGGTAGTTTTACAAAACGTGTCCAATGATAAAAAAATGTTTTAATAAAATAATAAAATCAAATTCCACTGAGAAAGAATAAAGCAAACGTGCTAATATTTTATTTATAATTAAAAATTAAAATAAATTAAGTAAGAGGAATCAATAAAATCTATGGGTAAAACTGATGGGCAGCCTAATGGTTAGGTTGCTGATTATTTCAGGCGTGATTTGAGTTTAAATTATATTAATTTTGATATTATGTTTTTGTAATTCATCAAAAATAATATTTATGGATAAACTTTTTTTTAATAATTGAATCCAATTATTATATTATTTTTTAAAATTAAGAAGTGGGATCACTATTTTATTTAAAATTTGATTTAAGCATTTTTTTTAATTTTCAATTTAAAATGTACCAAAATGTTTTCATTTTAAGTAAAAGATAAGATGTCCAAATATTTGAGCTGCAAAAATAAGACAAATTGACAATTTGTCAAATGAAAAAAAAATCTTGGCCCATTGTTTTTGAAAAATTGATTCATGAATGATCGATTTATGTAATATTGGAGGGAATAATTTTAACAAAGAAAAGGAATACAAAGTAATATATATCGTTTTTAATTGTCATTTCTTTTGTATTTTGTTGAAAATTTTGGAGTAAAAAATATTATATATTTTTATTAGTGTAAAGATTTCAGAATAAAGAATGAAATCTCACATTCGGGATATTTTACAATTTTTTTGTGATAAAAAAATTTACATCAAATTAAATTGAGTGAAAGCACCGTTAATTTTATCTGGTTGAAGGAACCTCAAAACTTCATTAGGTGCGACATTAATAACTTGTAGGCTTGACCTCCGGGCTAAACTCAATTTAACTAAACAGTCAGCAACTAGATTATTTTCTTTGACCACTTCCAAATTATCTTTCTGAATTATGGCCTTTCTAAAATGCCCCATAATTCAGCCTAAAAACTTGTACATTTTTTAAGTAATGGTTAAACCTCAAGATTCAATTATACTGATCACGCAACACACCGCAAGCCAAAGCATTCCCATTGCCTCTTGCCACTACACCATCAGTGAATAAATACATCCACGTTCCTTCCAAAGTTGCATGAGAACCAGAAAAATGGTTAATGCATTGATCCCTATAAAAAACCCAATTAAACAAACCTTGACAATTTCATGAGCCGTCCAAATTATATCTTAAAATATAAATAAATTCATAATCTTCCAAATTCGCTAAACAATAAGACCGAAAAGGCAAGGCTAAATAATTTTATTTTTATTTTTAGTAATTTTAATTTATTTTGCTTAAAATGAAATGAAATAATAATTAATGAATTAAATCCTTGTTTAGTAATATTTCAAGTAGATTTTCAACTCTATTGTTATTAGTTGAGAGAAATTAATATTTAATCTATTATATTATATTTGTTTACTAAAAAGAATGTAGTTTTCTTCTTTCTTTTTCCCTAACTATTTATTGCATTTGTTGGATTTCAGTTTATTTATTAAAAAATAGAAATAAAATAATTTAATAGAGAAATGCATTGATTTATTAGTACAAGAAAATACTATAAGCAAATTCTATGAGAAGTAATATTATATTTTGTGAATTGGATAATAAAAATATTATTTTTCGGCCAAAAGAATCAAACAAGATAATTTAACATATTTAGAAATATTCCGATAATTTTATTACAAAAAATAAATTTTATATTCCGTGGGAAGGAACACCCTCTTAGTATAATTTAGTCTATCTACTATCAGAACGATATTAGTATGTTTAAATTGATAAAATCATTAGTTGTTGCAGTCAAAATGATGACATAATCTTTAAAAAACCGTATTTATTGTTTAATTTTGATTTTAGTCTTCTATTATACTAAAATTTGAAATGATAACTCTTTGCTTTAGTTGCTATCATTTAACTGATGAAGTTGATTTATTTTTATTTTTATTCGATCATATAATCAAGATTACGTGAAAACCAAATCAATCATGTTCAACCAGAAATAAATGTTAACGTTAAATTGTTTTAAAAAAGATTGAGGGACTATAATCCGAATTTGACCCTTATTTTTCACTTTCTTCTTTCATAGTCACTTTCTATTTCTATTTCATCTATCACCACTGATCACTGAAAAGAAAATCAAATCAAATAAATCCCTCAAATGGAACCCAAATAATTTCCATTTCCCACTTTTTGTATTTCCTGTTCTTCTTCTTCATCTTCAAACCCACAAATTTTTTTAACAAAAATCTTATATAGTGATAGTGCAGGCGATGAATCTTTGGTCGGACGATAACACGTCGGTTATGGAATCTTTTATGAGCTCAGACATATCTGCTTTATGGCCGCCACCACCACCTCCGCCTCCGCCGCAGCAATCTCAGCCGTCCGTTCCTCTCAACCAAGACTCTCTCCAACAACGTCTCCAAGCTCTCCTCGAAGGTGTTCGTAATTGTTGGACTTACGCTATTTTTTGGCAATCCTCATACGATTACGCCGGCGCCGCCGTGCTCGGCTGGGGAGATGGGTATTACAAAGGGGAAGAAGATAAAGAGAAAGCAAAGTCAAAAGCTTCTTTATCTACAATCGCCGAGCAACAGCATCGTAAAAAGGTTCTCAGAGAACTCAACTCTTTGATTTCCGGTTCTATCGCCACCACTGACGACGCCGTCGATGAAGAAGTCACCGATACCGAATGGTTCTTTTTAGTTTCCATGACCCAATCTTTCGTTAACGGCAACGGACTTCCGGGACAAGCTTTTTTCAATTCATGTCCAGTATGGGTCGCCGGATCGGACCGCTTAGCCAATTCTACGTGTGAAAGAGCGAAACAAGGACGGGTTTTCGGTTTACAAACGATAGTTTGTATACCGTTGGCGAATGGTGTCGTGGAATTAGGGTCATCGGAATTCATTATCCAAAGCTCCGATCTAGTGAATAAGGTTCGAGCGCTGTTTAATGGAATTGAAGCTGAAACTTGGTCTATGAGCAACAACACTGACGACCCATCATCGTTTTGGATTAGTGATCCAAATAACATTAATAATCAAAATCCGAGTTCTAGTAGTTTAACTGAGAAACCGAGTTCCATTCATGGCGGCTTGAATTTCAACAATTACGGAAATTCATTTTCCCATTTGTTGAAACCGGAATCCGGGGAAATATTGAATTTCGGCGAAAGTAAAGGAATTGGGAACGGTAATTTGATTTCTCCGAAGAAGAGATCGCCGAGTAATGAAGAGGGGATGCTTTCTTTTACTTCCGATGTGATGAAATCGGGTGGTGGTGGAGATTCAGATCATTCCGATCTCGAAGTTTCGGTTATTAAAGAAGCAGATAGTGCAAGAGTTACCATTACCGCGGAACCCGAAAAGAGACCACGAAAACGGGGGAGAAAACCGGCTAACGGAAGAGAAGAGCCTCTGAATCACGTCGAAGCAGAGCGTCAAAGACGAGAAAAGCTTAACCAAAGGTTTTACGCCTTACGTGCAGTGGTACCAAACGTATCGAAGATGGATAAAGCATCGCTTTTAGGGGATGCTATTTCGTATATTAACGAGCTAAAGATAAAGCTACAAAAGGCGGATTCAATGAAAGAAGAGTTGCATAAACAATTAGAAGAAACCAAGAAAGAAGGTCAGCGAGGAGGCCTCACCACGTCCCACAAATTACTAGAATTGGATATCGACGTTAGGACTATCGGATTAGACGCCATGATTCGAATCCAATCCAATAAAAAGAATCATCCAGCAGCACGGTTAATGGCTGCCTTACAAGAGTTAGACCTCGACGTACACCACGCTAGCGTATCCGTCGTTAACGACTTGATGATACAACAGGTTAATGTGAAGATGGGGAACCGATTTTACAACCAAGAACAACTTAGGATCGCTCTAACATCCAAAGTTGGAGATCCAAGATAGACAATCATCCCAACTAGTCTCTTCTCTTAGTAGTGTAATAAGCTCAAATAGGCCTTATTTTTGGTGTTCAATATTGTAGTGTATGTCATCCATGTATACAGTATATATATATGTTATTACATAGATTAGAACCTAAATGAAGATCTGGGTTTTGGTACCATGTTGTTCACTTTCAGACATTAATTCTTAGTGTTTGAGATTGTGTGAACATTGAACATGAAAATTTTACTTCAATTTTGTTTTGTCACCATTATATATGCATTTGCTGTCGGTGGTAGTGTGATGTTTTGGGTACCATTTTTGGTTTGGGGCATTTCGGGTTCGCTGTTTTTGACCGTGCAATAATTTTTCTTTGCTAAAGAAGGATGTAGACC
This sequence comes from Gossypium bickii, assembly GCA_025503065.1. Classification (NCBI taxonomy): domain Eukaryota; kingdom Viridiplantae; phylum Streptophyta; class Magnoliopsida; order Malvales; family Malvaceae; genus Gossypium; species Gossypium bickii. Next base: position 678,386 of record CP106718.1, read on the forward strand.
ATTTTTACAAGCTTGATACCCACATGTATGAATGTTTCCAATTTTATACAACATGAAGAGTTTGGATAATATTAATTTTAGTTTGGATTATTTTTTGTTCAGGTTAATTTAGGTTTTATATTTATTAATTTTTTTAGGGTTGGGTTAATATACTATTTGGTATTTAATTGAAACCTCAAGAAATTCGGGTATTAAATATTAAAAAATCAGCTAGGAAAGTGGACATTGAAACGAAACGTAACTGCCAAATTGAAAAAAAAAAAAATTTAGCTACCAAATTGAACAATGAAACCAAACTTAAGTAGTAAATAATATGTTAACCCTTTTGAATTTAAATCATTTTGAGTTTACTCAATTTAATGTTTGCTTTGTTTCGATTTAGACAATTTCAAGTTTGATTTATCCGATTTGTTATTCTAGTTTTCAGGTTGGGTCATTCTGAGTTTAGATGTTTGTTGTGTAGATCATTTTGAATCTAGATAATTTTTCATTTTGATCATTGTTAAGTTCAGGTTGGACGGGTTCTAATCATTACTTACTTATAATCAGATAGAATTGGTTCAGACTTGAATTTGAATAAATCATCCAAAATTTTGAACAACTACAATTTCAACTTTTATTATGAAATGATGAAGAAACAATCATAATATATTTTTTAAAAAAATATAAATACCAACAAATGTTTAGTACACTGATAAGACACATTGCACTGTTAAGTAAAAAATACAAATTCTAACATTGAAAACGATATTGTTAAAAGGTAGAACCAATAATTCTAAACATAAATGGTGAAACAATAATAAAAATACCAAAAAAAAAACATCTTTTTAAATATAAAATAGATTTTATTTAAACCCAAAAACATATGTAGTTGTCTCTATGATAAGAGGGGGAATTTTTGGTACTGTGCTATATGGGGTGTCGTTATTTATTTATTTATTTCCTTTCATTTGAGTGTAGTATAATAATTTTTAGTTTTTTTTTAATATAATGCTTAAAATTATTTATAGCCCCTTAAATAAAAAGATAATACACTTTACCATACTCGAACCCATGCTCTCCTACACTAACAATAATGCAAATACCAACTAAATTGAAACTCAATCGACAACTGTCTATTTTCAACTATTCAGAATTATATTATATTATAATATTGTTATATTATATTATTATGGTAGGGAAAGTAAGCTTCTTTATATTATTCTTATTTAGATTACTTAATATATTATTGCTAATTTAATGAAATTGGATTAAGATTATCGGAAAATGAGAAAAATTGTCGTAAATCTCACATTGTAAAGGTAATTCGATATTATTTGTAATATCACATTATAAAAGAAAAGTTATCGAACATGGGTTTCTAGAATTGGACTATTGGTCGAATCGATCAGGCTATCAATTCGTCAGTTTAACCGGTTCGACTAGTTTCATTAAATAAATTATTAAAAAAATAAAAAATAAAAAAAATTGCCCGATTTCTCCTGACTGGTATTCTCACTTACTAATCTAGTCTGATTCAAAAAATATTAGTTTAACCGAACATGGTAATTTGATAATAAATTTTTATATAGATTGAAACCGAAAAATTAAAGAATGGAATAAAAACTAAAAAATTGATAATCAAGAAACCTCTTACTAAAATAACAAACAAACAAGTTTATTTCAAGCTTTGCTTCAACTCGTAATTCCTAAATATGCATTTTGGTACTTGGGCTCAAGGTTCAAATTGGTATTAAATTTTTTTTGTTTCAATTAGGTACTTAATTTTGGTTTTAAGGTTTAATTTGGCACCAAAAGTTTATTTTGGTTCAATTAGATACTTGAACTTGACTTCTTGGTTCAATTTGATTCATGAACTTGACTTTTTTGTCCAAATTTGTACTTATGATAAATAACTTATTTGAATAAATTTGAATTGTGAACTCAAATTCAGGTACCAAAATGTATGTTTAACCTAAAAGGAAAGATTATAGCACCTATTAGATGTTAAACTATTCAATTTAATCCTTTTTAGTCCTTTTAATTATATAAAGAAATTGCATGTCTGGCCCTTTCATAAAAATTAATAATTAAATTTAAGCGGTTTTAACATAAAAAGTTTTAGTTTTGGCTTTCCAAATATTTTTATTTTTTTATTAATTTCCAGAAACAAATTTCTAACTTCATTTCTGCAAATTCCAAAAAAATTTCCAATCTAAGAGAGAAGATTAAATGAATGGAACCATAGGTAATTTCCATATAGATGTTCAATTTAGATCATATGACAGGATAAGGTGTTAAATGAATGGAGACATAAAGTGGAGGTGGAAATTCTACATTTTCTATTATACCATGATAATCATTGAAGAAAAACAAGGAAATTATGAAGGAGAAAATTGTTTGCATCACTTTTTTCTTTTCCAAATTTGACATGGGAATCACTTTCTTTTTCTTTTTTAAATTGTAAAATTCAAATTGGTGATTCAATCGATTAAATTTGTCGATTCAATAAGGGTTGAATTTAAAAATTAGAGAATCAGTTAGAGAAAAAATACATTATTTGGACGGTGCCAATTCGGGTTTAGGCCTAAGCATGGCATGTAATTTTGTTTAGAATCCTACCACAATTGATCTATGAACATCTCTATTGGTAATTGAGATTTTTTTTTAATAAGAAATGATTTTCTAATTATATATGGTTGATTTTTCATCTTTGATTTCTTAAATATATTTATAATTTTTGTATTATTTTATTATTTGAATTTTTTATGAATTTTTCATAATTATTAGGATTTTATTTTTGGTGGATTAAAATAACAAGACAAAATTCAAACAATAAACACGACTAATGTGACTGGAACCTAGGCCACACCTAGGGTAGTGAACACCTTGACCATCAAGCCACCAAATACATTTTCTTAAAAAATTATGAATTATTTCATAATCATTAATCAAAATTTTTATCATATTTATATTATTTATTAAATTAGCTTACTTTTAACATATATATATATTTTAGTTTTATAAAGTGTTAGGATCGACCCAATTAAGCAACAAGTAAAAAAAAATAGCGGAATAAATTGATAAATTGAATACACAAATTTAATGTGAAAAAATCCCTCCAAAGAGGGTAAAAAATCACAGGTAAAGATAATTTTACTATAATGGCAAAAGAACGAATAGTACAAAAAATGGAGATAAAAACTAAATCCTGAAAACCCGAAAACAAAGAACCCTCAAAACGTAAACACAAAATTCTCAAATGTGTTATGAGTTCTAATCTCTAATGGGTGTATTTTCTAAGGTTGTAATTTATAGGTTAAATTCATAGGTTAAATAATAATAAAATAATCTAAATTAATCAGTGTTTGACTGAAATAAATAAACAAAGTTTAACTAGAAGATTATTTCTCAAATTTGACTGAAATAGGAGTTATACTTAACATAAAGCATAAACAATTTAATTATGTTGGTACACAATTTGGAGAATGAAAATTGTGAAATTAAACCAAATTACATATCACCATGAAAAATAAATTTATCCATCCATTTAATAATAACAAGGGTAAAGTACTTGGATAATCACTTTAAAATTTTTGTATTCTTATTTTGGTCACTCTAATATTTTTTTTTTTTGTCAATTTTAGCATTGTTGTTAAGAACTGGTCCTGTTTCGGTCACTCCAATGTTAAAAATCAAATCAAATGTTAACTATGCTGCCACATATATATACACATGTATTTAAGTTAAATTTTGAAAAAAAATTAAACACGTGGCAATAGAGTCAACATTCCATTTGGTTTTTAATGGAGGGGTGACCAGAACAGAAAAAATTCTTAACGACAATGCGAAAATTGACAAAAAGCTAATTTGAAGTGATCAAAACAAAAATACAATAATTTTAGAGTGACTATCTAAATAGTTTACCCTAATAACAAATTAATATCAACAAATTTAATTTGGTATCCCGATAAGCAATTTTAACATTGTGTTTGATAAGTGTAAAAGAGGAATAAATGAAAAAAATGGATGGAAAAAAACTATTTTTCATCGTTTTATTAGGTTAAGAGGGAAAATAAGAAGACATAAAAGGAATATATATATCTACATTTCTCTTTACAATCACATCCAATTGTTCAAAACATAGAAAATATTCATTTTAATTCAATTTAACAATATTAGTTATAATTTTACCCACAATAAATTTTTTTGGGTTAATTTTACAAGATATCCCCAAATTTTGGATCAAATTCTAAATTGCTTCCAAATTTCAAATTGTTCTAATTTAGTTTCCAAAATATTAGTATCATATTAATCAGGTCCTTCTATTAACCTAACTGTTAGATTGAACGTTAAATACTAACTCAAATATAAAGTGGGGGCTGGCTCCTTCGAGAGAAGTTTTTAAAGTATCGTTCGCCTGACAGCTGGCCGAGCCCCCAACAGTAGTAAAGTATTGTCCCCATGTAGGGATTTTTGCTCAAGTGGTACCATAATTCAAGTATGTGGCTTAAGTGCCTTAGGTTGGTGGTTCAAGTCTCCTCGCACATAGGTGACTTACATAATTATTGCTATGCACAATAATGACACCAATTCTTTGAGCCTTGTAGGTCATATTTTCGTATCTTCACCAACCGAAACGCTCCCTCTTCATGAACCCTTTAGGGATCTTAGCGGAGGAGAGAGACAAAACCCTTATACAGGGACAATACGTTACCATTGTTGGTAGCTTGGTTGGCTACTTGGCGAATGACACTTAAAATATTTCTCTCGAAGGAGCCAGTCTCCCTCAACACTTTTCTTTTTCACATTCTAAATGCTCCATATGTTTAAATGGGTCTCCGCTTCAGATATGTCATCTGAACTAGCATTTAACGCCTAAAGTGACTGTTAAACTGGCGGAAGGGCATAACTGATATGATACTGATACTTGAGGACTCAACTAGAACGTTTTGAAATTTGGATACCAACATAAAACCCCGTCCATATTTTGAAGACATTTTGTGAAATTAACCCTATTTTTTTAGCCCACAATTTATAATGAAAATAACGTATTGATAAAGATAAGCCCCATGCATCAATGTACTCTCATCTCATTTCTCTTCTTTTCATCTCTCAAATTCTCAAAGCTCCAATCCCTCCTCATCCCAGAGCTCCTCACCAACCTAGGCTTACCATCAGCCTCGAACGTCACTGCTCCATACGTCGTATCGATTGTATTTGCCCGACGATGGTGACCCTTCTTTGGACCTATTGTTGGAATTACCAAATCATCATCGCTTGCGAGTTTTTCGTAAGCCGCCGGGCTTATTTCCGACCTAGCTCTATCATTAAAACCAATTTTCCTTCTATGTTTTGCCTTGCTACAATGATCCCTACTATTGTTTGAATCAATTGTTCTTTTAAGCATACGGCAATTCAAGCAATTGAGACTCATCGCTTTTGTTTCTTGAAGTACAAGGTAATCAAAAAAGGGGGTTGGGAATTGAAAAATTGATTATGTTTTAGGGTTTTAATATTGAAAAACAAAACAAAACCAAAAAACAAAAGGACATAACTAATTGAAATTAGCAGACACGTTCTTTAGTTGTCTATTGAAACAACTTTGGGTGTTTTAATTTGGACCTTCAAAGACAGGTTAGCCAAATTCTAAATTTGGTTTTCATGGGTTTTAGGTACAACTAATTGATACTGATGACTAGCATCTCTATCGAATTTTGCAAGTACCACCAATTGAATCATCTTCCGTAAATCATATACGGCTATCTGTTGAGGTTGGGGATAAAATCTTGATATGGGGACAATATTTCCAGTTGTTGGGGATCTGATCGGTTGCCCAACAAACGACACTTCGAAGACTTCTTTCAAAGGAATTGGTCGATCCTCAATAACACTCGTTTATGATATTGATGATTTAATTGAGAATTAATGAAACCTGGAGTAGTATGATTGGAATTGGACTGGCTCGATTTGTCAAATCAATTGGATTGAGAATTGGTTGGTATACTAATTTAGACAAAATAATTGAATCGATTTCTAAGCTAATTGCTCAAAATCAATAAAAACCGAAAATCAGAACAAAAAAATGACAATTGAACCGGTTTATAAAAATTTAAATAATTTTTTATGAATTTTTAATTTTTTATATATTTGTTATTAAACCAAAACTTGATGATCTAATCAGTTAGGCCACTTATCCAATTTTTAAACAATTGATCTTGCGAATATATGGGTTAGATCATTGTCACCTTAAAGTTTTAGCTATATTTAAACAAATTTGATGTTTCCTTGTTTCTAAGTATCATAGTTGTGGGGTCAGGAGTGAAGCTGAAAATCTTTCAGGGGCTGAATTTGAATTATGAATTTTAAGAGAGTTAAAAATGTAATTTTTTCACTGTATTAACAAAAGAAAATACAATTTTCAAGGGATTAAATTATAAATTTTTCATTTTTTGAGAGGTCATAATTAAATTTTAAATTCTAAAAGGGTTGAAATACAATTTTACCATTAAATTAAATAAAACTTTACCAATTTTAAAGAGTTTTGAGAGTAATAGACTCATGCTTGCCATTCATGATTGTTCTAATAGTACCACCAAATTAATCGGAGTATCAATCCAAAAAGAACTATCAAATTAATTGATCTATGAATTGGTACAAACTGATAGAAACAAAAAAAGAAAAGCATTTTGCTCATTTTTGCAATGTAGAGGTTTCTTTGCTACCTTTTAAAAGTATAGTGCACTTCCCAATATAGTACAAGGACCTAAATGACAAATTTACCATTTACAGATGCACTTTCACAATGATCAATCATATAGGATGAGATAGCAATGATCAAAATGTTAAATGTCACATATTACAAATATTTCAACACCATTATAAAACTCGAGTCGCCATTGTAGTCTGCAACAATCTTTCCTAAAGCATTCTAACCCAAATTAAACTTTGCACAGAATAGTTCTGAATCATCGATATACATATATATACTATGAGATGCATCTAAAACCCGAAAACAAAAATAGAACTTGCAAAAGTTCACAAACGTTCCTAAATGAAGCAACAAAACCGGCTTACCACACATTTGCTATCCACCGATAATACATTTATTTTACAGACCAGCTCAGTGCAACCAACTCAACTCTTCTTCTTTCTTGCATCTGCTTTCCAATCTCTTCGGCCGAGCTTAGGTTTCCTAGTTTTGTAGTTCTGAAGGTTAGGTGAATCCTCCGAAGAACACTCTCTTCCTACGGGATCCACAGAGGGCAAGCATGATGCTTGGGTTTCAACAGTAGAGATTGAACCTTCTTGAGCCTTGTATATATGAGCCCTCCTAGCATCTTTTTTCCAGTCCCGTTTACAATGAACACGTTTCGTCACATTGTTAAGGATCCCATTTAATTGCAACTCCGCATTTGGTATAGTTGGTTGGTTTAGGACATGCGATTTCTGCATGTCCGCTTCAAGTCGTTTTCTAGCCCTATATCTACGCTGCCGCTCTCGGTTCTTTAGACGACGAGTCATAATGTCATTATAACTTTTGGTGCTTGAGTTTGTTACTAAAGTACCTTGTGATCCACTAGGATTAATATTTAGCTCGTCTTCCATTTTGAACAAATCTTAAATCAAGTAAAATCAGTCGAACAAGGAAACGATCAGGTTATAACTTCGGTTATGATGGAAAACACGCCTCACTACTTACCATCGAGGATTTTAAGCTCCATGCAACATCAAGTCAGGTACCGATTACCCTTATGTCAATCTAGCCATCGTATACAAAATCTGTATGCAAAAACAAAACACATCATTTGAGGTTTTCGATACGAAATATGCCGTAACTTCATACACGAAATATGCTGTGAATCGAAGGGATTATATAATCATACTCCCAGTATCATAACTTATTTTGCAAGCTTTACGTAATTAACGAAATGCAGAATGTAATCCAAAATTTGTTCAAGGTCTGATGACTATGAATAATAAACAAACTCGATTTGACTTATAACATGAGCAAGCAACAATACATGAACTCTATATACATAATTAGATTCTTCATGCAACCATTAACATGATTCATATCACTTTTGAGCTCACCTAAGGGAACAAACGTTGAAATTTTTCTTAATAAGAAAAATGGGAACTTCACTGAGGAATAACAAAACTGATCATATGGCTAACTAAAAGGGATTATAACCGTACCCCTAGTATCATAACTTATTTTGTAACTTATATACAATCATTGCCTTACAACTTGCTACCAAAGAAATACAGAACCTAATCTATGAACAATAAACAACTCAATTCAACTCATAACACGAATGAGCAACAAGGAGGGTCATCAAAGAATCTAGACCCTCAACATTTAATTAGATTCTTTCAACCCCATCTGCCTCCTACAACTACCAAGCTTGAATCTTTTTCCTTTTTCACTCATAAGATCAAAGCTTGTATCGTGTTTCAGCTACAAATTCGCACTTGATATGGATAATAGAATCCAATATTCATTCTTAGTTCTGAAAGCTATGAACAATAAGCAGCTCGACTCAACTTATAACACGAGCTAGCAACAAGGAAGCTCATCAAAGAATCTAGACCCTCAACTTCATACATGAACTCTATAATACATTTAATTAGATTCTTTTCAACCCCATCTGCAATGTAGCTTACCAGTGCACCTAACAATTGTCTATATCATGTAACAAATTAATTAGGAAGTAAAATGAACACTTAGTAAGAAAAAAAAACCATTAGTTGAAGAATCAATATTGATTGAACAAGAAAGAGAAAACTGAAGTAAAAAAAAAAAAAATCACAATCAAACCTATCTATATTCAATAGGCATAAAATTAAAACAATAACCCCACTAATCAAAACTAGCATAACCCAAATTTCACATTAACAAAAACATCTTTGGTGTTCAAGGATGACCCAGAATCTAAAAAACTAAATAAAACAAAACCCTTAAATCCAAACATCAGAAGAACAAGAAAAAATATATAAAAAATGACATTATTGTAACAACATGCAGAATTAAAAGATTGACAAAAATAAATAAGATTAAAAAAAGGAAAAAGCTTTAGATAAGTACCAACTGAAATGCAGATATTAATTGGGAAATTGATTTGAAACAAAGAGAACTAAGAAAACGAGGGTTGTCGGATTAGGGAAAAAAGGATGAAGAAAATCAAGGGAAGAAAAGGGGGACTATTTTAGGAGGTTTACGAGAATCAAAGTCAATACCTTTTGATAATAAGACAAATTAAAGGGAATGGTTTTTTTTTTTTTTTTTTTTTGAAACTTAATTTGGGGTTAAAAAAATTTTAGATGTAATTGAGCAGCAAAGGGGGTGGTGGCGCAGTTGGCTAGCGCGTAGGTCTCATAGCTTGGTGTTTGAGTTATCCTGAGGTCGAGAGTTCGAGCCTCTCTCACCCCAATGTTTTCTTTTATTTATGTTTATTCTCTCATCCCAATCTTCTTTTATTTATGTTTATTTATTTTTTGAACTGAACTACACTATATGAATTGGCTAGATCGTGAATTGACTTAACTATTAGTCTCAAATAATTTTCTTTTTTCATTTTAATAATTTATTTAATTTAATCGAATAAAGTGGTGGTTTGATTGGTTCGCTCACCCATTCAGTTATGAGGGGTTTTTATGTAATCTTTATTTGTTTTCACCAATATTATCAGGCCATATTGGATCGGTTGGTTGGATCATGAATCAACTAGGTTATCAATACAGAATAAGGGGTTGGACTGGTGGATTTAGTTATGAGGGGTTTTTATGTAATCTTTATTTGTTTTCACCAATATTATCAGGCCATATTGGATCGGTTGGTTGGATCATGAATCAACTAGGTTATCATGAATCGATGGTCAGGGGCGAAGTGTAACACCCCTTACCCGTATCCTATGCCGGGACCGAGTACGAGGCATTACCAGACTTAACAATAAATTTGGTCAAATTTCTTAACACATATACAAAATGACTTAGTCAAGTCCCTATACATGCCATAACTTAAATCATTTATAAATAAAGATACCCATAGATAACTTGATAGTGTGAAGCGATCTCCACGACCTCCAACCCGAGCTTGTTTAATAGGATTCAGAACATGGGAAAGAAAAAGGGGGTAAGCTTATAAAGCTTAGTAAGTTCACATGTAAAAATAATAAGCATTAGCAATGAATTTAGCTTACTACTAAGCCGTTATAACTTGCATAAATAATGCTAAGTTCTTACTTTCCCAACTTATTTGTAGCCTTATCAAAACAAATTCTCACCACAAGTTCTCAAGATAATGCAATCATAATTACACATAGTTCCACCATTTTCTCATGTTCATCTTAAGCTGTCTACTTGAGTCATAGTCACTAAATTATTTATATCTCGAGCTACAAAACTCCAAATTAAGATCCGTTAATTTTATCCGAAACTAGACTCACATATATTTTTACTATAATTTTTCCAGAATTTTTGGTATGGCCAATCAATACCAGATTATTCTTAAAGTTTCCCCTGTTTTACTATTTGACTGTTCTGACCTCTCTTCACTACAAATCAAATTACTCTTCGTACAGAATTCATATGACCTTTTTATTTATTTCATTTGAAAATAGACTCATTCAGGATTCTATTCATATAAACCATATCCCATAATTATTTTTGTACAATTTTTAATGATTTTTCCAAGTCAGAACAGGGGATCACGTACTCATTCTGAACCAATCTCACAAGAATTTAAATATCTTGAAATATAAAAATCCTTTGTTTCCTCTATTTCTTTTATATGAAAATAGACTCAATAATATTTAAATCAATATCTCATCCAACTTATAATTCAATTTCTACTATTTTTGGTGATTTTTTAAATTCACGTCGCTGCTGCCGTCCAAAGCAATTCTATTGTAAATTTTTGCTCTCTTTCATTTTAGTTGTGTTCATCACTTGCTTATACTAATCTTTCAAATTTTCCGATTACATATTGAACATATTGTTCATACATACATTTGTCACATTTCTCAATTGGTCACATTCATACTTGCACTTATTCATAACATGATCGTATTCAATTACACTTAGTCATCACACAATCACATGTATTTATTTTATTATTTTTTTAGTCAATTTCCGTTGAACTCATCGTAATGATAATGAGATAAACGGTGGCCTACACATGGTACCACCCTTGTAGCCGAAGCTATCTGGTAAACATAGTAGCCTGCACTTAGTACTATACATGTGACCAAAACCATTTCGTAACTCTCTTGTACACATGGTTGAGCTCAACATTAACAATCATTCAATCTCTTTCATTTGATTCACCTCTTTTGTATTACTTATTATCAAATTAGGAAACGTCTTACGAATTTGAGTACGTCGTTGCTCAATGCCACGCTTCACAACTCAATTGTGGTTTTCCTCATTGAAATACCATACCTACATTTCACCACTTGGTATGGAAACACCATACCTACATTTCTTAACTCGGTATGGTTAATACCATACCTACATTTCACAACTCAGTATGGATAATACCATACCTACATTTCATATCTCGGTATGGATGATACCATACCTACATTTCGAACTCGGTATGGATGATACCATACCTACATTTCATATCTCGGTATGGATGATACCATACCTACATTTCATATCACATTTCATATCTCAAGTATGGATGATACCATACCTACATTTCGTAACTCGGTATGGATGATACCATACCTACATTTCATATCTCGGTATGGATGATACCATACCTACATTTCGAACTCGGTATGGATGATACCATACCTACATTTCACACTTTGTCATGGATTAACCATGGTCTTATCCATCAATTCATCACATGTCGAAATTCGATCATACTCATACCCGCATTTCTCTTAATTTGATCTTTCCATACAATTTTGTAATTTTTTTTTATAAATTCATGATCCAATAATAACTTACAAAATAATACATGTATCAGTTAAACATTTAAACATATTAAATTTAATGCTTATTAACATACTTAACTTACCTCGAATGCCAAAACGACCATTTTACCAACTTTCTCGATTTTCGATTTTCCTCCAGTTCTACATCCAAATCTCATTTTTCAGGATCTAAAACATCACATTTCACTTATTTAATTAATATACTACTCAAAACAGTCCCTAACTCAAACTTTGGAAAAATTACAATTTTGCCCCTAAACTTTTGCATAATTATGATTTTGCCCCTAGGCTCAAATTAAACTTTATTCCTTTTTCTTATGTTTTATGACATGCTGAACATTTTTCCCTTCTATTGCAACTTCAAATTCTTACTATAACACATACTTATGAACAATAACAACTTTTACCGATTAACTCGTTTTACTCGTTTTCATCGAAAATCACTTAGTAGAAATCGTCCCTCTACTCATAAACATGCATAATCTACCATCAAACATCAAAATTCACAATTATTCAACATGGGTCAATTTTTAAAATTAAACTCTAGATCAAATTAATGGTAGAAATAGCTAGAGTAAGTTACCGAGATTTCAAAAATACGATGAACATTAAAAACGGGGGCTCAAAAGCACTTACTATTGAGCTTTGAAAAAGCTTGAAACCCTATCCATGGCTTCTTGAGAAATTTGGCAGAATGGAGAAGAGAATGAGCAGATTTTTTTTTTTTTTTTTTGGGTTTCAATTTGTCTTTTATGCCTTAAAACACCCAAATGACAAAAATGCCCTTAAGGCTTTTCTTTCAATTTTGTCCAATTCATGCCGATACTTATCCATCAAGTTATTCAATGGTCTAATTACCTTTTAAGGGCCTCCAATTTAAAACTCATAGCTATATGACACCTCTAATATATAGAACTCAAGTTTTACACTTTTTACAATTTAGTCTTTTGACTAAATTGAGTGCCCAAACGTCGAAATTTTTTGAACGAAATTTTTTTGAAATCTTTCTGTAAAATTGTAGACCATAAAAATATAATAAAAATAGAATTTTACTCGTCGAATTTGTGGTCTCAAACCACTGCTTTACTAGACCCAAATTTAGGTCATTACAACTCTCCCCTTTTTAGGATTTTTCGTCCCCAAAAATCTTACGAAATGAAGTCTAATATTTTTTGCACAATTTCCAACATCACTAAATAACCCTTTTTAAGACGATACTTTTAGAAACACTATGTCATCGATCTAAATCTCAATATAACTCGATTAATTACACAAATAATGAATCGATACATATTGAAATTATTATACTAGTTCCACAAACGTTCAAAATAACTCGCTAGCATTTCTCTTGATCTAAAAATTGAGGAAAACCTCGATACGAAATTCACAATAGTTCGCCTTATTATCATTCTAATATTATCGCGATATCGTTAATCCCGAATACACTTAACATTCAACTTAATTCATGCGACATATCAACATCTAAATACAGAGTCGGAAGTACTGTGTTCATATTCGTATGCCCAAAACATTTACTTTAACTCTTTTGGGCCCTTTTGTCACTTACCATCCTTTATCAAATTAGGGAACAGTTCACGGAAAATTGAGTACTTCACTTCCATTTCGCCATAGTATAACTATGGTTTTATGTATGATCATTTATCATCGATCGATAAGCGTAGCTAAAGCTACCACTTATCACTTGTCACTTGTAACCGAAGATAGCATCATTCAATGCTCGTAGTCGAGCTACCACTTTTCATCGATCAAGTAGCCTGAGCTACCACTTTTCACCGATCGTAGCCGAGCTACGACTTTTCACTTTCACTTATCATCGATCGTAAGTACTCAAATCCGATGTTCCACTCGATTTGATCATTTATTTTCAGCCATATGAACTTACTACTACTTATCCAAAAAAATTCTCTGTTAATGAAATACTTTTAGAAGCACTTGACACACATCTAAGTTCAATACTCTTACCCATCAAAAGTTTAGACATCCGGTTCAAAGTCCTAGACATAACATTTCATACTCTTACTAGTGTAATCGCCTCGAGTATCATCCATCTCTGTACTTCTCAAATAAATGATAATTATCATTGTGCTAGACGTAACAATATTATGTCTTTAATTTGGTAATATATATATATCAAGATCATTTAAAAGTGAAAATCAATACACGGGTCTAAGTTGAACTTCCTATCATTCACACTTTGCCGTGTTCAATTTCTTCTCAAATCTAGAGAGAGATTAAACTTATAGTAGAATTTACTTCGATCATTACTCGTCAAGCACTTAACTATACTTGATGCCACAATACTCATACAGCTTAAAAAATCATAGTACCATAATAAGACTAACTTCTCAATTACTTTAGTAGATAATGTCTCGCTGAAAACAAAACATCTCGATTATCAGAGAAATTTAAACACAAATTTCTATAACAACCAATACAAAAGCACAATTTTTATACCTCTGGTAACTGTGTCAAAGTGCTCTCGCCATCAAGTCAAAACTTATAATCATCCTAAGCATTTTAATAATAAGAAGAAATCATTTTCATCAACAGAACATTTCCTACTGATATCCCATGGCTGATTCTTTGAACATTAATTTATTAAGGAAACAGAAATAACAAAATCTCATAACATGGAGCTACACAAAATAAAAAAAAAACTCATAAACACTGAAAATAATCTTAACAAAAGCCATACAATCTTCCTTTATTTTCGTTGAGCAATAGCTAGTAAAACAAGACACAAACATCATACGGACCTTACCGTCAACTTTCTATATGTGTATGATGTAGAAAGTAAGAAAAGAAAGAGCAATTTCGATCACAACTCAAATAGACTACAATGCTTTCATCTACCTGTAAATTTAGCTGACATTCTCATACTATAGGAATTTCATTTGAAATCTTGCAGAGATGTATATATATACACCTAGGGAGTAAATAAACACATATAATAGTCGAAAGAGATTGCTGTAATTTCTTAATCGTAAACACCGCATTCGGTCACTAATACATCTCGATCATGATTGCACTAACTAATTACGTTTTACTAATATGATATTATTCCAATTGCAAATCGAATAAATTCGTAATAAATTCCGCAAATCACATACTTTAGGTCTCATACTTGGATGGGTTAATTAGTGAGCCCGACCTTTCTTCAACTATAACATTTCGAATCCGAATGATCTTCATATTAATCGACATCTTTTCTACGAATCGTGTTCATTTACTAAACCATTCTTAACTCGATCACGTTGTTAGTTAATCTACAATTCAACTCTTTAGTCTTCCAATTATAAACCCATTCGATCTGAATTTCATAAAATTTCTTTATAAGACACCTTATTAGAAGGGCGTGAAGTTGAAACGCCTAACTTGCCTCTTATATATATATTCATGCATATAACTTAACACTCATCAATATATATTTTGTTTCAAGTAACTTAACATGCATACTCATTTTACGCAACCTTACTATCATTTTATACAAACAAGTGCACTTATACTTTCATTCATAAATCTCAAGTAAAATTACTCATAACATTCACTTAATTTCACAAGTTATACTCATAGCATCATACAAATGCCAATCAAACATGGACACTTATCATAGTATAGACTTTTCTTTCATCTCATCTTTCATATTTCAAAAGAAATTCCTATCCACAATTTATATATCATCACATAAACATCATAAACTATTATTCTTACTTTTTACGAGTCTCAACTCATCATAAACACACTTGCTTGCACTATCAAAGTTAGCTCGATTGAAGTGCGATCTGCCTAATAAAATAGTTTACATCGGTCTTGGAGTCGCCACACTATCACATCTCATTATGGCATGTATAGCTAGACTTTCACACTCACTATGGTAGTCCGAGAACCGACTAAACCATAGCTCGATACCACTAAATGTAACACCCTTACCCGTATCCTATGCCGGACCGAGTACGAGGCATTACTGGACTTAACAATAAATTTGGTCAAATTTCTTAACACATATACAAAATGACTTAGTCAAGTCCCTATACATGCCATAACTTAAATCATTTATAAATAAAGATACCCATAGATAACTTGATAGTGTGAAGCGATCTCCGACGACCTCCAACCCGAGCTTGTTTAATAGGATTACAGAACATGGGAAAGAAAAAGGGGGTAAGCTTATAAAGCTTAGTAAGTTCACATGTAAAAATAATAAGCATTAGCAATGAATTTAGCTTACTACTAAGCCGTTATAACTTGCATAAATAATGCTAAGTTCTTACTTTCCCAACTTATTTGTAGCCTTATCAAAACAAATTCTCACCACAAGTTCTCAAGATAATGCAATCATAATTACACATAGTTCCACCATTTTCTCATGTTCATCTTAAGCTGTCTACTTGAGTCATAGTCACTAAATTATTTATATCTCGAGCTACAAAACTCCAAATTAAGATCCGTTAATTTTATCCAAAACTAGACTCACATATATTTTTACTATAATTTTTCCAGAATTTTTGGTATGGCCAATCAATACCAGATTATTCTTAAAGTTTCCCCTGTTTTACTATTTGACTGTTCTGACCTCTCTTCACTACAAATCAAATTACTCTTCGTACAGAATTCATATGACCTTTTTATTTATTTCATTTGAAAATAGACTCATTCAGGATTCTATTCATATAAACCATATCCCATAATTATTTTTGTACAATTTTTAATGATTTTTCCAAGTCAGAACAGGGGATCACGTACTCATTCTGAACCAATCTCACAAGAATTTAAATATCTTGAAATATAAAAATCCTTTGTTTCCTCTATTTCTTTTATATGAAAATAGACTCAATAATATTTAAATCAATATCTCATCCAACTTATAATTCAATTTCTACTATTTTTGGTGATTTTTAAATTCACGTCGCTGCTGCCAGTCCAAAGCAATTCTATTGTAAATTTTGCTCTCTTTCATTTTAGTTGTGTTCATCACTTGCTTATACTAATCTTTCAAATTTTCCGATTACATATTGAACATATTGTTCATACATACATTTGTCACATTTCTCAATTGGTCACATTCATACTTGCACTTATTCATAACATGATCGTATTCAATTACACTTAGTCATCACACAATCACATGTATTTATTTTATTATTTTTTTAGTCAATTTCCGTTGAACTCATCGTAATGATAACAGATAAACGGTGGCCTACACATGGTACCACCCTTGTAGCCGGCTATCTCGTAAAAACATAGTAGCTTGCACTTAGTACTATACATGTGACCAAAACCATTTCAGAACTCTCTTGTACACATGGTTGAGCTCAACATTAACAATCATTCAATCTCTTTCATTTGATTCACCTCTTTTGTATTACTTATTATCAAATTAGGAAACGTCTTACGAATTTGAGTACGTCGTTGCTCAATGCCACGCTTCACAACTCAAAGGTGTGGTTTTCCTCATTGAAATACCATACCTACATTTCACCACTTGGTATGGAAACACCATACCTACATTTCTTAACTCGGTATGGTTAATACCATACCTACATTTCACAACTCAGTATGGATAATACCATACCTACATTTCATATCTCGGTTATGGATGATACCATACCTACATTTCGTAACTCGGTATGGATGATACCATACCTACATTTCATATCTCGATGGATGATACCATACCTACATTTCATATCACATTTCATATCTCAGTATGGATGATACCATACCTACATTTCATATCACATTTCATATCTCAGTATGGATGATACCATACCTACATTTCAGAACTCGGTATGGATGATACCATACCTACATTTCATATCTCGGTATGGATGATACCATACCTACATTTCGAACTCGGTATGGATGATACCATACCTACATTTCACACTTTGTCATGGATTAACCATGGTCTTATCCATCAATTCATCACATGTCGAAATTCGATCATACTCATACCGCATTTCTCTTAATTTGATCTTTCCATACAATTTTGTAATTTTTTTATAAATTCATGATCCAATAATAACTTACAAAATAATACATGTATCGCTTAAACATTTAAACATATTAAATTTAATGCTTATTAATATACTGAACTTACCTCGAATGCCAAAACGACCATTTTACCAACTTTCTCGATTTTCGATTTTCCTCCAGCTTCTACATCCAAATCTCATTTTTCAGGATCTAAAACATCACATTTCACTTATTTAATTAATATACTACTCAAAACAGTCCATAACTCAAACTTTGGAAAAATTACAATTTTGCCCCTAAACTTTTGCATAATTATGATTTTGCCCCTAGGCTCGAAAATTAAACTTTATTCCTTTTTCTTATGTTTTATGACATGCTGAACATTTTTCCCTTCTATTGCAACTTCAAATTCTTACTATAACACATACTTATGAACAATAACAACTTTTACCGATTAACTCGTTTTACTCGTTTTCATCGAAAATCACTTAGTAGAAATCGTCCCTCTACTCATAAACATGCATAATCTACCATCAAACATCAAAATTCACAATTATTCAACATGGGTCAATTTTTAAAATTAAACTCTAGATCAAATTAATGGTAGAAATAGCTAGAGTAAGTTACCGAGATTTCAAAAATACGATGAACATTAAAAACGGGGCTCAAAAGCACTTACTATTGAGCTTTGAAAAAGCTTGAAACCCTATCCATGGCTTCTTGAGAATTTCGGCAGAATGGAGAAGAGAATGAGCAGATTTTTTTTTTTTCTTTTTGGGTTTCAATTTGTCTTTTATGCCTTAAAACACCCAAATGACAAAAATGCCCTTAAGGCTTTTCTTTCAATTTTGTCCAATTCATGCCGATACTTATTCAATGGTCTAATTACCTTTTAAGGGCCTCCAATTTAAAACTCATAGCAATATGACACCTCTAATATATAGAACTCAAGTTTTACACTTTTTACAATTTAGTCTTTTTGACTAAATTGAGTGCCCAAACGTCGAAATTTTTTGAACGAAATTTTTTTACGAAATCTTTCTGTAAAATTGTAGACCATAAAAATATAATAAAAATAGAATTTTACTCGTCGAATTTGTGGTCTCGAAACCACTGTTTCGACTAGACCCAAATTTAGGCTGTTACACGAAGCTTGGGGGGCTGGCATGGGCCCCGGCCCTAAAATTGTTATTTAGACTCTTAAAATTTTTTAAAAATTTTAAATTAGTAAAAGTAAAATTGCACTTTGGCCCCCCTAAAATTATAAAAATTCAATTGAATCCTTTACAAATTATAAAGATATAAACTATAAAAAATTAAAATTTTATCTGACCCCCCTAAAAAATTGTTCTGGCTTCACCTCTGTCGATGGTCTGATCGGTTCGCTCATCAATCCAATTTTGAAAACCTTGGTTTGTAGTTATTATTTATTTGTTTTCACCACTGTTTTCAGAAATCATACCAAATCAACCGATTAGACCGAAAATTAGGCAGGGTATTAATTTGGAATAAGGGGTTAGACCGATTAACCCATGGTTCGATTAGATAGATCAGATCGATCAAAGCAGTTGAACTAGATTTTTTATTTTGTTTATTTTATTTTATTTTAAAATAATTTATTCAATTAAACTAAACAAATCGATAGTCTAACTGGTTCACCCATTAATCTAGTTCTGAAAAACCTCAGATTTCAACCTTTCACATTTATTTTATTGATTTTAAAAATATGTCAAATTATGCTATTAGTCGCTATACATTGTGTAAATCGTGGATTTAATTATTATACTTTAATTTGGTTAATTTTAGTTTGTGTAGTTTTCAAACTGATCAATTTTAATTTATGTATGTGGGATGTGCTTCGTATTTTTCTCCCAGTTAAACTCTACTATCTTTTCATTGGACTCTAATTATTCCAGAGATATTTTAGTATGATTGGAACTCTAGTCTAAGCCTATTTAAAGGGGCCACTGTATCCTTGTGTTGATATGCCAATCAACAAGTTTTCTTGGAGATGACAATATGCAGTCGCATATGAGTTTTGATGATAGTTTTATGGTAATTATGGAGAGTATTTTATACTCATTTTGTGAGAGAACTCTATGAGAGTTTTACCAGTTTGCTCTTTGTGATCTTGAGCTTTGTATTCAGAGTTTTGGGTAATGTACATGTTGTACATTTAAGTTATTTTCTCTATATTCTACTCCCGTTTGTTTACTCTTTAGTAAAAAGCTAAAGCCTTCTTTGTTCGTAGTTTTTCTCTCTATGAGAGTTTTCCACATAAAATATTTGTGTTCATCCTTCTCTCCTTTTGCTTGTTCGTTGTTTATACGAGTCAATCCCCAACAATGTACTTTTTGAATTTTGAAATTCAAGTCATGGCTTAAGCAACAACAATTAAATCCATGTTTGATTAAATTCTATTAGCCTTATACTATGCGAAAAGTTATAATTTAGTTAATGTTTTTCAATTAGATATTTTTTGTCCCTTAACTTTTAAAATCTCAAAATTCCAGTTTTGATGAAAATGATAACAGTTCAATCCATTTACTAATTTTTTAATAATACGTGAAAATAGTAAACTGACATTGCACGACACACACGATAATATGTTTATCACATCAAACTTTAAAAACAACAAAACAAAACTTAATTTAATAGCTACCATCCAATCATCACTAAAATTTTAAAATTTAGAAAATATAATAATTAAAAATAACCAAATTAAAGTATAAAAACTAATAGTAGAATTTAATCACAATGTATCTATATTATATAAAAATTCTACTAAATTTTGTGTCACTTAACTCATTTACCAGCTCATCAATGAAAAGAAATATTTTCTTTCAAAAAAATTAATTTATTTATTTTTTCAAAAAATTATTTTCAATTAACATTATTATTCCTCACCCATCGAGTAGGTGTGACTAACTTTAATACTATAGTGTTATTTGATAAATTAAAAAATCAAGAATTAAAAAATTTAAGTACGGAATTTTATTATGAATTATCAAACGTACTTAAAAAATATTCCTTTCCATTGAAAAAATTAAATTAATTTAAAATTAATATATTAAATAATATAATTTTTAAGCACGTTTGATAATCTATAATAGAAAGTAAATGATAAAATTTTTCATTGAAAAATATGAAAATGTTAAGCAATAAGGAACTATTTATAGTACTTTTTTAAAATTCTTTTTATTGTTTTTGTATCTCTTTAACATTACACTTTAAATACTTTACATTCAAAATTTGAAAAATTACATCGATTGAGCTTTGTGTGCGCTAAAACGTATTATCTTCATATTTAAGGGTTGAGAAAGGAATTACCACGCACCAAACTTACACTATTTATAGTATTTAATAATACCATTCATAAATATTTATTGTAATGGTTGAAATCAATGATAAACACACAAAGCTCATTAATACTAATAGTTTTAGCCACTAATTACCTGTTTAGAGACAAAAATAAAATAAAAATATTAGGTTAAATTATGCTATAGGCTTTTGTATTTTTCATAAAATTACAATTTAGTCCATATGCTTTTATTTTTAAGAATTTAACTTTTTTATTTTTAAAATTTTAAAAA
Organism: Gossypium bickii; assembly: GCA_025503065.1. Lineage (NCBI taxonomy): Eukaryota > Viridiplantae > Streptophyta > Magnoliopsida > Malvales > Malvaceae > Gossypium > Gossypium bickii. The sequence goes on from CP106718.1 coordinate 699,903, forward strand.
TTAGGTCCAATTGTTAATACTATTGATTTATTTTGGTTAAATTTGTTGGTGCGATATTTTAAAATTAAAAAAAAATACTCACTTGGTGGCAATGTTACTGAAAATTGACGTTATAATTTACTTGAATTTAACAAAATAATTTTAATAGTGTTAACAGATGGACTTGAATTTTAAAATCTAAAAAAATAGAGGGATTAAATATCAAATTTAAGAAACATATAGGGAGTTATGGCATATTTTAACCAAAATATGATAATCATGTGAAATCATCATTAACTATGGAGGCTGATAAGTAGGGAGAGTCAAAATGCTGAGGTGGCAAAGGATGTAGATGGCAATGATGACGTGGATTAGTGGGCCCCACACCCTCACAAAACCGTGACTAAAAAGTAAATGTAGCAGAAAGATCTCGCCGCTAATTCCGTTTACATTTGAACATTTGACTCTTCCGTCCCTATCTCTTCGTAATCCAAGCGGAGCACAACTCCATTGGTGAAGAACTCGAGTTTAAACTTTTTTTCGAAATTTAAAGATGATGTTGTTGAGAGGTATAATCATAAATTCTGAATATAAATGATGAAATAGATATAAAAAAATATTAAAAGAAACTTATTTTAAAATTTATTCACTTTGATAAAAATATTATTAAAAGTGTTTCTCTAAAATAAAAAATTAATTAGATATTGCTAATAAAACTTTGGCACCATTGGTAAAAGGTTGAGGTTATGAACTCTAAAGGTTCGGATTTGATTTTCACTATTTACAAATTGTAATTATAATGTATGGGTCTCATTATCATTATATTTGTATTCTTTGTGTGAGTTTTATCTGACTTTTTATTTATTATGCATCGACTGGATTCTAGTTTCGAGTTAAGTGTTATAATATTCAAATTTAACTTTTTTTTGGGTAAACTACATTTAAGGTCACTAAATTATTAATAAGCTTACGTTTTGATCACCAAACTTCAAAAAGTTATAAAATGATCATTGAACTATTCAAAGTTTCTATTTAAGTAACTGGACTATTAAGTTTTTTTTAAAAGTTTGGCTAACGAGCTCCAAGTATCAATATGGTAGATCAGTACCCATCGACGAGTAGAATAACTTACTTTAAATCCAAGTTGATTTGATGGTCAGTGTTAAATATCAAAAAAGAAAGATGTTTAGATTTCGGTTTCGAAAATTCTTGACATTCAAAGTTATTTCATAAAAAAAACTAAATTGTAGAAGAGAAAGTAAATAATAGTCTTCGATTAGTGCAGGCGGTACAAATAAGAAAAGTCACACAACAATGAATTTAACAACATAATTATTTATATGAAAATTTTTAAATAATTCAATAATTATTTTATAATATTTTTAAATTCAGTAATCAAAACGTAAACTTTACATATTTTTTGTCCCACCTCTAATTTTTATTTTCTCATTATTCCATTATCTTCCACGTCAATTTTTCGTCACTAATTATTGGACCCACACATCGCAAAATAGAAGAAACAAAATAATGAAAGGAAAAAAAAATGGTCAAAATGAAGCTCAATATTCATTTCCTCATCGACCCACAGCGCACGTTAGTCTCTACCAGCAGCTTCTTCGCTAGCCCTAGGGTTTACTTTCCTTTCTGGCTATCTTTTTCCTGTGATTTTTCTTTCAATTCAGTGCTTTCTTTCCTCATTCTACAAAAAGAAGGAAGATCTACACTGGGAATTCATAATTACAAAACCTGGTATGTTTTTTTCTCCCCATTTTCTCTCTCTCATTTATATATATTTTTAATTTTTACTTGCGGTTTTAATCTTATTGTAAAATTGATTGAATTTTAGGATATGGGTTTTGGTTTTTGGGACTAATTGCTTTTTAAATGTTTGATCTTTATTGTAATATGCATATCTGAGCATATCTGAGATTTGTTTTTTTGAGTTTAGGTATTTTTTATGTTTATGATGCAGGAAACTGAATTAGGGTTTTGAGCCATTCTTTGGGGGAAATTTGAAGGATTTATATTTAGGGTTTTTGGGTTTGGTTGATTTTTGGTGGAGATTTGAACTTGGAGTCATAAAGTTTGATGCTTTTTTAGTTACTACACTTTTGTAGCATATGTGAAGTTTTAGGTTGTTGCTATGAAAGATTTCTAGCTGGTGCTTGAGCTTGAATTTTAAGGGTTTATTTTTTTTGGATATTTTGTTGAAGGTTTTGAATGGTTTGATTTTGTGGGTGTTTGGAAATTTTGGGGTTAGTTTGTTGTGGTTCGGTTTTGTGGTGAAATGGATAATTCGAAGAATCGGCTTAATGATCATCTTGGTGTGAACAAAATCGGGAAGAATATAAAGAAGAGCCCGTTGCATCAACCTAATTTCGCTAATAGTGCGACTAGGCAACAGCCTCAGCCTCAAGTTTACAATATTAGCAAGAATGATTTCAGGAACATTGTTCAACAACTCACTGGTTCACCGTCACATAATGATCCTTTGCCAAGGCCCCCACAGAATCCACCAAAACCGCAAAGTATGAGGTTGCAGAGAATTAGGCCTCCACCATTGACACCAATCAATCGGCCTCATATTCCTCCCCCTGCTCCTGTCCCTGCCCCTGTTCCTGCTCATGCACTTGCTCCGGTTCCACCTCCTGGTCCATATAATAACCCTGGCTTAGTTAGGCCTGGACCACCTGGTCAATATGGACAACCACCATCTACAATGATGCAACCTATGGTTCCTGGTGATGCTCCATGGGCAAACACAGCTGACTCTCCTATATCTGCTTATATGCGATATCTTCAAACTTCTCTTATAGATCCAAGTCCAGTTGGAAATCAAGTTCAACCTCAACTACATCCGCTGGTTCCAGGGCAACCTCACGTTCCACCACCGTCTTCCGGTTTACTTCCTAATCCACCAATGCCGGCTCTTCCTTCACCAAGAGGAGTAAATGGTCCTGTACCAATGGCACCTAATCTCCCTCCTCCACGAATGAATGGTCCCATTCCACCAATGTCCAATCTGCCATCACCACGAATGAATGGACCTGGCCTTTTACCTTCACCAACTTCTCAGTTCCTTTTGCCATCACCTACTGGCTATATGAATTTGTTGTCCCCTCGCTCCCCTTACGGTTTACTTTCTCCCGGGGTTCAATTTCCTCCACTTAGTCCTAATTTTGCTTTCTCCTCCATGGGTCAACCAGGGGTTTTAGGTCCAGGGCCTCAACCTCCACCATCTCCTGGTTTTTTCCCATTGTCACCTTCTGGTTTTTTTCCCTACCCAAGTCCAAGATGGAGGGATCAATAATCCTAGTTCCATACTCGTTGAGGAAATTGGTACCTTTTTCATGCTCGATCGTTTTCAAGTACAATGTATACTGCTCATGCAAGTGTTTTCTTTATTTTCTTTCTGTCTTTTGTATTGTCCATATTGATTTCGCAAGTTTGCACTTAGGGTTTTATAACTGCTGCAATGCTCTTTGTATCCTCGGGACAAGTTTTACATAGGAATATAGTGAAGATATTGGATAACTTTTGAGTTTGAACATCCTGACAGGATCTGTAAACATGAAAGGAGGGTCGTACTCTTAGGATCTCAGGTGAAAAAAGGAAAATTCATAGGTAGGTAATTTAGTTGAAAAGTTCTTATGTTATTGTATTGTTGTGTATCGAATCCTAGTTAGTTTTAGTTGAATTCTTGTTCATTTGAATGAGCTTGTGGCAATAAAATATTCAAGCACTCTTCATTATTTGTTTTTTCCATGTCAATTAAAATAAAAGGGTTCTTGGTGTTAAAATGAGACTCCTTTTGCAAGTGTTATGATGCTTAATGTTTCACTTTGTTTGATGATGCCCATAGGTATAGTTGTACATATGAGGGGTTCCAATGGTGTCATATTTTGTGTTGCTTCATATATATATATATATAGGTTAAAGTACCCTGGAGGTCCCTATATTTTAGGGACTGGATCAAATTAGTCTCTCTATTATTAAATAGACCAATTTAGCCCCTAAACTATTAAAAAGAATCAAATAAGTCTAAATTGTAACAAAATTAACATTATTGTATAAAAAATGTCTTGAAAATTATATATCTCAATTGCAATTCAATTCCAAACAAAAGATTTCATGTACCGAGTCATAAAAAATCTTAAAAGATTAACTCTATTAAACGGTAAATGTTAGCTTTATTCCAGATTGGTCTTATTTGATGGATTAAATTTGGTACAGTCCCTGTAATATAGTGATCTCTAAGGGACTTTCACCTAAAAATATGTGTGTATATATGTGTTATATGTATATATGCTTTGGAAGTTGGATTGAAGCCTAGGATTTGTTGAGAGAATGGGTAGAAACAAAGCTTTAGGGAAAAGTGTTTCGATATGCTTGACTTTGAATCCATTAGAGACATTAGCCTGCTTTCCTTTGAGGGGAAGGAAATGGACCATCTTTCATTAAATTTAAGATTATTTAAAAAAATTTATGTTAGTTTTTGTATTTTGTGACTTTACTAGATGGATTATTATCTTTTTTGTTATTTGTGAAGGGTGTTTTTTTTTTGGTAATTTTAGGTTAAATTTTGCTTTTACTCCTTGCACTTTAATTTGGTCAATTTTAGCGTTATGTTTTTCAAATTTTAAAATTTCAGTCCAAATGATAACTATTAAATTTATTAAGTTTTGGCATTTCTAATATCTAATGCGACAAACATATTATCATGTGTAATGTATAATGTCATGTTAGTTTATTATTTTCACATTTGCTCACTAAAGATTCAGTTAATAAATTAACGATTATCATTTGTATTAAGGTTGATATTTCAAAATTTAAAAAAGTATAGAGATATAGAATGATCTAATTGGAAGATATGGGTTAACTCTACAACTGTAAGCATAGTATAAGATCTATGAAGTATGGGCACGGACATGCAATACAAGTATAACACGGTGACATGATGATTTTCAAGAATATATTTTAATGTTAAAATATTTTATTTGTTTACCGCCATATATTAAAATAATTGTTAATCTAATTTAATCTTAATTAATTAAAATATTATAAGTTAATTTTTTTATGAATTAAATGTTATTTGTAATAGTTTCTAAAACTCAAAGTATAGCGTGAGTTAAATAAAAAAAACCAAAGCCCATTAGCTAAAAACAACTTAATAAAAAAATTAACTCTAGAGACAATCATTTCTTTCTACTGCCACAAGTCTTCTTCCTCTTTTTTCTTCTTCATCAGCAGACTGCTTCTTCTGCTCGCCGACCGCCAGTTGTTCGTGTCTGTCCGTATCCATTTTCGAACACTAGTTTCTTGACCATGTGTTACTTTTTTTTTCTTTGATATATTTCGACATATCCTGTGCATATTCGGGTATATTCATGGCTTGTCCGTGTCGAACACTCTTATGACACCGGTACGAGAGGAGAAGAGCTGTGTCTTTGCTTCATAGTATAGGAATAGTAATTGAATTTAACAAAATGGATGTAATTGCTAGTGTTTGAGTCAAGAATAAAATTTCAAAATTTGAAAAAGTGTAGGACTATAATTGCACAATTTGAGAAGTATAGGGATTAAAATTAATCAAATATGAGTATGGGGATTAAATCTTCCACAAAGTAAAATGACTAATATAAGAATTTAACCTAATTTTTCAATTCAAATTGGTCTGTTTAACCTATATTTCAAATCTAAATGATACCAATTTCAAATGACCTAAACATTAAGTGACCCAAACACCAAATTGATTTAGGGACTTTAATTATGGTATGTACATCACGGGGTTAGAAATTTAGTCTCGCAAACCGCGCGGTCTTAAGTGATTTTTTAACTAAAAAATGGAATCATTATAAATAAAAGGGAAGACTTTATTTATAGTTAAGCTCCTTAGATCCAACAGTATAAATCGGATTACAACAATAGTTGAGATTAGTTCTCATAGGGATTTAAATTTTATACATGTTTCTCATTTAGGATTTATAATAATTATCCTCATAATATACAATGTTTACAATTTTTCTAGGACTCAAGTAGATGGGCCTTTAGTCTCTTCTCAGTAATAGGTCAGTCCTGTCGGGTCGAATGACCCCCAATGAACAAGATGGAACATCAGAGTGTGCCTTGGTCGTTGACTTCTTCGTGTGGCTCATGACACGTATATATACTTGTCAAGTTGGTAGATTGGATTAGTTTAGGTTGACTCAATTTAGATTAGATCAAAACGGTTTTAAATTTTCTCGATTCTACTTATGGGGTTAAAAAGTTACACAGTTTATGTATCAAACAATTAATTATTCATATAAAAATGTATGGGTTATTATTTAATACATTGACGATGAAATTTATTAAATTAATATATATTAATATATATCAAAAGAATAATGCGTGGGATCACAATTTTGATATTTAAAATTCAGGTTCAATTGTTAACACTATTAAAATTCTAGTTGGTATGACTTTTTGAAATTAAAAGAAAAATCACTTGGTAGTAATATAATTTTAAAAAAAATGACGTTATAATAAATCTAAATTTTAAAAAATAAATTTAACAATATTAATAATTAAATTTCAATTTTAAAATATAAAAAATAGAGAAATTAAATTCTTAAAAGTTACTAAATTCTGAACTTGTAAATAGTAGGAAAACTTATCGCATATTTTCTAAACGAAATCAGTAATCCAATGAGCACCAGCATAAATAACTTTCACAATATAGTTTACGATGTCAAGGTTATTCAGGTCCAAAGCAAATACCCTTTCAAGATCACTAACATGCTATACAATGCCTTTAGCCCTTAAATCTATACAAACCAATGTTTTTAGAATATCATCGATAGTTGAATTGCTTCGATTAAAAATTACTTTTTTAAAATAAAGAAATATTTAAAAGTTTAGTTCAATTGATTTAATATAATTTTTTAAATTGATATCCTGATTGATTTCGAATTAATTGATCCAATAACACTAAATTTAGTAAAAGATTTAATATATATTATCCTAATAACATAAAAGTTGTAGGCTTTAAGCGAATAACATCCCTTATTTTAAGGATTAGAAGGTTATGAGTAATTTAAGTGTTGTGTATAAAAAAAGTTGGAAACTAATTATTGGTCACTTGAAACATATATTTTAAGGCGTGTTTGGTTTTACATTACACCTTGTAATCTCATATTCCAAATTAAAATTACTTTGCTTAAATTCGAAACATTTTGGATACCCTTAATTTCACATTTTCAAATAATGTCAAGATGTTGGAATATAAGATGTAATTTCAATACCATAGGTTATCTAAGATTACGAGCATAATTTGAAACTTTGGATAAATTTATCATATGTTTTTTTTATTATTTTAACATGTTTGGTATTTCTTTCTTGTATAAAATTTAAGTCTAAATAAAATGAAAAATCTCTTTTTTTCTTACCAGTGACATATGTGATACTTTAAAATTAAGATTATTATATTAATTCTAATGATTCATTTATTAGTATATTAATTACGAATATATATATGATTTATAAAATTATTTCAACATCATATATATATACTTATTAATATATACATTGTAATGAAAACAATAATTGTCATAATTTATTATAGTTTTATGAAAATTGAGGCTAAAAAATATTAAAGGGATTAAATTTGTTAAAAAAGAAAATTCTATATCAAAGACAATTTAGTAAAATATGCTTTTAGGTAATCTTATATTCCTTCAATCAAGCACCAAAATCTTACATTCTAGTCAAATGAACCAAACATGGTAATAATGTATCATACTCACATGCCACTATTTGTGAAAATAAAAAAACTTTGCCATCATTATACCAAATAATTTTATATGTAAGGTTAAATTATGCTATTAATTTTTGTACTTTGCAAAAGTTATGGATTTAGTCCTACTTTATTTTGACCAGTTTCAATCCATGTATTTTTTGAACCGGTCGATTTAGTCTTTATACTTTTCAAAATTTAAAATTTAGTCTTGACCCAACAGTAATAGTTAAATATGTTTGTCGCATCAAATTTTAAAAATAGCAGAATTTAACATTTACTATTTGGTAATGATTAAAATCTTAAAAATTGAAAAGTAAAAGGATTAAATTCACAATTTTCATAAAATATAAAAATTAATAGTAGAATTTAACCTATATAATAAAATATTATTGAAATTATAGGTAAAAAGTACACAAAATCTTCGTTTTTTTTAATAGACAAGTTGGCCACTTGCATTGCAAACATCAATGAAAATTGGCCTTTCGCCATCTAAAAAGAGCAAAGTCCTTTTCCATAACCCTAAACTTTGTTTTCATATTTGGGATATTATTATAGTGCTTCTTCACGTGGCTTAGATTAATACTTTTTTTAAAAAAAAATTTTGTCTCCACCATTCACTACATTTGTAATCATTATCTAAATCCATATGACCTTCAATTTTCATGGTTTACAGTATTTATTAAATTGGTATAATTTTAGGTTTTATCCTTGTATTATACTAAATTTGAAAATTTTATCCCTTTAAAATTTTGTTAATCAGATGATGTGGACTAATATAATGCGAAGTATTTTTTAATTATTGTTTTATTATACTCTGAAACCAAATAATTTCATTTTATGTGGAATATTTTTACTTCACTCTATATATAAAATAATAATCCTAATATTAATATGAACAAGAAGATAAAATTACGTCAAACTAAAATATAAATATGATTTTTTTATATTTTTCATATCTGTTTTACAATTTATTTTCGGGGTTCATGACTATTCCTCTCAACAACGGTCGTGTTCAAAATTTAAACTAAATTCACCTATTGGGAGTTCAAAGTTTGTATATTCACTTTTCTTTTACACTTAAGGAAAACCACTATTGAATACCCAATCTGGCTAATTAGGTTAAAAGACACTGGCTCGAGATTCTATTTCTATATTTAGTTTTTAAGGCTTTTCTATTTTTATTAATTATTGTTTTTTATGTTGGTTTTACGTTTTATGTTTGAGGTTGTTTTTTTGAATAATGTCATCAAACTATGTGTTTTTCAACTGTACCCAATCTTTGTTAGTAATTTTATTTTTATTATAGCAAGTCACAATATTTTTTTATAAGAAAAGGGAATTGTGTTGTTTATATTTAAACTCTAGATTTAATATTAAAGAATTTAATTTAGGGTGAACATTTGGTACATTAGCAGTATAATTTTTTATTTTACAAGTTCAGTGGTAGAGTTAGAATTTTTTTTTTTTGGGTCAGAATTAAATTGTATATTTTTACAATAGTAAAAATGTATTTTCACCATTTTAATAGTCTATATCTTTATAAATTTTAAAGGATTAAATCAAATTTTTATTATTTTTGGGGGGCCAAAGTACAATTTTACCATTACTAATTTAAAATTTTATGAATTATAAAGGTCCTAAATTAAAAATTTTCCATTTTAGGGAGGCCGAGACCCCTACCAGCCCCCTTGGCTCCGCCACTACACAAGTTGTCTTAAAAAATTGATGTGTATTAAATATTTGTATAAGACACTTATCAATCATTTGATATTGTTTGTGAAGTCTAAAAATTTCACTGATAATATACCAAATATTTTTCCTAATAAAAGTTAAACTTGTGGTTGGATTGACTAGATAGAAAAAAAATTAGGCACTCAAGAATTTTGAAAGAATTAGAAACTATCTATGATCATAATTAACTTCGACTCAAAATTATTCAAAATAATATAAAATAGTGTATCAATAAGAATAAAAATAAAAATTAATATTCTTTTAAAATTAATATTTATTTTTATCAAAGAATATAATTATACTTGATATTTAACAATTTCTAATATAATTTCAATACTACTTATAGTTATCCAATTTAACAAATAATATCTTAGTAGGAAACCTTTTAATGATAAATGACATTTTTATACTTATTTGGTAAGTTTACAATAATTGATTTTTTTTTTTGTCATTTGGTACAATTGAATAAAGTGATACAACACTAAAATTGAAGTTTTAAAATAGATTAGAGTGCATTATAGATGAGAAATCATAATCTTACATATTCTTACTCATGGGTTGAGTTTATTAAAAAGAGAAAAAAAAAGCTATGAATAAAGAAAATCATAATTATGAAAGATATAGACAAAATGAGATGGAAATATTCAAAAAGAGAAAATGCATATGCTTTGTGATGATGGGATGTTAATTTGGAGGTTAAAGACTGCTTCAAGTCTTGGAGGTGGGTGATATATATGATTAGCTTTTTAAAAGTAACTCTGGAATAAATTAAATTGTAATTTTTAATAGTTTATGTTTTTATAATTTTTAAAAGATTAAATTAATTTTTTATTATTTTTAGAAAGGTTAAAGTGTAATTTTACTATTACTAAATTAAAATTTTAAATTTTTTAAAAAGTCTAAATAGACAATTTTCCATTTTAGGGGACTACATGCAAATATGCTCTCGTTTGCTTTAAGAAAATAAATTAAATCTTGAGCATAATATTTATATTAATATATGGTAAATGTAAAATTTAGAATTTAGAGTTAATCGTAAAATACTAGAAGGATAAAAATGATATTTTAATATTGTAGAGTTGTTTGTATTTTCTTTCCTCTCATTTTCCCTCAATTGGGATATTAGAAAGTGGAGTAAAGCTAAAGAAGGCGAGGGATTCTCAATTCTTTTCCTTTCTCTCTCTTTATAAAATTCACTTGTCCAAATAAAGAAAAGGAATCTCTTTTCTCTCGCTTTATTTAATTTTCCCTCATTCTTTCCGAACATGTTGTAAAATTAAATTATTATGAAAGAGGATAAATTAAATATTTTTTTGATGTAAACATATGAAATAATTTAAGGCATACCTAGTGTCATCAAGATTATATGTATGTGTTAAACTTCATATAAAATGAATCATTAACATGTCAAAATTTATTTAGATTTAGAATACTTCAAAGACAAAAAATGATAAGGTGAATATACATATTGAATCGATATGGAAAATTATGTAAAATATGAGATAAATTAAGAACTAATACCATTATAACCAACAAGTGTGATGAAATAATAAAAAAAATGGTATAAGGGAAGTAGGGTCAAATCCTCATGGACTGGATTTGGATTTGCACAATGTCTTATTTGGTGAGATCACGGACAGAACCCTGCCCAAGAAAACCTGCGTACCTGGGAAAATAAAAATAAAAAGACAGAATTAAAAGTTGATTGAAATTGCGAAATTAAATAAATTGTGAAAATTAAAATAGAGAATATAAAAATAAACAGAGTTTCGGAAAAGAGAGCGTTTCTTATGTGGCGAGATTCCAACCTTCGGTTGTCTTGATCTTCCTTGGGTTCAATCCTCAGCTTTTAGGTGATCCTTTGTAACAGCCCAATTTTAATAGTGTCGGAACAGTGATTCGAGATCACTAAATTTGGCGAAAAGTTAGAAAATTTTGTTAATCGATAATTATAAGTTAAGTGTGATTTTAGAAATATTTTAAAATTAGTGAATTTTGTGAACTGAAAGAATTAATTAGAAAAATTAGGCCAAAAACGAGGTATTGAGACCTCGAATTTATAAAGTGAGCCATAAATATTTCCAAAAATATTTATGGAATGTCATTAAGTTATTATTAAACTTTCGTTAGAAAATTTTAACGTTTGGGTAGGAAATTAAATGAAAAGGACTAAACTGAAATGAAAGTAAAAGTTAAATTATAGATTAAAAGAAATTATGAAGGATCAAAATGGAAATTATACCATTTTGTATAGTTGAGGCGGCATAACAAAGAAAAATCTGAGATTTTTAAGGTATATTATTATAATATTATATTATTATATTATTATATTATTATATATATACAAACAAAAGAAAAAAAAAAAAAAAAAAGGAAGAGAATAGAGAACAGAAACCCAAACGAAGAAGCAGAGAGCAGGAAAGAAAGAAGAAGAGAAGAGAAAGAAGAAAAAGGGGGGAAAATTGGAAAATTTTCAAAATTAGCTAAATAAAAAGGGGATCAAATTGAAATATATGGAGAATTCTCTTCATTTCTCTTTATTTTCTTCAGCTGAAAAATAGCCATGGGAGAGAGTTCAAGCTAGTTTTTATACTCAAGCATCATGTAAGTTTAATTCTTGCTTTCTCCTTGAAATTTCTATGTTTTGGACTTTTACAATTGGGTCCAATTTATTAATTCATTAGTTTTTGATTCTATGGCTAAATTTTTAAAGTTTATGTGGATTAGTGTTGGAAGAATATGATGAATAAATATTGAATTGAAGCTTTAATTTTGTTATATGATGATTTAATCAAGTGAAATTGATGGAAATTGGTTTTAGGACCTAATTGTGAAATAGCTGAAATTAAGGCCTAGTGTTAAAATTCTAATTTCAAAGGTTATGAAGGAGTTTTAAAATGATAGATAAAAGTATTAAATGAGAAAATTAACTCAATTGAGGGGTTAATTCAGCAAGGACTGAATTGTATGAATTGTGGAATTAGGGACAAAATAGAAATCAACATGTTACACTAAAGCAGTTTTAGACAGCAGCAGTTGTCTAACTTTGAAAAATCACCAAAAATTGTATAAATAGAATTAGAAGTCAAGTGAGATATGGAATTAAAGCTTATTGAGTCTATTTTCATATAAAAGAAACAGAGAAAGCAAAGGAATTCTGTAATTTGAGATATTTGTATTTTTGTAAGACTGGTTTAGAACAACTTCGTGATCCCCTGTTCTTACTTTAGAAATTCACTAAAATTTGTATAAAAATAATTTGGGAACGTAATTTATATGGTTAGATTCCTTAATGAGTCTAGTTTTATAAGAAATAAACCATAACATCATATGAATTCTATATAAAAAGATAATTAATTTTTAGTGAAGAAGGGTCGGAACTGCCAGACAGCAGAACAGGGGTGACTTTAAAGAATAAACTGTACTAATTGGCTAAACCAAAAATTCTGAAAATTTTATGGCAAGAATATATGTGAGTCTAGTTTTAGGAAAAATTCACGGTTCTTCATTTGGAGTTCTGTAGCTCTGGAAATAAATAATTTAGTGACTATGACTCAAATGGGCAGTTTTGAATATACTTATGAGTAAATAATGAACTTATTTACAATGTTACTTATAGCATGTTATATACATTAAGGATGTGGAATGGAGAGGAGGAGGAGGAAAATATGTGTATGAATATTCAGCTAGCATGGCTAATTTGTAATGTTTTAGGCCCAGGGACTAAATTGAATAAAAGTAAAAGTTTATGATTAGTTTTGTATAAATGTTGGAGATGACCAATTTACATGGAATGGATTATTTTATTATTTAAAATTGCAAAATTGAATGAAATTATTAATTAGATTAAGATCGGTTGAAAAATCGATGAAAATGGGAAATTACCAAAATGCCCTTGAATCTTGGTATTTCTGCAAATTTAGCCAGGTAAGTTCGTGTAACTTTAAATATGTGATACAAGGAAATATAAGTTGATAGCACGTGAAATATTGATATAACGAATTAACTAATATATGTTTATGAATAAACGGCAAGAGAATGATATTTATCATGACATGTCAATATGTGATTATCTCATAATATGTAAATAAAAGGTAATTAAATATGTTGAGACGAGAAATAAATTCAAGTAAGTCATGAAATAAGAAAAATAAATATGTTTTAAGGGATAATATGTTTGATTTTTGATTGGTTTCAAAAATAAATGTTAAATGATATAAAATTTTTGATAAATAAATTTGTAATTCCGGTAATGCCTCGTACCCTATTTCGGTGTCGAATACGGGTAAGGGGTGTTACATTTAGTGGTATCGAGCTTAGGTTTAGTCGGTTCTCGGACCAAATGTAGTATATGTGAAGTCTAGAAATATATGCCATTATTAATATATAACTTAAGATAATGTGATATGTTCCGACTTTGATGATATTTGTATCACTATAATTTAAACTTTATCATTATTATGTGTAATTTATTAATTATGTGTGGTAAGTATTTTAAGGTAAGTATTTAGTAAAATGATAAATTTAAGATTGAGTACTGAAGTTGAGATTGATCTTCGAATCAATTATGGAATACCAATATTATTTTGTGTAATGAATTGAATCATGAAGTTATTGAATATTGTTATGTGTATTGCATTAAACTATGAAGAATTACTTGCAATCTCGTGAAACCGGTTGAAATAAGAAGTGAAAGTAGAATGAATCGAAATTAGAAAGTTATTTAAATTACGTGGCGAATTATGAATTATTTGAATATTTGAAGGCAAATTAAATTAAATAAAGAAAATATGTGAGTAATTGAAATGTATATTGATTGAAAAGTAATTAGTGATTTTAAATTTGATTAGACAATAAATTAAAAATACGAATTGAATAAAAATATATTATACATGCTTATTTTGTTAAATAATATAGAAAGTTTATTTGATTACTTTTTACATATAAATGTTATATGTTTATATGAAATCAATTTGAGAAAGAAAGGAGAGGACCGAATTGAAGGAAAAGGAAAAGAGAAGGTTAAGGAGTGAAGGAAGAATAACATATATCATTTCAACCTTTTTGTTGTAAGTACTACAAGAATTTTAAATTATTGTTATTTATCCTTTTGAAATATTTATGTGAATTATTTAAATATATGAGATTCAAATTTTAATGCCCAAGTAGACGAAATTTAGAACTACTTCGGGATATTAAGGAACATTAGCACGTCGGTGCTCTCGATATTAGCACATTGGTGCTCTCCGATATTAGCACGTCGGTGCTCTCGATATTAGCACATTGGTGCTCTCCGATATTAGCACATTGGTGCTCTCCGATATTAGCACGCCGTTTCTCTCGATATTAGCACATTGGTGCTCTCCGATATTAGCACATTGGTGCTCTCCGATATTAGCACGCCGCGGTGCTCTCGATATTAGCACATTGGTGCTCTCCGATATTAGCACGTCGCTGCTCTCTCGATTATTAGCACGTCGGTGCTCTCGATTATTAGCACATTGGTGCTCTCTGTTCACTTGTGCATCATAATGCACCTCAGTATCTGCTCGTATATCCGGTGTGTTTCTATAAAGTCTACTTTGGGCTAAGAAAGTGAAATGAGAACAAAGTGAATCATTGAATTATATACTGATTAGGAAATGGAAAAGTGAATTTGAAAAAAAAAAAAAAAAAAAAATGAAATGATGATTTGAATACCCTATTAAATTATCGGGCTAGATTGGATATAAATGGCATGCCATAGGATTGGAAGTGTTCGTGATTCTTCGACCTTGAGTCGATGAGGCACTGGGGGGCCAATCTGTGGTGTTTGGTTGGATCCGCGTATCCGCCAAAGTCCGAGTTTTGTTAATAGGGGTAGATATGAATATTAAGTGAAATTAAAATGAGAATTGATCTCCCTATTAACTTGTCGGACTAGTCGGATATAATTGGCATGCTATAGGATATGGAAGAGTGCAGGTTTTTGCCGGCTTACTGATCAGGCACTTACATGCCGACTCATCATTCTATCGTTATCATTACTCGATTCGACACTTTGTGTGTGTCGTATATTGTGTACCGTTAAGGCACAATGTGCCGTCTTCGGTGTGTTTGGGTTGGAATCCGTGTATCTATCAAAGTCCGGATTGTTAATAGGGTGAATAACTAAAATGAGAAAAACTAAATAAATTTGATCGATTGAACTATTGAAAATATGAGTAAGAAATTATGAGTTGAATTGTGAATCGAATTGAAATGTGAGAATTGAAGTATGAACTTAAGGTTCATAAATTTGTTAAAATATCAAATTATTATTATTGAAATCTGTTGAATAAACGAAATGAGAAAAATCGATTGAATTTGATCGGTTAAACTATTGAAAGTATGGAAAAGTGGAATTAGGAATTGAAATGTAAATTGAAATTGAGATATGAGATTGAAAACTTGAACCAAAGGTTTATGAATTGATTAAAAATAATATAGATGATATATGATGCTATTTGATGAAATGCTATTGTTGAGGTATGAAATTAAAGTATAAATTAACACATATGACTTATATTGTTGCATGCTTGATGTTTACTATTTAATATTAAATGTTAAATTTAAATTATGCGTATAGTAAGTGAAGTATGAGGTAAGCGTTATTGATGAATTAAATGGAAACCGAATTAACGATGGATAAATATTAGTATTGAATTGTATATTGAAGAGGAAGTGAAATTAAATTTATTTGTGAATACATTTAAGTGAAATTGGAAAAAAAAAAAAAAAAAAAATATGTAAAAGCATTATGTTAAAATTGTAAAAGTGACATGCGTGTATAATGTAATTTTCCCAAGTAAATGAGATTAAATCTACTAAGATATTAGTGGTATACCATTAAGGAACTTTAGCGCATTCTCTGATAATAACACTTTGGTTCTCATCAAGTGCTATCGACTAATAGTAAATAATAATACACTTCTATATTTGTTTCATATATCTTAAGTATTCTATTGAATCTATTGGGCCTCTTATAAAAGGTAAGTAATTTTATTTATAAGGTATATTCGCAATATTGAATTAAAAATAAATTGCAAACCGAAAGGATATGGAATGGATATAAATGATAAATCAGATAAATATGTGCACAAAGGAGCTATAGAATTATAGAAATAACGAAGTTCATGATCAAAATAATAAGGAAATTTCGAGGACGAAATTTTTTTGGGGAAGAATTGTAATGTTCCAATTTTAATAGTGTCGGAACAGTGATTCGAGATCACTAAATTTGGCGAAAAGTTAGAAAATTTTGTTAATCGATAATTATAAGTTAAGTGTGATTTTAGAAATATTTTAAAATTAGTGAATTTTGTGAATGAAAAGAATTAATTAGAAAAATTAGGCCAAAAACGCAGGTATTGAGACCTCGAATTTATAAAGTGAGCCATAAATATTTCCAAAAATATTTATGGAATGTCATTAAGTTATTATTAAACTTTCGTTAGAAAATTTTAACGTTTGGGTAGGAAATTAAATGAAAAGGACTAAATGAAATGAAAGTAAAAGTTAAATTATAGATTAAAAGAAATTATGAAGGATCAAAATGGAAATTATACCATTTTGTATAGTTGAGGCGGCATAACAAAGAAAAATCTGAGATTTTTAAGGTATATTATTATAATATTATATTATTATATTATTATATTATTATATATATACAAACAAAAGAAAAAAAAAAAAGAAAGGAAGAGAATAGAGAACAGAAACCCAAACGAAGAAGCAGAGAGCAGGAAAGAAAGAAGAAGAGAAGAGAAAGAAGAAAAGGGGGAAAATTGGAAAATTTTCAAAATTAGCTAAATAAAAGGGGATCAAATTGAAATATATGGAGAATTCTCTTCATTTCTCTTTATTTTCTTCAGCTGAAAAATAGCCATGGGAGAGAGTTCAAGCTAGTTTTTATACTCAAGCATCATGTAAGTTTAATTCTTGCTTTCTCCTTGAAATTTCTATGTTTTGGACTTTTACAATTGGGTCCAATTTATTAATTCATTAGTTTTTGATTCTATGGCTAAATTTTTAAAGTTTATGTGGATTAGTGTTGGAAGAATATGATGAATAAATATTGAATTGAAGCTTTAATTTTGTTATATGATGATTTAATCAAGTGAAATTGATGGAAATTGGTTTTAGGACCTAATTGTGAAATAGCTGAAATTAAGGCCTAGTGTTAAAATTCTAATTTCAAAGGTTATGAAGGAGTTTTAAAATGATAGATAAAAGTATTAAATGAGAAAATTAACTCAATTGAGGGGTTAATTCAGCAAGGACTGAATTGTATGAATTGTGGAATTAGGGACAAAATAGAAATCAACATGTTACACTAAAGCAGTTTTAGACAGCAGCAGTTGTCTAACTTTGAAAAATCACCAAAAATTGTATAAATAGAATTAGAAGTCAAGTGAGATATGGAATTAAAGCTTATTGAGTCTATTTTCATATAAAAGAAACAGAGAAAGCAAAGGAATTCTGTAATTTGAGATATTTGTATTTTTGTAAGACTGGTTTAGAACAACTTCGTGATCCCCTGTTCTTACTTTAGAAATTCACTAAAATTTGTATAAAAATAATTTGGGAACGTAATTTATATGGTTAGATTCCTTAATGAGTCTAGTTTTATAAGAAATAAACCATAACATCATATGAATTCTATATAAAAAGATAATTAATTTTTAGTGAAGAAGGGTCGGAACTGCCAGACAGCAGAACAGGGGTGACTTTAAAGAATAAACTGTACTAATTGGCTAAACCAAAAATTCTGAAAATTTTATGGCAAGAATATATGTGAGTCTAGTTTTAGGAAAAATTCACGGTTCTTCATTTGGAGTTCTGTAGCTCTGGAAATAAATAATTTAGTGACTATGACTCAAATGGGCAGTTTTGAATATACTTATGAGTAAATAATGAACTTATTTACAATGTTACTTATAGCATGTTATATACATTAAGGATGTGGAATGGAGAGGAGGAGGAGGAAAAATATGTATGAATATTCAGCTAGCATGGCTAATTTGTAATGTTTTAGGCCCAGGGACTAAATTGAATAAAAGTAAAAGTTTATGATTAGTTTTGTATAAATGTTGGAGATGACCAATTTACATGGAATGGATTATTTTATTATTTAAAATTGCAAAATTGAATGAAATTATTAATTAGATTAAGATCGGTTGAAAAATCGATGAAAATGGGAAATTACCAAAATGCCCTTGAATCTTGGTATTTCGCGCAAATTTAGCCGAGTAAGTTCGTGTAACTTTAAATATGTGATACAAGGAAATATAAGTTGATAGCACGTGAAATATTGATATAACGAATTAACTAATATATGTTTATGAATAAACGGCAAGAGAATGATATTTATCATGACATGTCAATATGTGATTATCTGTAATATGTAAATAAAAGGTAATTAAATATGTTGAGACGAGAAATAAATTCAAGTAAGTCATGAAATAAGAAAAATAAATATGTTTTAA
The DNA here is from genome assembly GCA_025503065.1 of Gossypium bickii. Lineage (NCBI taxonomy): Eukaryota > Viridiplantae > Streptophyta > Magnoliopsida > Malvales > Malvaceae > Gossypium > Gossypium bickii. The sequence continues at coordinate 718,893 of CP106718.1, forward strand.
GGGATAATATGTTTGATTTTTGATTGGTTTCAAAAATAAATGTTAAATGATATAAAATTTTTGATAAATAAATTTGTAATTCCGGTAATGCCTCGTACCCTATTTCGGTGTCGAATACGGGTAAGGGGTGTTACATCCTTCTCGAACTGAATAAGCCAGTTATAGTGGAAGAGGACGCCTATGACCACCAGCTCCACTTAGGGTTTAGACTTATAATTTAGAGGAACCTGACTCTAGCCAATCATCGCTCCTGTGGGATCGTCTTACACTAGACATCACTTCCCAATGGCGAATCCCACGTCATTTTGTCTCTTGAGCTCGACAACCACTGACGCAGTAAGCTAACAAATCGACTATGCAACCTTCCCAAAATATACAAAGCGACCGTTCCTTATACAAGTTGAAAAGATCACTTTTGAAGGGATATGGACGGAAGCGTCAGTCCCGTAATGTGGAGAAGTGATGAATACTCGTTGAAAAGGCTAAGCGCAGATTTTAGGCCTCATGAACTTTTTTTTGGGAATTTTAGGAAAAGAAATAGACTTAATAAAAAATATGGAATTTTATTGAATAAAAAAAAGAACAAGGATAAGCTTTTTTGGTGAGGGAGTGTTTACAGAAAGGATGATATGAAATTTAAGTCACTCCATCCCCTAGTACTATGAAACCTAGTCTAGTCCTACTTAAATTCTAAAAGATAAATACAGATAAATAAAGACAATTAAAGATAAATAAAAATAAAAGCTAAAATAAAATCTAAATAATTATATCTAACAATTATTCTAATATAATTAAAAATTAAATAGAGTCTTGTGTATATAAAATATCTCTTCTTTGCATTTTTGTCCTTATGTCTTCCATGCTTGCATTTTCGGCACCACCTTTTTTCTTATGTCGCATATTGGTCCACTTTATCTCTAAATTCACGCTTTTCTCCCTTAAATTTACTTTTGCCTTCAATTTAGTTTCTAAAAGATAAAAGACCATAAATAGCCCAAATTAGTAGGATCATACTCAAAATAAATATACAATTAACACATAAAAATATGTCGTTCTAGAGTATTATCAAAGTGTTTGGTGCAAATCCCCTTACTACGAGTATTTTTGAAAAGATAAATTGCTGAGAATAAAATGTGCTTCATTCAAAGATAAATCTCTTTGTTTTTCTATGGTTTCCACTATTAGACAACATTATTGCCTATGTACATAACAACCACATTGAAAACAAATATTAGGTAACGATTTGTAGTCAACCCTCTATAAGTGATCATCAATTCTAATTTTGGAGACGAGAGGTTGAGGTAATTTGCACGTAGCCCCATTCTAGCAAATCTCCCCCTAACTCCATCAATATCACCCACCTCCCTAATAGCTCTTAGTAAGCTATTCTTATACATTGCACTCCATAAACTACTGAATCCATCCCACGACTTCGTTCAAATAAAGTTTTGAGGTGGAGAACGACAGTGCCCATAACTAAATCATGAGATACTTCCCATACACAACCCAAGGACCCTTAGCCAAAACCTTCGTATAATCCTCCATAAACTAAATTTTACCATATAATAGTCATTCTCAAAATTCATTAATGGGAACATTTGAGATGATTTTCATAGAGCAAAAGTTTTGATCAGTAAAGCATTAAAGTCAATATTTCAACCAGAAAGCTTGATAACCACCGTTTTTGACATACTCATCTCCATCAAACACTAAACCTTATCAGAGAAATGAAAATAAAATACATTCAACGCAAGCTTTAATTATATAATAATTATTTTCGGTTGAATACTTTATAGGGCATATACCTAACCAGACAATTAATTAAAGAATGTTGGAGTTTGGGGATAAGATTTTTAAGCGGCATTCTACTCGCTGATCTATCTATATTTTTGCCACAAACATATCCCCAAATCTACATATGGATATAGATATTTTGCATCTAAATCATATCTACCTTGAGAATATGCATCTATATTATTATAAAATGCGTAATTAAATTTTATATCACTAAGTGACTCAATCATTAAATTTATCAATAATTTTGAGTCTATGGGTTGAGTCTTAACTCAACTGGTATCAATATTATTGTCAGTGTAAGAGAATGTGGGTTCGACTTCGCTGAAACACATTATCCTATTATTTAAGAGTTGGGGAGAGGTTATAGGTAGTTTTACGTATTGTATCAAAAAACAAAGATTAAAAATCATGATCTTACACTCATATAAAAGAAAGTATATAAAAATAATAATATACATAATAAATCTATACTTACTATATATAAAGAGTTTGATTGGTTTGTGTCGCTCTTTAATTAAGTCCCAACTCAGGTCTTAAATTACTAAAATACTATTATTTTAACAAATTATTAAATATTATTTAGAGGATATTTTTCTCTTTTTCATATAAAATCCTAAAAAACATATACGGCATGATGAGATTTAAACCCAAAATTTCATAACATTTTTTGCTAAATAACTTAATCTTAAATTTCAAGAATCATCCATTTAGAGATAAAAATAGAACTACTTTCTAAATATATGAAATAACATGCCTATAAGTCGTCGTACAATATTAGAGGTAGGGGATAAGGTAATATGATATGAACCTGTGTTAAATAAGTGGTTGACCAGAGTTTTAATTACCGCTCCATTCAAGTCAAGACATAAGTCGTGATTTAAGTATTAAAAAATTAAACAAATAACTATAATACATGTAAGGAAAAAAAATGGCATATATATATATAATATTAGTTGGTTCTCGTACAATATTAGGTGAATTATTGGTGCCACTACAGGGAAAGATATAACATAGTTAAACTTGAATTACGTATTACGATCTAATATCGATATTCTTTTTACTTATAATTTGTATTTTTATTATTAATATAATTTTGAAAAATAATTTAATAGTTTCTAAAAATTTCAAACCTTAAAATATTAAATTTATTTCTATACCATTATCATATGTATTTTTGAAGAAAAATAAAACTAACTACATTTATTTTTGATTCTTCTCAAAATCACGAACAAAAATCATAGTTTCATTTAAAAATCTGATCTTATTCGATTCTAAATTTAATTGAAATTTAAGTATTATACCAAAACTTACAATTAGAGATCGCAACGAAGAGAAAGCGATTCTTTTGCCAACCCTGACCTTGACCTGGTACTCCCCTAACATAATGTCATAATCTAATCTCAACTCAATTCAATATCAAATATTAATTTATCTACCCCAAACTCGATTGGAAAAATAAGAGATATACCTATCTCTGACACGACCCAATATGTCATAATTTTTATGTTTTATATCAAAATAAAAAAATATTTTTAATAATACTATTATTTATTTTCTAAGTATAATCTTTTTTTGGTATAATGATAATTCGAATATAAGCTATTTTTAGAGGAGATAACACTTAATCAATAAACCACAACATAAAATTTTTAAATATAATTATAAAATTTCATTCTTTAAACAAAAATCTTTAACTCCATCAAGAAACCAAGCGTGCCCGAACCTTGTAGATCGTTAAAACATTTACATTATTGACGAAAATCCCACCATATTCTACCTAACATGTTCTTTTTTTTTTTTCATTACACATACTAAATCATGAGCAACAACATGTAATAATAATAATAGTAAAACATAATAAATGTATGATCTATTGAGTTGCAATCCAATAATATAAGAGCCGACTTAAAAATTAAACTATGATAACCCCACCAATAAGACATCAAAAAAACCCACCAATAAGACATCAAAAAATTGGGGCACTGATAATAGCTGTTGTAATAATTATACACTGTGCATGATTGTGATCCGTCGATCCATATCATTTGTTGTCAATAATATTGTAGGATCTATGTCTATATTAAGAAAGAAACCTTTTACACCAACACCTGTTAAATCGAGTGATTAAAAATCACGAATAGTCAATAATTTTTTGACCCAATAGTAAGAAAATTATATTATAGATATGAAAGTTTAGTTCCATCCTAAATAATTCGATTCATTCTCTTCCTCCAATTATAAAATAAATGATGAGTAAGATCTTAAATTTTAACAGAAACTAACATAAACTGAAAGAGTTTACGTCTTAAAATGAAATAATTTAACGCTACTCCGCTTCAAATTTAATGAAAATCTTTCTGGTTTTGGAATGTTACATTTTATTTTTGTATGATTAAGGTATTTTTATTTTATTATTTATGAATGTTAATTTTTTCGAGGTTTATGGTTGCCCCTCCCAAAAATGTTATCTTCAAGGTTTGAACTTGATTTTTCTTTTTAAGAGTGTAATTTTTCTTACCATTACACCCAATACTAATTGATCGAATATTGGGGTTTTTTTTTTGTATAATCAAGGCATTTTTTATGTATGTTGTATGGTCCACGAAGACTAACCATTTCAGTAGGGGTGAAGCCAGAAATGTTGATAAAAGGCATCAAGATATTTATATAAAATAGAGTAGACCCCGACCAATTGTAATTATTTAAGTTTATTTTTACCTAATTAATATTTAGATGCTAATTTATACTTAAATACTACAATTATTGCACTTTTTTTTACCAAATCAATATTTAGATACTACTTTGTATTAGTTTACCATATAAAACTAAAAATGTTAATAAATCTATCATAAAAAAATTATAAATTCTATAAAAGAAATCAAATTAAAAAAAAACTTTTGGAGGCAAAAACACAAATTTATCTTATTTATTAGAATTAATTATAAGCTTGCAATAAAAATTTTAAAAACTCAAAAAGGTTGAATTGAAATTTTACAAAAATGTAGGAGAGGTTCAAGGCCGAATTGAAATTTTACAAAAATGTAAGAGAGGTTCAAGGCCCCTATATTTCAAACTTCGTGATCATTTTTCTCGATAATGTTATCTCTAAAATTTAAAGTCAACACTAATTAATCAAATACTGAGAAAAAGGAACACACCTTCTTTAACATTTATTGCTTAAAATAGAATATGGGGGCTATATGGATTTACCAAAACTACACCCTTTTTTTCTATATTTATATATTTGTTGGGAGGTCCCCCAAGAAATTCCACCATAATTCACCTAACCTAACTATTATTGTACTAATTTTTTTTTTCTCATATAGATTCTTGATGCAGAAAACTGAAGACCCACACACCTGATCCAACTGGTGGTTTTAGTGGTCTCTTCTTCCTAGCTATATATAGGAGTGGGGGACCACTATTGAACCAATCACTAGCTTTTTAGCTCCACCCCCCACCTTTGTAGCCATTTCTTTTGGTTCAACTAGACTACCAGATTGCTTTTGTACCTTTTGTTTTTAGAATTGGAGGGACTAGGGGCCTTTCTTCCCTCACCCATCATTGCTTATTCCCTATTGTTACCCTTGATATCGACCATTTTGATCATAAATTTTGTGTATTTCAGTTGAATTACTAGGTTTATGTTTGTATCAACTCATATCAAGGATATGTATTACTTCATAGTTGACAGTAAGACCCTGTTAAAATGTATCGATATGATGTGATCTTTGAATATAAACGAAATAAATATATATATGTATATATCATCAAATTTTAAACCCTAATCATTGACTTGTTGATATCATATATAGTTATGAACATATATAGAATATGTTACATGTATATATATATGCAATAGTTTTTTTTTTTGAAAGATATGATCAACAAAATTAGATTCTTTGAGCCTTTTTTATGGGAGAAAAGAGTCAAAAGAACATATTCGATAAAACGATATCGGATTGGAGGGAGCTGAGTCATATATGACATTAAGACACCTTTTGTCTTAATGAAAAACATCTACGTACAAATTCATTGATTCAAACATTCTTGTAGCTTAATAAGAATAGTAAGTAACCCACTGTTTCGTATATAAGGGTTTTCTCGTAATTTCGTAAAACAAAAATTAAAAGAAAATATAACAGTCTAATTCTGCCCTCAGACCCCTACTCTTTAAACCTTTAAAATTTAATCCTGTTAGTCACACTCCAATTTTTAATAATAGTTAAAAATTTAAGCCGAATTTAGACAATTACGTTGAAGCTGATTTCTGAATTTATCTTATAATCCACATGTTCAAAATAAGGAATTAATCAAAAATAACAAAATTTCCAAAAATAATATTTGAACCCAAACCCTCACACACATAATGAAAATACTTAACTACTTGTCAAAAAATTTCCAAAATCTAAAATCATAATCGAGAGACATGACCTCACTTGGTTTCAAAGCCCTTTTGACCCGGTTTTTAGAATGTTACATTTTTAATAAATAAAGTAAAATACAATCTAAATCATCGTAGGCTTAACATAAGCCTGTTGGGATCTTCATTAATGATTAAATTCTTGTAACTAAAAGAAAAGCAGAAGCACTTAATTCCAAAAGTTTGAAAAGTACAGGGACTGAAGCATAATTAAACCCTAAATCACAAAAACAAATTAAGATCAAAGTTAAAAAAAAAAAAAACAAGAGAAGAAAAAGAGACAATATTTATTTCTTCCCCACATATATATATAATTTATTTTCACATCACCTGTGATTTATTACAATCGCCATCACGCGCCAACCCTTCAGCGACGGTAGCCAATTTCTGCAAATTAAGTCTCACAACCGTATCAGCAAACAACCGTGTATCTTCTTCCGTATTCCCTTCAGGTACATCAACCACATATGATTCCAGAACAACGGTCCAGATCTTCCCATCACGTTCAAACCCATGTACCGTCGTCACCGACCGGTAATTCGTCAACCTATGTTCACCGCCGATGATGCTAAACCCGGTTACCTTTTCGTTATCGTTTAAGATATCGAGACGTTCGGTGCTTGTGGCTGCCGGTAAACCGGAGATCACGTTGACGTCACGCGTGCAACCCACGACCATTTGGAAATTGTCTTTGACGGCACAGCTTTTTATGAAGTGCTTATACGTTTGTGGTTTATCGAAACGGCGGACGATCGACCAAACGAGGTCGCTTGGTGAGTTGATATGTTGAGCTAATAAAGAAGAGCATTTGCCTTGACCTAAAGTGTAGGTGTGGTACTGAGTTATACTCGGGGTTAACTCCTGGAACTCGTCTTGGGTTAAACCGGGTGGGATTGTGAGGTGGTGGGTGGTGGTGGGTTCGGATTCGGGTTCAGCCATGGAGGGAAACAGAAGGGAAGGAGGAGGAGGGAAGATAAGAGGAAGAAGAGGGGGTTTACTGGGGGCTTATAAGGGAAAGGGATTATGAAAAAAGATGAGGGTAAAATTGGAAAATTGGAAAATTGAAATTAAATTATTAATTTAATTTAATTTTTGAAAAAGGAAAAAAAAGAATGAGGTGGCCAACAGGTGAACGGGACAGGTGGGTTTGGGCTCAGAGTATTTGATGTTAGTTGCTTGACAGATCAACATATTTTCTAATCGGTCCATTTTATATTTTTCTATTTAACAAAAATAATTTTTAATTCTTCTTTTTATCTTTCAAATCAGACTGAAACAATAATTTTTGTTTGGTCAATTAAGCTTTTAACTCACGTTTTCTTCTATATTATGGATACAAGTATGCATTGCATTGATTTTGATTTGAATTTTTACACATGTGATATGTCTGGTTATTTTATCACATATGTATATTTTTAAGGCAACTAGGTGTTTTGGTATGGCCGCAACATACGCGTTAGCTCGATTCTAGTGGTAGAATTTCGAGCAATTGTTGATGGGCTGGAAATAGTTTGAGAGAAGAGGTTGCGTTGATTACTAATTGAGAGTGATAGTAAAATAATAATAGCCCTAACACTTGGAGTCGAAGTGGTGGGATCGTCAAGATTAGCATTGGAGGTTCATAACTAGATGACGAGGGATTAGCAAGTGTAGATTCGACATGTACCACGAACAACGAATATGGCTGATGATGCTATACACAAGGAGGTAAGGTGTTACCAAACACATGTTTTTATTTTTTTTCTCACAATCGCCTTTGGCGATACAAGATGTAATCTCAGTCCAATCATTAATATTGTTATATTTTCTGTCAAAATTTGACAACTTGGCATATTGATTAAATTGTCTTCATATAATATTATATATGATTAACTTTGACAGAAATTACAAACAATGATAATAATTGTTGGGAGGGGTAGGTATGGGCATGACCCTCCCAAGAATTGGAAAATTGCACACTTTTAACCCCATAAATAATAATATTTTAATTTAATCCTTTAAAAATTATAAATATGTTAATTAATATAATGGTGCAATTTTATTATAAAATACTTTTTAACTTTACCTGGATAATTTACAAATGATGAAACACAAATAAATCATATTAATAACTTAAATTCTTATGCATTTAAACTCTATGAATCGACCATATTCAAATCCTCAATGGAGTGAGTCTCAAAAGAAGATTACAGAGGAACACGACAACCACATTGCCCGAACTTCAAAGAAATACAATGGGAAAGGTAAACAGCCAGAGAGACATCAACATGGACAGATATCAACCCTTTGTAATGTATGTTTTTTTTCTTTCCATATTTGATTAATTTAATCAAAAGCCAAAAAGCCAAATTTCCAGTTCCAGGCTTATTCTTATTAATTTTCTATTTTAAATTAAATAAATATATAATATTTTCATGGTCTTTAGTTGATTTTTCTTTGTTGGCTTCTACGTATCAACATTATCAAAGAGAGTCACATCTTTAATGACATAAACAATTTTTGCTTTTCCTAGACCACAATCTCAATTAGGTGGGGGCAGTTCCTTTCTCAAAAAAGTAATTTAAGAATTAAAAATTATTTTTAAAATAAAGTTATATTATATTCTAAAATTAAATTAAACTCGACTCTCGCATTTACAAAATTCATCTGAATTCAAATCTCTAAATTTATTTGACCTGATCAAATAATTACTTAAATATAATTTCAAATTATAATCTATTAATCGGATATTTACCTATTCTCAAAATAACTTAATTTTGAATTATTATTTTTAAAAATATAATTACTGGATTAAAATTGAAATTAAAAAAAAAAAGGTTTTTATATTCTCCCACCAGACATATCATTCCACCCTAATCCAGCTAAGAAAACCAATTCCCTTCATAGTTTGTATACATCCACAAAAAATTTAATATTATATTTTAACTTTAATAATGTTTTGGCATGATCTCATTTCACTCCAATTATATCTGAAAAAGAATCTAATTGATGCTCTCAATTAAAATATTACTTCGTTTTGTCTCTTTAGTATTTTAAAATTTAAAATTAATAATATTATTAATTGTTATTGTTAAAATAATTAAATGTGTGGGTAAATATTGTTAATTAATAATATGTAGGAGGGGCAGTGAAAGGGCCTAGCGAAGGATGGTTGGTAGGATTCAAGATGATATTAGGTATGGATGATATCTTCCAGATTAAACTTAGAGTGATTCTTGAAGGATTGAAATTGGCTTAGGCTAGAGGATTCAGGTGTGTTGAGTTGGAAAATGACAACACAGTGTTGATTAAAACTATTCATAATGAGTTGGCTACAGTAAGTAGTGTTGCTGAAGTCAGACAAATTCACGATTGATGTTCCAAAAATTGAGAACTCAAATTTTGACATATTCAGCGGAATGCCAATAAAGTTGTTAATTGCATAACTAAGGTAGATGGAGACATAATTGAGCAGCTAGTTATTCTGGATGATTCTTCACAATATGTGAGATGCTGGCTTGAAAAAGATATTAAACTGTTGTTGGTGGCTACTGATAATTTTCAGTAAGACTGATGTGCGCTTAATATTCTAAGCTTACGTAAATTATATTTGAATTTATTTTTTGTTAAATTTAAGCATTAATTGATTATACATTTTATTCGATATTATAGTAATTAATTATAGTTATAGTTATTCAAATTATATTGAACGTAATTACTACTGCGATTATATTTATAATTGTTGTTATTGTTTGTTAAAGAAAATGTTGCATTAGTCTGATTTATATTTACTGCATTATATTTTCAGTTTTTTTTATTAACAGGTATAGTTTTGATATTTCAAAAAAATATATATTGTTATTATTTATTTTTTAAAATTTATTTATCTTTTGATTTATTTAATTCGGGTTTCAATGTTATTGTCTTTATTTATTCAATTATTTAAAGGTCTTATGTAGTAGTATTGAATATTAAATAAAAATAGTTATATTTTTTAAAAATAAAAATAAAAATATGAGTATATTTAAATAAAGTTAAATTAGAAATTTAAAATTATTAATAGATTTAGATAAAATTTGAAATTCATATTCTAAATCAAATCAAAATAATTATATATTATATTAATACCATGAAACTTTAAATCAAGATATTTCAATGATTTTCAATTTATTGATCTGAAACTTGGATTCATTGAATCTTGAATATATATATATATGTTTTGACTTGGTTCAACTTCCCATGGGAGAAGTTAGGTCTCTTTCTTTGTTTATTAGTGATGGGGAAAGAGAAATACACCTACATATGTCATTAGCAACCAAGGGACAAAATTAGTTCCAAATTAATTTAAATTTAGCATATCCAAATAGGTGTTTTATCTCGATTCTTATGGGTATTGTTGTCAATTTAGGAGGACGTGGATTCGAGTGCGCTGAAGTGCATTATCCTCCTATTTATGGGTTGGAAGGAACACCGAGTAATTCTAAATATTGTATTAAAAATAACAAATATGATCAAAACCTATAATAAAATTACTTAAAAAGAAAGCTAAACTAAAAGGTAACTTAATTAATTGGTTATCTAATAATTTTTTCAAACGGAAACGAGATACACTCTAAAAATAGGAATAATATGAATAAATATAAATTTCTATTAATATGTAAACATATCACATGTAGAGAAAGGGCCATATGACTTTAGAAGGTTGGAACATGATGCTAAAATAATATCATATATATATATATATCATAAAAATTAAAATTAATTATATGATAAATAAAAAATAAAAATTGGTTTAATTTTGAATAATCATAATTTTTAATCTCATATTCCATAAACTACTCAAACACCTTAATTTAGACTGATTTTTCTTGCTCGACCCTTAGTAGGGGCCACAAGAGATGAGAGGAGGAGAAAGTGAAAGAGAAATTAAAAAAAAAAAAAAAGAACTAGAATTTCAATTTAGTCATTTTAAAAATTATAAAGATATAACTCAATACATAGATAAAATTGTATTCTAATTATTATAAAATAAGCAATTAAGGCCCAATCTTAAATAGTTTGTAAGCAATTAGGACCCAAATTGCCTTGAATCTAATGGTTTAATTAAATTTACCTTAAAAAGTTGCTTCCAAGAGCCACACATGAGTGAATAAAGTATATATCAAGTTGCAAAATTTAATGTTATGCCAACAATATATAAAAAGGGGAATCAAAGTATCCAAAATTTGTATTCATCCCCACTACCACTTTTGTCAAAATCCCCAAATAAATATGAGAATAAGCCGCAATTATACCAATGGCTTTGTGACGAAATCCATGCTTGAAATGACATCAAATACTTTTTTATAGTTGATTTAACGTGCATTCCTTTTCCCCACCCCTTTAAGAGAATCTCAAATGTTTCTAAATTTGACTCTATTAATATCGGTTTAATTGGATTGAAAATTAATTAATGTATTGATTTGATTGAACTAGTTAAATAAAAAAATCGACCATTTGATTAATTTGATTATACATCCAATTATCTATATGAAGGAAAATTAGGTGAAAAAGTAAAAATCAAAAGCTTAAAATTCAAATCAATTCAATTATATACATTTAATTTGAAAAATTAATTAATTAATTAATTTTTTGAAAAATTCTAAGCATGCGCTGTCAAGACATTATTAAGCTATTTAAGTTTGAGCTCAATTAAGTTCATTTATAAATTTTTATATTCTAGTTTAAATTCAATCTCGATTAAACTAATTCATACTTGTAAGGCCCAAAATTTGCCCAGGCCCATTTATAACCAAAAAACCAAACACAAATATTAAAAAAACCAAAAAAACAAAGTCTATTAAACAGTCCAAAAACAGTCATTTTATTACAAGCCCAAAATAAATTCAAACCCAATCTTTGCACGGCCCAAGTGACCCAAATAACTTAACATTTCAGAAACCTTAGAACCCGTAGCCGCAGCAGCGCCGCAACCCACACATCCCCCGCGCAACCCACTCTCGGACTTCCCCCGCGCGTGCCTCCACGCGCGACGATTCAAAGATCCATAGCAATCTCCATGCGCACGATGTCGTCGACAACCCTCAGTGCCCTAGCCACGTTCGTATTTCGTACCTGCAAACCAATAACAGAGAAACAACATCAAAGAAACGCGGAAAAAGGACTATAAAAGTCGCAGGAAAAACGTTTGTAAAGGTTACGCACACATTACAGGGCTAGGGGTGAGCAAAACTCGATTCGATTCGAAAAAATCAAAAAAAAATTTGAATTTCGAGTTAAACGAATCGAGTTATTCGAGTTAATCGAGTTATTCGAGTCAACTCGATTTTTTCTTTTCGAATTTCGAGTTCGAATCGAGTTGAGCTTTCGAATTCGAATAACTCGAATAACTCGAATAATTTGAATAATTCGAATATCAAACTATAATATTTTACATTTTTACCCCAAACTCCCAAACCTTTTTACTTTTCCCTCAAAACTTTTACTCCTTCCCACTTTCCCCCAAAACTTTTACTCCCTCCTCCCAACCCCCAATCTACCCAAAATCCATTTCCCACCAAAATTTTACTCTCCCATTTACTTTTCTCAAAATTTTACTCCCAAAAATCCTCAAAACTTTTTATTTTCCCCAAAATTTTTACTCCTCCCACTTTTCCCCTAAAACTTTTACTCCTTCCCATCTCACCTCCCATCTACCCCAAACCCATCCCCCTCCAATTTTTTTAATATTTTCCTTCAAAATTTTACTCCCCTATTTATTTTCCCTCAAACTTTTATTCTCCAAAACTTTTTATTTTCCTCTAAACTTTTACTTCTCACCCTTTACTCTCAAATAAAAAATCAAAATTATCCAAAAAAAATCACTATATATAAATAGTAATAATTTTATTTATATTTACTATTTATATTATTAAATTAAATTTCACATTTTATATTATTTATATTATTGAATTGTTTAGCTATATTGAATATTTATATTAAAATTGAATTATTAATTATGCCATAAAAAATTCGTGTTAAAATTTTATATTGGTATCAATTTCACATTTTATCTTTAAAATAATTTTTATTAAAATATCACATTTTTACATTTAATATATTTTTAATTCCAAAATACATAGTGACAAGAATCAAGATAATTGAAAGAACTAAGCAAGCAAAGAAGCTAACTCAGTATATAAAAGATTAATAAATAAATTATTTGGTGATGAAAGTTAATAAAAAAATTTGGTTAAGATGGACAAATTTTATTACGATGGGTGATAATGGTTACAAGGACCCAAAATTATTTTTAAATTTTAACTCGAACAAATATATTCGATTCGATTCGATTCGAATTCCATCTCACTCGACTCGATTAGAAAAATTTCAAATCAAATTAGGATGATAAAATATGATTCGTCAACTCGATTAACTCGAAATTTTTTCATTCGATTCGATTCGATTCGATCGAATGCTCACCCCTATACAGGGCAATACGAAATATAGCAGAGATTGAAACAAAAAGGTTGTTTTTTTTTCCCCCGATTCTTTTCTTTTCTTCGAATACATTTTCTGCACCTTTTCATGCTTTCTTCTACTTTATGCAAAAAATGAAAAAGGGAGAACTTACCTGCAAAAGTCAAATCGGCGAGCTCTTGTTTCGCCGAAATCGAAATGAAAGAGGCCGTCGAAGCTAGGATCGGACCGAGTTTGAAGGAGAACCGTGGGTGGTTTCGAATCGGCTACTGATCGCCGATTATCATGGTGTGAAGTGGCCGGATCTTCCTTCTCTCCCCTGCGGCTGAAATTAAAAATGAGAAAGGTTTTAGGGTTTCAATAAAAAGGGATCTGGTGGTTTTTAGGTTAGTTTAAGGGATTTTAGACTATTAAGGAAACGACGCCGTATGAGGCAAGCCCCGACCCGACCGATTCGGTCTCTTGAAGACCCGCGTGTTTCCGCAATTAATGGGAATTTGCGCGTTTGGTCCCTTTTGTTTCTATACTGCTTTTAATAAGATTCTTTATATATTTTCTTTTGTTTTAATTGGTCTCTGTAATTTGTATGTCATTTCAATGTAATCTGATCCATGCGTTGTGCTTTGAGCTGTGGGAGTATTTGCTCAATTGATCCCTGATTATTTATGCGATTTAGATTAATCCTAAATCTGGTTTAAATGTTTATATTTATTTATAAGTTAGCCTTGTAACTTCGTTTCTTTCTCAATTAAGTATATTTTTTTAATCTTTATTTAAATCCTTATACTTTTGCGGTATTAAATTTATCATGCTAGTTATTTTAATAAAATTATTTTCAAAATTTATTCTACCATGTCTTGATTTGTGATTTTTCATTAGCCATATGTATATTTAATTTCTCTTAAAATTGCTTTCACATATATATATACCTATTTTAATATTTAGTATGTACAATCTACTACTTTAAAAGCTTACGTTTTATGGTATGTTTTAATTTATTTCCGATATTTTTATATATTGTTACTTATATGCTTTATATATATACATATTATGTTTCTTTAAAATTCATTTAGTTCATCGTTGATTTAATGATTGACAATTATCGCCATGATATGCTTTAAGTCCCATTTTATATTTACTCGCTATTTGTGATGCAATAGTTTGTATTTCATTTGTGAATATTTGTTTATCGCTATTATGTATATTAAACTCTTGTTTATGTCTGCGATTCGATAGCATTGTGTTTTGTTTGCAAATAATTGCTCCATATTGTATGTTATTATGCCATCACATTGCATTCTCTTAGAAACATCACGTTTCAACTCTATTCGAATAACAAAATATATTTTGATAATTACTCAAAAGAATTTCAAAAATAAGGCGAGATTTGCGTGTTTAGAAGTTCGAAAGATTACATCCTAACGTGCTGGGTGTTGATTTTTTGTTCCACTAAATAACCAAATACCCTTTTTACGGGTTTTGAAAATCAAAGATGATCTCGGTGTTAGAGTATAAATGTGTTATATCCTAACGTGCTGGGTATGATATTTTTATCCCTTTGAAACGAGTTAATCTTGAGATTCAATTCCAATTTAATTAACTCTCTTCCAAAATTTTTACCTTAAAGGTTTTCAAATCTTAGATAAATTCGAATTCATTCTAAAGGTCTTCTTGCATTAGAAGCAGATATTGAACCAATTTCAAGATTGCATATAAAAAATGATAAGGCAATATTTGTGTGTTTGGAAGAATGGGAAATTACATCCTAACGTGCTGGGTGTCTATTTTTCATTCAACCAGATACTCAAATACCCTTTTTTACTTGTTTTGAAGATCAAAGATGATCTCGGTGTCAGAGCATAAAAGCGTTATATCCTAACGTGTTTGGTATGATACTTTTATACCTTTGAAACGAGATCATCTTGTGATTCAATTCCGGTTTAATTTTCTTTCAAATTTTTGTTACCCTAGTTTTCGACATTAGGACAACATTAATCAATTTGGTACCAAATTTGGGCGTTGCGAGGGTGCTAATCCTTCCTCGCACGTAACCGACTCCCGAACCCGGTTTCTTCTAGAAATTCGTAGACCAAAAAAAAAATATTTTTATAGGTGACCTGATCACACCTAAACAAAAAAGGATCGGTGACGACTCCCCATGTTTTGAAGTCGATTCCTGTTTTTCAAATCCCCGGGTTTAAAAAATGGTTTCGACAATACTTAAGTTCTTTTTATATAATAAAGGTAAAAATATAATTTCATAATATAAAAATATATTAAAATGAAAAGTTTAATTAAATTCGTGAGTCGTTTGAATCAAGTATTATGGTACTTGAATTCATCTCAATTGGTAGCTTAAGTTGCTCGATCTCGAACTCTACTTGAAAATTACCAAATCGAATTCAAAGTTTTTTTGAGCACAACTCAAATAACTTACAAAGAACCTATGACCACCTTTCCATTTCAAGCATCATCAAATTCATTAACATAAGAAAAATGCTTTTGACAAAAGCGAAAAATGTTGGTGACCAAATCAAAGAAACAACTGATTAAATTTGCCCAGACTAGACCTTGTCACTTCATATGCCAAGAAACAAGCTGCATTAGCAGGGATACTTCTTGCCATGGCAGGTCCAAACCCTTTATAAAGCCCTTTCACCCCTTCTGAAGCTAATATAGACCTAAATGCGTGCATAGACCCCTTGTACTTAGGATTTTTATAATCATCTACTTGGAGCACACTCTTGACAACATCGGTTGGGTAAACCATTGACCAAAATGAAGCTCCGGCTAAGCCTCCTGCCACGATCAATGACCCTCGTCCTAATTTCGAAGTGTCGGTCCCTCCGGCCATGTATTGTTTCAATGCTTCGTAGACACCGAACATAGCAGCATTGCCAGGAACCTCACGAGCTAAGGTGGGAACCAAGCCTTTGAAGAGACCCATTGCACCACCTTCGGACCTAAGCACTTGCTTGGCTACATCCATTGGTCCACCATATTTCACTGCTACACCAGCTGAGCCAGCATCAACCGCTAATGCACTCTGGGCTTGTAATCTGGTTACAACATATAAGACCCCAAAGTTAATATGAGGGCTTTATGAGTAAATAGTTATCTCATGCATGTTGAAAACCTTCTAATTGAGTCGTCAATATATTAATATTGTATTAGTTAGATCCAGTTTAGGTGTCGAATTCTAGTTTAGATCTGATATGGAGCAGGAGCGAAGCCAAAAACTTTTTTTTGGGTTGGGATTGAGTTATGTATTTTTATAATAGTTAAAATGCAATTTCACCACCGTAATTGGTTAAAATCTTTATAGATTTTAGGACTAAATCAAAATTTTATTATTTTTTGGTGGCTAAACTATAATTTACCATGTATTAACTTATAAGTTTGTATATTTTGGGAGGGGGTCTAAAGCACAATTATCCCATTTAGGCCTTTGCCCCTAACATGGAGCATGTTTAAAACACTTTTGTACCAACAGTATGTTTGATGTGTTTAAAAAACTGAACAGTGTTATTACAATTTAGAAAGGTTATTTTCTTTATTACCTTAGATACAAATCATTTATGCTATAGGTATATAAATATTTATAATTTGATCCACATGTTTTAAATATACTCTATGTTCATGGGCACTAAAAGAATAGGCAAGGGCCTAGCCCCTTAAGATGGATAATTTGCACTTTAATTTCACTAATATTCAAAATTTTATAAATTAATATATTGTAAAATTATATTTTGGCCCCATAAAATGATAAAATTATGACTTAATCTCTTTAAATTTTATTAAGTTTTAAGCTTAGAATGAAAATTTTACATTTTAGCTCTCACAAAAAAAATTAATTTAATTTCGGCTCCTCCAAAAAATCTCCTGACTTTGCCGCTGTCTAGGTTAGATTTGACCTAGCATTTAATCTCCAAAGCTAATTGATACAATTCTAGTACTAAAAGGACTCAATCAAAACTTTCAAAGTTTATGAACCAATTTAGAGTTCGATCATAATTTAAAGACGTCTAATGCAATTAACCCGAAAATAGATATGAAAAGCCATAAACCTGACCTGCATTTGATCAACTCAGTGGGACAAGCTAAGAATGAAACAGCAACACCAGCGCCAGCACCAGCAATGACTTGTTGGTTAACAGTGAGTGGTACACCAGGTTCTGATCTCAAAAATGACTCCATTTGTCCTCTCACTGTAAACAAGAGAGCATTGAAAGCAGCCACGGTAGCCAATGGAGCTCCCATACCTTTATACAAACCCCTTGGTCCTTCAGCAGCTAAAGTCTGCTTAACAGCATCCACAGCACCAGCATATTTAGGTGGTTGACCAGGAAGCGGAACAGGTTGACTCTGAAGCTTAACCTTAATAGTATCAAATGGATGCCCAACAATCAATTGTGCTGCTCCTCCAACAGTTCCAGATGTTAAATCCTTAGCTACATCACCCATCTACACAAGTAAAATGGGAATTGAAACTCAATTATAATGCTTCAAAATGAAAACCAGATAACTATGAAACCTTCTTACCTTGAACAATGCAATGAAATGAAGCTGAATCAAATCCAGTAGAGTGTTAAGTACCAATCCAAGTGCCGAAATCTGATTAAAAAAGAAAACCCATTAATCAGATCCCAGAAAAGAACTGTAAAATTCACTCAAAATACCTTCTTTTTTTTTTTTTTTTTGAGGCTATTAAGGATTGAGAGCCACAAGAGAGTGGTTGGGTTAAAGGGGGAATTTGAAGGAGAAAGAGTGGATTTCACACAAAGAAACAGGAGATTTTTGTGGTTGAGATGGGATTGTTTGGTTTTTGGGAGATGTGGACAGAGTTGAGGATTGCAAGCAGAGGCTAAGAACTTCCCCAGTGTTGTTCTATTTGGGTTGTTTTTGGCTGATAGTAACACAGTGAGTGGTTGGTGAATGGTGACTCGGTACCCACTATACAGTAGGACACACGTATATAGGTGATGATAACATAAAAGAGAGGTTGGTTCTCTCCCATATTATAGGGGGAAATGATGGCTGACGTTGCAATGTTATGAGCCTTGTAAGCCCATGGGATTCGCATTTGTCTTTTCGTGCTAGTGTTTTCAAAACCCAAACAGGTTGGATACAAAATCGGTTAGTATATTCACAACAAAGTAAAAAATTAGTTGATTTAAGAATTGATACGAATTAATTGAATTGGATTGAAAAATTAGTTGAATTGGACTATTGATTCAATTTTAAAAACATTACTTCCTGTTAATTACATTTGTTAATTTTAATTGGAATTTAAAAATTAAATTAATTTGATTTGATTATATAAAGTTAACAATTACAAACTAGTTTAATTTAAATTCAAACTGACCCGAACTTAGGTTTCGAAAGCATTGCTTCTTGCTGCCTACTTTTTAATAATTATATCTGTTAATTCTAATTAAAATTTTAAAACTGATCGAATTGATTTGATTATATAAAGTTAATTCAATTTGAATTTAAATTGATCTCAATTTGAGTTCCAAAAACATTGCTTCATGTTGCCTACTTTTTGATAAATTTGTTAATTATAATTGGAATTTAAAGCTGGATAAGTTGATTTGATTATATAAAGTTAACAATTAAAAACTTGTTCAATTTGAATTCAAACCGATCCCAACTCGGGGTTTCCGAAAACATTGTTTCTTACTGCCTACTTTTTGATAACTATATTTATTGATTCTAATTGTGAATGTTAAAATTGGGTTAAACTGATTGGATTCTATAAAGTTAACAATTAAAAACTTGTTCAATTTGAATCCAAACTAATCCCAATTCGGGTTCTGAAGCATTACTTCCTACTGCCTACTTTCTCTACTTTGTGATAACTATATCTGATAATTCTAATTGGAATTTAAAAATCAAGTCAAAATTGATTTGATTATATAAAGTTAACAGTTAAATACACGTTTAATCTGAATTCAAATTGATCCCAACTCGAAACGATTTGAATTTAAATTGATACAAGCTTAAGATGATTCAAACCTAAAAAATCTTAACATCAAACCCGAATGATACGAGCCTAAAATAATCTAAACCTGAAATCAAAATTATTTAACCTAAAATTTAGTCCCTCATTTTTAATTTCAAAAATTTTATCTCTCTTCTCTAAAAACTCCGATTCAATGTTAGCCGACATCATTAAATTTGAATATATATATATCAATTGACCTTTAAATTTTTAAATCACAACTCCACATATTCAAATTTAACGAAAATCCATTAATAAAAACACCAAAATTACCAAAAAGAACATGATGAATTATTTATGAAACAATCCCTGGTGCTACCTGCTAAGATTAACTTACTTAATTATATCAAATTAAAACACTCAGACTAAATCTTAATATTGAACGTAATAGAAGGACCGAAACCATAATTTACCCATTTTGCTACCTACAATTTGCATCAACAAACAGCACTAAATAAATAAAACCACATTTAACAAACTATCAATAAATTTTGTGCAGTAGGGACCTGTATGATATATAGTCATATTCATACAAACAGTTCAAATGTCATTATTATTGACAAGAAAACTATTATGAGAGTTCATATCTAATCTATTGTCATCTTTCAATCCTCTAGCTGAGCAATGATGCCGGTAAATACGTGATAACCTTGGCACATATCGGAAAGAAGGCAGTACTCGTTCTTGGCGTGGTACGTGGCCATTAAACCTGCATATACCCGAGCATGAAACATCGTAAACAATGTTCTCATGGTAAAACACCATAAACAAGTATGAAGCAAGATTCTAACGGTTTTATTTCGTTGAATCTGGCAAAAAGTCAGAAATGGAACAATGAAAGAACATATACTAGTTCAGGAACGAAACTAGAAAATTGCTTTAGGAGGGTCAGCGATGAATCATGAATTATTGGAGGGCCAAAGCGTATTTGTACCATTATACTAACATATAATTTCATAAAATTTAGGAGGCTGAATGGAAAATCTACCATTTTTTATTGGGGTTGGGGGGAGGGGGGAAGCACACTTGCCTTCATCCCTGCTAATGTTCAGGGACGAATCATAAATTATTGGGGGCCAAAGTGCAAATGTACCATTATACTAACATATAATTTCATAAAAAATTAAGGGGAGGGCCACGGTCAATGCCTGCCTTCGTCCCTGCTAATGTTCAAAATTTTGTTCACTTTTATGGTAAAAGGACTAATTTGATATCTAGCATATAGTACAGGATCGGCCAACTAGTTTATAACCCTCAATATACCGTAAATGCTCTCACTATCCACGGTAGATTTTAATAACTTAAACCGAAAATACACAATGTGGTTATGAAATACACAATATGTTCTCATACCGTAGCCAGCAGTTTGAACATCAAAACCTTCATCCTGACAAAATGAGCAAAAAACGATTAGCTAATGACAGTTTAATAGAAGGCTAGGAACTACTAATATGTCTATGGATATATCATACTTGTAGCTCCCGAATGAGTGGCAAACTGCCGGTAATTGAGTAAGGCTTCACATGTCCAACAGCCTCTTCAGTTGCTTTGCACAATACATGGAATCCACGAGAATTGAGATCACAAGCAACACCGGACATTGCCTCGTCGAAAGTCAAAGTAAGGCTGTAAAGAGAATATGCCGTAAAACTCGAAAAAACCTATAGAACTATAGATGAGAAAGATTAGCACAAAAACCAGAAAGAGGGCATACCTTCCTCTAAGGTTTTCGTCATGGAGGATATATTTTGAAACCGGACCCCGTGTGTCTAGCTTGTTTAGATTTTCGTTTATGTAATCTACGTATTCTTGAAGCTTATTCATTACATCTTTTACACTGAGATAGAAAATTGGGACTAGCAAATTTGTTCGGAAACGGAATGATAATCTTCCACCGGTAAATAACTTGAAAGGTGTAAAAGATGTGATCGAATTCGAGGGTTACTTACTTGTAGAAAGGAGTTAACCTACAAACCGAGAAAAAGAGTCTTAGTAAGAATACATGTTATGTCAAGAGACTTGATAAACATTCTGGAAATAGGATAAACCTGACATCTCCCGATATTGTACACTCTCCTGGAATTTGATTGATTCCACCACCTGGATCTGCAGGTAAGAAGAACTTCATTGATGAACAACCTCTACTCTCGAGTACAATTAGGGGTATATGTATCAAAGAGGCCCTTTTACTAGGAGTCTAATTGCATTTTGCCCCTTCTACTAAAAAAATGGGAATATTAGCCCCTTTACATTAGATCAAAGAGAAAATTGGTCTTTTTGAAAGTTCCATGCTTTTTACCATTAAAAACTAGTCCATGTATGTCAGAATGAGGTACGTGTAACTACCTGGTTGTTCTATTAGTCAGGTCAGTTTTTAAAATACAAATGGATGAACTTTTTAACAGAAATGACCAATTTGCTCTTTGATCTAAATGTAGAGGGACTATTTTGCTCATTTTTTGAGTAAAAGGCACAATATGCAATCTGACTCCTAGTACAAGGGCCTCCATAATACTTTTACTATAACTAGCTCATCTAAAGTTTAAAACTTACAATTCCATTGCGTTGGTTTCATGGTTGATGGTGTAGCAAATCCATATACTTGCTCATCCGGATGGGGTGGGAAGTCTTTATAAAACCGTAGCTGAATTTCTTTAAGTGCTTCCATGCTGAGCTCCAATGCATTTATAGCCTATAGGTAAAGAAAATCTTTGAAGTTAACAAGTACATCGAGAATTGAAAAACATGAATAGTTAGGATTTCTATTTGTTTATATTGTATACCTTGTGCGGTAAACCACTGTGAAAAAGCTTCCCCGTCACTTGAAGTTTCCACGGTATCATACCACCGGTACCAATGCAAGGTTGTTTATCAGCCGTATCAATCCAGAAACTGCAAAATCAAAAGATTTAGTATATGAAAAATGACAAAAAACAATAAGCATTATCCATCCGGGATATGTTTCAATCTACTAATATGAAAACTACGCACAGTGGGCCTCCCTTCAGTTTATCAAGCAGACCATCCTTCACTAAAGCATCAACACCAACTCCAGTTATAGCCGAGTTCTCTTCATTAGCTATAAAAACTGCAACGACAGTCGATTCTAGCTTTGGTTTTGTCTCAGCAAGTCTCTTCATTAGTTCAGTCACAAGTGCAACATGTCCCAAACAATCAGTAGTTCCCCGGCCACGAAGCTTATCGCCATCGATGCTCAACGAGAAAGGATCAAAATCCTATAAAAAACCCCTTATCAACTTTCCATTCTAAGATTAAAAAATTCAGCAAAAATGATCCAAGACACAATATCATAGTTCCTATTGTATGAAAACTATAAACCACTTGAAATTAAACAAAATTAACTTCATCCAAACAATATACATACACACATAAATATATAAGTGGGTAAAAGTACCATAAAAGCACCTATACTAGGAGTCACATTGCATTTTGCTCCATCTACTTAAACAATGGGCAAATTAGTCCTTATACATAGAGCAAATTGGTCCGGTTAGAAATTTCATCCATTTATATGCTGACAATATAACTAACAACTGACATGTAGTTCGCCATGTGTTCCACGTACAGGACTAGTTTTTAACAACAGAAATAGATGAAATTTTTAACAGAAAGACCCTTTTGCTCTTTGATCTAATGTGTATAAGGACTAATTTAACTATTTTTTGAGTAGAAGGGGCAAAATGTAATCCGACTCGAAAGCCTCCATGGTACTCTTACCAATATAAGTGCTGCAAAACGCTAATTCAAGCCAAAATCCATAGCTCCTATTGTATGAAAACTGTAAATCACTTGAAATTAAACAAAATTAACTTCACCCCAAGCATATATAAATAAATATATATATATTATAAAGTGCTGAATTAGCTTCATCCCGAGCACATATATACAGAAATAAGTGCTGCAAAAAGCTAATTCAAGCCACAATCCATAATATTAATCAAAATCAAAACACACCCAAATCCTTAAGCAACACAATTACAATTACATAGCATTACAAACCAAACCCAGAAATTAAATATGACCCTAAAACTCAAACATTCAAAAATTTAAACCAAAACCCAAGTTTTGAATGATGAAGAAAAATGAAACCCAAAATCAAAATCTATAAAAATATTGAAAGGATGAAAGAGGAGTACCCAATCATTGGGGTTAGCGGTGACAACATCCATATGCATACCAACAAAAGACAAGATCTTGCCAGGTTGAGTCCCAGGATATTCCACAATGAGATTGCCTCTACCAGGGAAATAAGTGACATGGTTAACGATCAAAGGACCACCGGTAGTGGTGCTGTAAGGGAGCAGACAATCTAGTACATGTTTGATTACCCTGTCTTCTTCCGGGATTAGTTCTGGTGGGTTGTTTTGTAAGAACTTGGATTCACCTATGATTTTGGTTAGCAGTGAGATGAAGGATTCCTTGTTTAGATCGCCTAGTGTTTCCTTCAAGTTTGAAGTTGCCATTGGAGAGAGATTCTTAGGACGAAACAGGGGAGAGTTTGCGTTTTGCAAGGTAATCGTCCTACGCTTGGCATAAAAAGGACTAGTATAAAAGGTTAAATTTTGATTTTGGTCCGTTTACTATATTCGAATTTGAAATTTAGTTCTATAGTTTGGTATAAATTTTGTGGTAAAAGTATATTTAGGCACTTGTATTAGTAATCAGATTGCATTTTGCCTACTCTACTTAAAGTAGACAAATTAATCCCTATACATTAGATTAAAGAGTAAACTAGTCCTACTACCTGGTTATATTTTAGCCACTTCAAATTTTAACCGTATAAATGGATGAAATTTTTAACAAAAATGACTAATTTACTTTTTGATCTAATGTATAATGACTAATTTACCCTTTTTGAGTAAATGGTCAAAATGTAATTTAACTCTTAATACAGGGGCCTCCATGATACTTTTGTCAAATTTACCTTATATTTTTAACTCAATTGACATTGTTGGTATTGAAACATGTAAGAAAAAATGAGTTCGAACGTGCTTAACGGTATATTATTCTCCACTTCAAGGGTTTATGTAGATATGTATACTAATTCAATTACTTTTTTAACTTGAATTCATACTGATTTATGGGTTAATTAGTTGTTTACATTGCTTTGGACCTATATATCGATCATGATCCAATCTATCCAAACTAATTTCAACAACTTTTTATAATGTTTGAAACAAGTAATGCCCGTAACTATTCTAATTAACATGTCACGACCTTTTCCTAGAAACACCATTTTCTATTCATCATATTAACATGCAAGTAGAGTTGAACTCAAGCAAGCAATGGGCCTAAATGAAGCCTTCATGAGCCTATTAATGCTTTTACCCAGTTGAAAGACATGGGCCTAAATTCTTGAATAACTTAAATATGACTATATTAGTAAACTATTCGATTAATCTTATTCTAACTTGATTTGATAATAAAAATTTAATAACTTAAACTCGTCGTCCAATTTAAATTCTAATAGATCCAAACTTAAAATAATCTGAATATAAAATTATCAAAACTTGAAATAATCTAAATATGTAATGACTCGTCTAAAAAACTTGATTCTAAAATTCAAATGAATTAAATTTCAAACTGATCTAAATTGAAATATCAATCCAACCCACTTATTTGATAAGCTTAAATGAAAGTTAGAAACCTTAAATTTAGGATATAATTATTTATTGTTTGAATTATTTCGTTTCAAATTGTTTTGATTCATCGAATTATTATAAATTTCAACCATTTTGGATTCTAAATTTAACGTATGAGAAATCTAAGTAAACTGAGATAGTGTTTATATATAGAATAGTGACCGTACTATAATAAACATGACGGGGATTGTTCAAAGGGAGGACCAGACCAGACAGAAGTGGCTTCCCATGCAGTTGAAGATAAGAAGGCAATGATTACTGACTTTGTTGGACATAGGAATATGAGCCCCATGCAATCACCATCACCATTTCTCAATATTAGAGCTGTTTATAAGTTGGAATAAATTATAATTTGATTTAAGAGAAAATTCATGTTTTAATTTGATTAACTTGGGTAGTAAATTCATTAGCTTTGAGTTGAATTCAAAGTTGATGCAAAATTTTAATTTCGATTTGATTCGAAAATAGATTTAAAATAGATAAAATAATATTTGCAATTACAATAATACACCACGATAACATTAAATCCTAAACCATGAACATAGTGTTTTCATTTATGCTTATCTTTGTTAAAAAATCTATTCAATTATAATTTTGATATCAGGAATCATTATAATACAATGATCAATAACTTTAAAAATTTCGACATATTTCTAAAATCGAGAAAGCGATTTAAAAGATCATGAAATAATAAAACTTAATTCTGACTCAACTACTTTATCTTGATAAAAATCTCCGAATGATATTAATTCAACTAAACCAACATCTTAGAAACCAAAAGATTGAGAAAAAAAAAAAAATCATGTAACCCAATTCATTTCTAAAAACGCCACCACAACCAACTCCAGCACAACCAACTTGATATGAAAATCCTCCCGAAATACCGTCTACATTAAATTTGAGAATCTCACTCCAAGAAGTGACCACTAAGCATTAATTCAGTTACTAATTGAACAGGAAGAGGGAGTGCAAGCATAGGGGTCCTCCCACTGTGTAGCCTCACAAATAGATCCTGTTACCAATGAAGCTTTAATCCAAAATAAAGACCCATGTTTAATCAGAAAAATAATCTCATCGAATGGTACCTCCTTGTTCTTAAACACGTCCATTTTGTGCCAACAAAATCAACCACAAACTCGCCACACAACAAATCAACCAATAGAGCGCATGTTCTTTTGCCACTCCATTTATAGTTCAGTCAACCACTTTTTTCACTTAAACATTTTCTAACAGTAATGCTAAACTAGTTCTAAGCAATACTCCTTTTGAAATTCTCTTTTAATCAACTCGACTAGGGACAAGTGTAGTGAAGAGCGGAAACAAAGATTTTAACTCGAATAAGGTAAAAAGAGGATCGAGTAAAGGGTATATAACTATGGCATCAGGGATGAAAGCAAAGCCTCTTAATTTTTTTTAAAGAAATTACATGTTAATATAATGGTAAATTGCACTTTAGCCCTTCAATAATTCATGATTCATTTCTGATTTCGTTGAAACAATTTTCTTACTCCATCCATCTTGTAATTGCATGAAAGTACTATTCCTCGAACCTCAATGCATTGCAATTTGCAGCCAATTTAGGAGTGAAGTGAAAGGTGGTCCAATCCCTTATCTCTCTGCAAAGCTTGTTTTTTCAGTAACGTACATACATACATACATACATACATACATACATACATACATGCTATATTTATTATGTCTGGCAAACTCTCTCTATACATAAACCTTATTTATCTTCATTAT
The DNA here is from genome assembly GCA_025503065.1 of Gossypium bickii. Lineage (NCBI taxonomy): Eukaryota > Viridiplantae > Streptophyta > Magnoliopsida > Malvales > Malvaceae > Gossypium > Gossypium bickii. The sequence continues at coordinate 745,960 of CP106718.1, forward strand.
AACCATCGTTCTCATTGACCTAATAAAGCCTTCATCAGCTTACAAAAAACTTATGGTACTTTGTTAGTAAACTAATTCTATATCTTGCCCCTTATATCTATCTTTTAAACAGTTAAAGTGTGTAAAATTCGTGTACTTTTCCTGCAAACTAATTCATCCAGCTTATTTCAGATCCAGAGGGGAATGTTCCATGTTGGGGTTTCTTTATAAACTCGAAGTTGTAGAAACAAGGGCCATGTTGATAAATTGAAGGCTTCATATACAGTTTGGTGGTCATCAATTACTGTTTGTTAAGAAATAAATTAACAAGTTGGGTGGGTGGGATTTGGATTTTAAAATAAATTTTATCATTTCAGATTCAGGTTATTTTGGTTTTAGGTCATTTGGGTTAGCTATGTTGGTTTTTCTAATCAAGTTATTTTAGAATTATTTGTTTGGGTAATTTTGAGCTGAGTTATTTTGATTTTAAGTAATTTAAGTTAGTCATGTCGATTTTTCTATTCAGACCGGTTAGTTCATTTCGGATTATTTGTTTAGATCATTCTAAGTTGAATTATTTTACTTTTAGGTCATTTTCAAATTTAAATTATTTAATTTTAATAATTGAATTAGATTAAATTGAATTAATTAAATCTAACTTTTAAGTGAACTCAAGGAAATAAAAATGACCTGTGTGCTTGTTTAACAGTGCCACATGATACACATGAAGTCATGAAGCCTTCACATGGCTAGCTCAGCCAAATTCAATTTCAGGCCATGAGTTTTTGTGGGTCACTGATCACCTATCTCTAGAATTGAATGGACCACAAATATTTATATTTATGTGTGTGAATATTAATTACTCCCCATTAGATAGTTTGACAGACAAAATACACACGCAGTGGTAGTGTTTTGAGTTTAAAGATTGTAAGGATTCATAAGTAAAATTGATTTTGGTCAAATTCTTGTTTTGATCCCTCTATAGTGCTTTAATTTGGGAGTTAGTCTTTATAATTAATTTGGCATAATTTGATCCTTTTAAATAAACTACTGGCATAGATTATTTCTTAAAAGATACATTTTCTAACTCATCATGTGGATATTGATTCTTTAGTGTTCAAAAAGAGTGTTTTTAAGAAAAAATCATGTCAATATCCTAACAAGAATAATAAACCTTAATAACATTATAAAAGTAAAGAGATTTAATTATGTCAAATTAAAGTATATGGATTAAATCTTAAATGGGTAAACTACATTAATAGTCACTAACTATGTTGTTTTTTTTTCTTTTTTGTTCACCTAATTATGAAAAGTTACAAAATGATCACCCAATTCAGTTTTGTCTTTTTGGTCACCAATTGACCAACATAAAAATGGACACTAAAAAATCCAATATAGTTGGGTGACCAAAAAAGACAAAATTAAATAGTTGAGTGACCAATTTGTAACTTTTAATAGTTGGATGACTATTTTCTAACTTTTTATAGTTAGGTGACCAAAAAAGAAAAAAAATCATAGTTGAGTGACTACTAATGTAATTTACCCATCTTAAATTTGAGTATGTATAAGAAAGGGACCAAAATCACAATTTGAGCTTTCATCTTTAGGTGACAAAGGGCACAGTTGGGATCAGAAAACAAGAAAATGACATGGAAATAAATGGTTTTAGAAAAAAAAAAAAAAAACAGAAAAGAAACAAACCTCTTGCATTTTGATCTGAATTTAAGGGAATGTTTGTTACTTTGGCTTCCATTTTGGCAATTAAATGGAAAGCTGGCTAGCTAGCTGCATATGTTGTTTTGCAGGTCTTAAAAGTTGAACACCAACACTTGGGTGCACTGGTAATAGAAATAACTTAAATTTAAATTTTGATGATTATATTGTGAGAAAATAATGGCGAATTTTGGAAAAATTAATTTTCATGAATCATAAAATTTTATTGACTGTACTCCAATCATCGTGACTCCTTTGGTCATCTTTGGCTAAGTACATTTTCCCTCACATATTTATTCTCCATGGCACCCATTGAATCAAAGGTAGAACTCAAAACTCTGTCTCATTGAATATTAAATGTACTAACAATGTATAATTATATATTATTATTATTAAATCTGATGATAATACATCCAAAGTTTTAAAAATTAAATATAATTTAACTTCATTTTTAATAACGTATCCCATTATATATTTTGATTATATTTGCTCTTTTTTTACACAATGCTTAGAATTATCCATAGTCTTTCTCCAACTCATAAATAGGAGGATAATGTAATTTAGCATACTCGAACCCATGTCCTCCTATATTGACAACAATGCCTATACCAATCGAAATGAGGCTCAATCAGCTACTTTTCAAAATATTTAAAAAGTAAGAAAAATCAATCCAATATTACGATTAAATGTCATACATTAGATAGATTTAGTTGGTAATATAGCTAGAGGAGGTTTTATTTTTCTCTATTAAATTATTAATTGAGTTAGTGTTACGAATTAATCAAGCATCAATTTAGTTGAAAATTTATTAAAATACCCTTTTATTATTATGAGGATATTTTTACCTTTTTTTACATTTTTATATAAAATCCATAAAAACTCAATTATAATAAAGTTTGAACATGTGATACAATAAATTTTAAAAAAATAATTTTACCATTTCAACAAAAACCTTAATTATTTTTAATCAATTATATAATAATAAGTTAGTCTTTCTTCATCCCTTAAATTTTGCTTATTGAGATTCGAATTTTAGTTCTGACAATAATATTAATAATATTGTTGTCAAGAGGATGTTGGTTCCTGTGCGTTAAAGCGTATTATCTTTCTATTTAAGCGTTGAAGGAGGGCATAAATAATTCTATACATTGTGTCAAAAAGAATAGATATTATCAAAAACTACTATAAGATTTTTAAATTATAAACTATCATTTAAAATAAAATCCTATATATTGTGATTTAATTATTTATATTCATAAAAGATTCACAAATCCCTATGAGATAATACCAAAGAATGTCTTAACTGCAAAAAAGGATAGAGGGGTAGTCTATGGTTTTTTGTGGGTTAAATTGAAAGCACATTTGATATATTTTCTCTTCACCCAACATTTTTTATTTAATATATTTTCGCTTTTATTAATTATTTTTCTTTTATTTCTCTTCTCAAAACTTTTCGATCATGAAGAAGATAATCAATTCAAATGTAAATAAATACCCAAAAGCAAGTAAAATGGTATAATAATGAAATTAATATCCTGCACACCTGAATAAGTGAGGTATATATTACCTTATTAGAAAAAAGAATGTAGCATTCTATATCATAAATATATATAATGCAATTTGATTAGAACAGACCCTTGGTGAAATCTAAAATAAGTTTTTTTTTGGATCGTGTTAATTTGAGTTTTAAAATTTTTAGGTTATATTAATTCAGGTCAAGTTTAGGTTTAGATTATTTTAGGTTTAAGTTGTTCAAGTTTGAGTTAATTTAAGTTCAAGTCATTTAGGTTTGAGACAAGGTTTTTTCGGGTTTAGATCCTATTGGGTTTTATCATTTTAAATTTAGACTATTTTGAGTTACTTATTCAAATTATTTTGGGTTCAAATAATTTTGTATTTAGTTCATTTTGAATTTGAGTCAATTTAAGTTCTGATCAATTTAAATTTGGATTGTTGTCTTTTTAGATCTAATAGGATTGTATTGGGTTTGAATTCAAGTTCATTAGGTTGAATTTTAGAATTTGAGTCAAAATTGACTGTCAATATGATGGAAATGATGAACCCTTCCTAGAATTACATTATAGCTGGTCACGCTGAGATGGTTTTGAATCGGATCAATTTGGATTGAGTCAATCCGAGTTTTTAAATTTTTAATATTTTTTATTCGGACCAATTTCAAGTTCAAGTTATTTTAGTTTCGAGTTGTTCGGGTTGAGGTTATTTTGGATTCTAAGTTATTCTAGGTTTTGTATCATTTAAATTTGAGCGAATATTTTTTTCTGTTCAAATCATTTTGAATTACTCATTCGAATTATTTTGGATTCAAATTATTTCAGATTCAAGTCTTGAAATAATTAATCAATTAACCTTCCTAGAATTGATTTGCTTAAATTAACTTTATTTTTATCTTTTCCGATCAATTCCATCCATAAATTTCATTTTATTTTTGGTAAAAATACTTAGTTCCCAAGTACCTAAATGCGGAAACTAATGGCAATCCAATCTCCTTTAAAATTTATAATAAATAATGCCCACGGAAATATATGCCAAAAGAGAGAGAAACACTGAATCTATGCAGAAAAAAACCTGTAACCCGGATAATGACACTGCACTGCAAAAATTTCACCACATTTTCACTCAAACCCTAATCTTGTTTTCCTTTAATTCTTCCAAATAATTATAGTAATAAATTTCGTAAACAGATATGAACAATACCAATATAATAATAAATCGTTCTTTGTTTTCTTCACTTTCACACATACAAGTAAATAAAAAAAATTTGAAGAAGAAAATAACAAAAAAATCTCACACCAAGTTAATCAAAACTATATCTCAAACATGGAAAATATATATAAATGTAAAAAAATTGCAAACTCAAGCTCTTTGATTTTTTTCTTTTATTGTTGTTTTTGGTCTATGCCCTAATCGAAGTTCTAGATCAAGATCTTCCATTGATGTTTCCTTGAGATCTTGAGATGAGGAACAAAGAGAAGAAGAACTATTCAACGCCGGAGGGGTTGCCGGAAAATCTTTCGGCGGCACCGAAGGATGGTAAGGTGAATCAATGGAACATGCGTTGTTGGTAGGTGAAGAAGTGAAGAAAAGACCATTAGGGCTAGGGAATTGGTAGAGGAGAGTACGGTTGATTAATGGAACAGTAGTAGCATCGCCACCGTGGGGTGGTGGTTGTGTTTGGTGAAGACGAGCTCTGTCACGGCGGTGAACGTTCATGTGACCACCGAGTGCTTGAGCAGACCGGAATTCTCGTCGGCAAAAAGTGCAAGTATATGACCTTGGTGGCCAAGTTGTGCTCACAGCATTGCTTGTGTCTTCAGCAAAGGCCTTAACTTCCCATGACTCATAATCATCTGGTTCATGGGGTACTTCTTGAGCCTTGATGGGGTTCCACATCCACGAGCCAGCCGTTGAATTAGGGTTATCTTGATGATGATGATGATGATGATGATGATGATGATGGGTCTGGTGTTGTTGAGATTGAGCTAACTTTTGAAGGTGGTTCAATGAGAGAAGGCCAAGCTCAGTAGCCATGGTACTTGAAACATTTAAGATAGGTGATGGAGATGGGGGAAAATGGGTTATATATAGAGAGTAATGGGGGTTAAAAAGAGGGGAAAAGAAAGATATAGAGATACAGGTGAAACCCTAACACCGGGCGTATCCCCCAAATCTTGGATTTTGTGCTATTATAATTAAAGTTTAATTTGCCTACTCAAACTCATCTAGCTAGCTATCCTATTCCTCTATGTGTTTGCAGGTACAATGTCATACTTCGGCTGCAACGCCAACTCTACTTCATTGGTTCAATTTTCTCATGCATTTTCAATTTAATTTTGTTATATTAATAAGTATATAGTGTAGAGATAAGACACATTCCTGTTTCAAAAATTATTGATATATGTGCACATAAGATCGTAATTACATGATTCATGATTCTTGTATTTACCATATAATGTTTTATTTTCATGTTTAATATTCATTAATGGGATTGTTATTTTATATATTAGTTGTGGCAATTTTATATATTAATTGGTATTTTAAAAAAGCTAAAAATAAACATTGAGAATCATGGTAATTTTTTAAGTTTACTTATAAAAATTTAAAAAAATTCATCAATGAATTTAAAAAATATATATGAAACCAATTGAGTCTTAGCTCGATTGACATGAACATTATTGTCAATGCAGGAGGACGTGAGTCCGAGTGCACTGAAGCACATTATCCTCCTATTTATAGGAGGGACTATGGTAGTTTTAGGTATTGTGTCAAGGTCAAGTTATCTTGAATTCGGGTCATTTCAGGCTCAAGTCATTTGAGTTGAGTTGGGTTCAAATTGACTTTTGTTCGTGAGGTTATTGATGTCCACAAAACTAACTAAAAATACGACAAAGGTAAGTGCACCTATCAATAAATAGTATAGCAACGATGAGCAAAGATACCGTTCCCACGAAGACTAAAAGTACTAGTAATTACCGTATTTCTATTATTTAACTGACAAATTGAAGTGATTAAATTAAACTAAAATTTACTAAATTAATTAACTAAGAACTCGACAAAAAATAAATCAAGAAAATAATCGAATAATAACCAAGAATGAATCCACCAATACCCATGAATGAATCCACCTATACTGCATCTGTCATTATCAATATGAATTAAACAATTTATTCACTTAATATCTTGATCCGTAAAAATCCCTAAATTATACTAATATCTCTTTTCAAGACTAAAAGCAACTGACTCTAGGTTGATTAATTGAAATTTCTTTTTAATTAAAACCCCTATTATCGCATTAACTTGATCTATGAATTATCCTATTACATTTGACTCTAATTCGGTAGATTTATGTCGTCCTATTTCTAAGATTGCATGAAACTCCACTCAATTATGTTAGATCTACTCTTAAATAGGGTCTATTCCTCCTTTGAATTAAGCACATCAAACATGAATTAATAATTCAAAAATACTAAATCAAGAATTAAGCACACATAACTGAGAACAAAATTCAAGTATTTATCGCGTAAAACAGAAATCAAAAAACAGAATTCATCATAAGGTTCATCTCCCCTAGGTATTTAGAAAATTAGTTTATAATCGCGAATAAAAACATCTCAAAATCAATATAACCACAAGAAATCAAGAAACTCATAATAAACTTCAATGAGATTAAAAGGAGATCTTCAATCTTGATGGAAATCTACTTTAGAATCGACTTCAATGGCATTTTTCGAGTTGTTTTCTTCAATCTTCTCTGACGGGCTCCTCTCCTCTTCTTATATTTGGTATTTATAGGTCTTTAAAATGCCGAAAAACCTAAAAATTGTATTTTTCCGTGTGTCCGGAGTGCGAATCGTGAAATTCACACGGTCTGGCACAGGGCCGTGTGGTTCACGCCCAGTTAACACCTGCCATCTCCAAGGAGAAGGCCATTTCGTTACCATTGTTATCCGCCAATGAGAAAACGACAGTTCCAGCCTTATCAGCTTCAATATCTACAAAAATTGCTTGAAGCAACCAAGGTCTCATAACATTGTTAACACACCACGAAAACACCACCAATGAACCTATTTCAATAAATAAAGAATCATTAATCTTCCAATTCATAGCTAAAAAAACTTCTACAGCAATCTTCACCGCACCAATCTCTGCATCAAAAAATAACGCTCTTATTATATTTTAAACTTACCATGGATATGTCAAAGAAAGGTGATTTTAGAAGCAAATGAATGCAGACTTCCTTGAATTAATCTTAAATTTTTCTTCCTTGAATTAATCTTAAATTTTTTCTCTATACCCATTGTTTGCATCGTCGTCCTCTAATTGCTTGCCACCAAATATTAATACAAAAAGACTTTAATTTGTTGTCCCTTTGCTTAGTTAATAAAATATAGACTCCTTTCATTGAAACATACTAATTAAGCAATCAATATCAAGTTGACTTTTAAAGAGTTGTTTGGTTGTAATTAAGTTGGATAAATATTAAATAATTTTTCTAGTGTGCAACGAGGTTTAGTTAAGGATGAACTGTGCCACATCTATGATTTTATTAATATGGTTCTTATCGGTTCATTTTAGTGGTTTAATTCTAGTTTTAGTCTCTTTATTATGCTAAAATTGAGGTTTCATTGTTAAACTTTAGTTTAGTTTCATTTGTTTCCTTTATTTTTATAATGTTATAAATAGGTCTGAACCTATAACATCTTTAGTTGTTGCGATTAAAATAGAGGTGTTCATAAGTTAGATCCTGCTTAAGCATAATATTAATATACTTTGCTAGCCCAAGTCTGATCTAACTCGAAATATAGGCCTAAAATTTAACCTAAACCCGTTCATATTTGTGAGAAACTAACCCAAGCCCATTTTAGGCATGCCTCTTTTTTTTTAATTTAATATTTAACCAATTTTATATATTTTTCATTTTTAAAATTTTATATATAGACATCTTAATATTTTTTTAATGTTTACATTATAGTATTATATATTACTATAGATTTAATTTTACCATGTGTTATAAATTATACATCATATAAAAATAACATAATATAATATATTAGAAAATAGGTCGGGTTGGACCAAGCTAAGGCATTGAATGTTCAAGCTTGAGTCTCACCCATATTTTAAACGGGATAATTTTTTACCCAAATCCATTTTTCAAGCCTAATATTTTTGCCCAAACCTTACCAAATTTTGGGTAGGCCTTCGAGCTTGGATGGGTAGCTCGACCCATGGAAAAGTCTAGGTTAAAGTGATTATATGAATTTTTCTTTTTTTTTAAAAAAAAAAAGCTTAAAGATTCATTTGACATGTGAATTTATTAGTGGTTAAGTACAAATAATATATATATATATATCACAACAATTAACATTGTTATCAATTTGATCAAAATTAAATCAGATAAATTAAATCCTAAATTTCAGCTAGAAGTGTTTATGAGTTGGATTCAGATCAGGTCTAAGCATGATATTAACATATTTTATACTTGCCCAAGTTTAACATGGCCCGAAATATAGGTCTAAAATTTCGCTCAAGCCCATCTATATTTGTAAAAGACTAACTCAAGCCTTTTTAGGCTGACCCATATTATTTTTTTAAAAAAATTACATTATTTTAATTTAATATTTAATAATTTTAAATATTTTTTATTCATTGAAATTTTTTATATAGCAACCTTAACATTATTTTAATGTTTACATTAGAGTAGTATTATATTTTTAGTATAGATTTATTTTTTGTGTGTTATAAATTACATAATATATAAAAATAACGTAATATTAAGTATTAAAGACTTAAAAATGGGTTAGGTCAGGCTCGAACCCTGAATGTTCAAGCCCAAGCCCAAGCCCAACCCATAATTTAAACAAGCAAACTCATTTTCGGGCCTAATATTTTTACCCAAATCCTCCTAAATTTTGAGCGAACCTTCGAACTTGGACAGATAATCTAGCTCATAAACAAATTTAATTTCAACATAATTGAGAAACTAAGACGATAATTAAATCCATTTGTACTTGTGTATGGTTTCAATTAAGACAAAGATAAGTAGGCATGAGAAAAAAGATAAAAGGATGAAAAAGTATAAGTCAATATCCTAGCTAGCTACTAAATAATATGTGTTTTATCATTTGTCCCTTGTATCTATCAAAACAAGTGATCTCCAAATAAATTCTTGGTCTAAAGAGTACATCAAAGAATTTGATCTAGAAATATCACTAGTTTTATTGTACATCTATTGCTTTGCATACTTATGTATCCATTGTTTACCTACATATGGTAGAGCTACCATTGAGTCTTTTTATTAAGAATCGTTCCACCCCTTTCACTTTAAAGTTTAATAAATTAGTCCCTAAGTTAAAAAGCAAAGTAGCTCTTTTGTTAAAAATAGATAGAATTTTAACAAATATTGAGATGGATGGAATGGATGAAAATTTTTAACAAACTAATTTGTTTCTTGTACCTCACGCTGACGTGAAGAAACTAATTCAAGCAACTGGACAGTAATACATCCTCACTTAACAATAGAAATGGATGAAAATTTTAACTGAAAGACCAGTTTACTCTTTGATATGATGTATAGATTTTCATGATAATTTTACCTATATATAAAGTTCATCCTACATCTAGTCTACATTAAAATCAGATTGTTCCTAAAACCCATCTAGAGGCCCAATATGTTACATGACATGCCTAAATATATAAACTAGGCCCATTATATGCCAACATTAAAATCAGATTGTTCCTAAAACCCATCTAGAGGCCCAATATGTTACATGACATGCCTAAATATATAAACTAGGCCCATTATATGCCAGACCAATTAAATATATATATATTTCTTTAAAAAAATAACTTAGTACTTTAAGATTGCATTTGTCTCACTAAAAACAACTTTAAAAAAAAAGGAAATATTTTTATTTTTTTGAAAAAATTGATATTTTATGATGTTTGGATAATTCTGTATAAAATAATTTCCGTTGTTTTCCAAATTTTCCTGAGACCGTTTTCTAAAAATTGTAAGTAAACAAACACAACATAAATATATTTGTTACAAAGTATTATAATATCACTTTCTTTGACAATCGGAATTTATTTTATAATAAGATAATATTTTATAATAATTAATATCATATATAAACTTAATATTAAAACTATATATTTTTTAAAAATATTTTAAAATTAAAATTAAAATTAAAATTTATCATTAATATAATAATTTTAAGTTTAATTCAAGTTAATTTTTATATAAAAATAAAATTACTTATAAACGAGCTCTTTTTTAGAAAATGACTTATGCTTTTAAAAAAGATAAGTCAATTTATAAGAAAAGAGGCTTATTTTCTATTGACTTGTAAATAATTTTCCGTTGACCAAACAGTTTTTCATGAAACAAATATAAAAAAATACAAAATAATTTTTTTAATAATATTTTTTTATGAAACCAACGCAACCTACAACTATTAATTATCATATATAACTTCTTTTAACATTCATTATTTAAAAAAAAAAAAAAACACAGTTACAAATAATTATTTCACCCACATGTTGCAATTTTTAGTATAATTAAATAGTATAATATTCTTTTTCAGTCCTTTTAGAAATAATAATCCACTTTAATTCATTTCAACCCTATAATTAAATAAAAATATTACATTTTGAGCTCTTATAAAAATTAATAATTTAATTTAATCTATTTTCATATCAATTCTCAGATCAATTGATTTTTTTTTTTTTGCCTCGAATCGTTGTATCGATCGATTGATCCAATCCAGTTTTAGTAACTTTAGACAAAGTCAAATTCGAACTTAGGCTTGAAATTTTTTTGAATCAGACTTTGGCACATGGATAAAGTTAATTTACATACATATAGAACTATTTAGCCTTTTCAAATTTAAAAAAAAAATATTTACTTAAAAAATGTATTTCCCTTTCAAATCCAATATTAGTTTTTATAAAATAATATTTCAAAAAAATATTTTTCACCAACAAAATGGTTGAGAGAATTCTAGTATTATTTGTGTTTTTGTGCTTTACAAGGTTAAATTGTCCCTATTTGGTTAACATTGGACCAAGCAACTCAGCCAAGTTTTGATCTTGAGGCCCATAATCAACACAATGGGCTCCAATATTGAGAGATGAATGGAGAACCAATTAGACCTTGCCATAACTAAAACTCAATACAATAAGAAAAGAAAAACACAAATATGCAGCGGCGAAGTTAAAAAAAAAATAAATTTAGGAGTCGATTTCAATAGCTCTATATTTTTATAATTTTTAAAAGATTAAATCGAACTTTTATCATTTTAAAAGAGGTCAAAGTGCAATGTTATCTTTACTAATTTAAAATTATAAAAATTTAAAGCACTTAAAAAGAAAAATTTTGCCGCAGAGCCATACAAATATATAATTAAATAAATATATTAATAATAGTACTTTAAATACGATTATAACTTACAGAAATCATATGGACACAATATGAATACTAGCTTATCTTGACTTGTTACCAGGGACAAATTCAAGAAATGTTGACATAAGCATTAGCTCCCTTGTTCCTTCAAATACTACTTCAATAGGTTAAATTCTGTTATTAGTCCATGTAATTTGCAAAAGTCATAGATTTGATCCTTATAGTTTGGCTAGTTTTGGTTTTTGTACTTCTGAATTGGTTAATTTTAATCTCTATACTTATCGAATTTTGAAATTTTAATCTTAACCAGAGCAGTAGTAGTTAAATCCATTTGATTAAATTCAATTACCGGTCATATACTATGCTAATAGTTATAGATTTGGTCTATATTCTCAAATTAGATCATTTTAATTCATTAACTAGATTTTTAGTTAGTATATGTGAAAATAACAAGCTGGCATAACATTATACATATGATTATATGTTCAGCGTATCTGATTTTGGAAATTATAGAACTTAATGAATTTAACTGTTGTTGTTTGGTAAGGATTGTGATTTTTAAGTTTGAAAAGTATAGGTACTAAAAATGACCAAATTAAAGTCCATAAATTAAATTCATAACTTTTGCAAAGTACAGAGATTAATATCAAGTTTTAACCACTTAAATATTTGTTAAAACATTGATAAAATTACAATTTGTTGTTCCGAAAATTTTATGATTTAACTTTGATCTCCCAACACAAAATTATGGTAAAAGTACCATGAAAGCCCTATACTAAGAGTCAAATTGCATTGTCTCCTTTACTCAAAATGGCAAATTAGTCCCTATAGGTTAGATTAAAGAGTAATTGGTCCCTTCTATTCAAAATTCCATTCGTTTTTACTGTTAAAAACTGGTGTAGCTGACAAAATAATCAGACAATTACACATGACATGCCACATGTAACTCATGTTGACATATAAGAACTAGCTTTTAACATTGAAAATGGATAAGATTTTTAAAAAAAGAACCAATTTACTCTTTAATCTAACATATATAAACTCCACTATACTTTTACCAAACTTTTTTGGTCCCAACCTACTGTTAGGCACAATGTAGCCCAGCTTTCATTTGCGTATATGCTTTCCGCTCCTCAAAAGGAGGCCTCTTATTTGGACTGTTTTGGCTCCATTAACTATGATTTGCTTTATAATCTATTTACCCTATTATTATATTCTCTTAATTAAAATATAATATTGTAATCTTTCTTGTTTAGACTTTTGGTTGTCATTGTTTGATTAAAATATTGATGAATGGGTTCCTGTTCCATTCATTAAAAGTCTTAATTTATCTCTTGGAAGAAACCCCAATTAATAACATAAAAGCTTTGAAAGGGTTCTTCCACATTGAAACAATTAAAAAAAAATAAAAGCTAGACAAAATTGGGGTGTCTTCATTATAAGTGGCACAATATTCGTCCTTTGATTATTCCTTTTTTTGAAGCTAAGGACATGTTTTATTGAGATTAGTGATGGCTTTAATTATTAATTTCTTTTTTATGTTTGCAATGCTTTTCTTTATCTTTACTTTTCATGCCAATATTGAACCATTACTTTCCAATATTTAGTGAAGAAATGTTCTTCAAAACTTAAATCAATCAACTCAATTTTTATAAAGGTTTTCATCTCATGGATTAGAAAAACTTGTTTTATTCAGGCAATCAATTTAATTCGACTTTAAATTTAATTGGGACACAAATATTAAAGAGTCTTTTACAACCAAAGAAAAATAAATAAATTTAGATTAAGATGGAAGAAGATAACATGGCAAATTTTGGTTCATTGTGTGAATTTAGTGATCAAAATTGTACAAATTGAATTTTAAATTTAACCGAATCATTCGGATTCCATTAGCTTAGATAGGTTCATTAACTTTCTTTAAAATAATATTTTTAAAATATTTTCACTACTTTAAATATGTCATGATTATTTTTCACGCTATAAAAATTAAAATTAATTATAAATAAAATAAAAATGAAATTTTGGTTTGTACAAATAATAACTTGTAAATCAAAATTTAAATCAAATCGAAATTGAATTGAATTTAATAGAATTGAACCCAACTAAACCAAAGGTTTTAATTTAAAATGATGTTCTCAATTTCTTTATTCAACCATTGATTTAATAATATTATAAATAATATTATACAACTTCTTGTATAATTGTAACTAAAAAGACTAAATGAATAGTAAATTTGAATATTAGAATGTTAATATTGTTACAAATGTTAAAGAATTGAATCAATCATTCATAAATCAAAATCAATTACAATTATAAGCAGGAAAAATAAGGTTATTTTTTTTAAAAAGTTTTATTAGTACAAATGTAGTATAGTTACAAGGATAATGCAAATATAATTATATATTTATTCAATTACAATATAGAATTTAATTACTACAACGCATATCAAACAAAAATCTAAATAAAACTAGACTAATCTCAAAAGAATTGAACAAAATTTACGCATGATATGCAGTGTAAGCAATGGCGAAGGGAGGGAGTAAGCGTGGGTTATGCCCCGCTCAAATGGAAAATTATGCTTTTAATTCTGAAAATTTATAAATATATAAATGGTAAAAAACTGTAGTTTGACTCTCATTAATTTGTTCTTTTAAAAACTATAAAAAATATATATTAATACAATTGTGAGATTATATTTTAACTCTCACATTAATATATAACTTAATCTCGATCTCTCCAAATTTTATGATTTCACTCGAGTATGAAACTCGAGCCCAAATACTCACGAATTCAAAACTTCTATCTTAACCAACAAACCAAAAATTAGGGTTAATTAAGAGAAGAGAAACTGAAAAAGAAAAAAATCATAAGCCCCCCCCCCCCGGGGGGTCCCCAACTAAGACCGGCAAAAATGGAGTCACGTGGGAGCGTGAAAGTAAGGAATAGGCCACCGAAACGAAAACCCAAAATGCACATGGAAACGCATAGATGTTTGGGCCTCTTCTTCACTAACACGTGACAAGGGGGTCACGTGGCAAACTTTTAGTGATGACTTTTTTTTAATGCTCCAATGGTTCCTTCTCCTAATTGCTAACGGAATTCTTCTTAATTGGGTTTCCCAATTTTCCTAGGTGAATATGTGAAGATTTAAACATTTGACAGTTTTTTATGTGGGGTTATGGTGATGTTGGATGGTTTACTTGGAAGGTGAGAGTTATAAGTAAGTTAAGATGGTTAAAATGTGGTGTTAAGAGAAGATTAGAGATTGAATGAGAGTATGAGAGAATTTAAAGTTTAGTAATGAAAGGTGTTTCAGTCGGTCCAAAAACGTTTAAGGACTTCTTTATGATGATTTTCAATGTGTTCTGTGTTAATATCATATTCATTGAAGCTTTTATTCAATTAGGAGGGTTAAATTGATTTTGGATAATTATTTTCGAGTTTAAATCATTTGAGTTTGAGACTTAAATTTTAGAGTATGATCAATAAGAATTCAAATCAATTTAGATTCAGATAATTTTATGTTTGGGTCAATTTTAGTTTTGGATCAATTTTTGAATAAATTCAAATTATAAATTTTTATGATCAAATTGGATCAAGTTTGAATTCAAATTGATCGGATGAAAATTTCAAGTTTAGATTAGAATTCTAATATTGATGTGAGAATTTTTGGAATAATTGAACATTATTGCTTATGTGTTCGACATATTGTATTCTTTAAAAATAAAAGGTAATAGTTGGTGTTGTTTAATTCTGAACCAAACAATAAGTGTAGGAATAAGGATTTAAGCAATGCAAGTTATTTATCATTACACTTATGACTAATTGACATTTGTTGGATTCTTATTATAGGACAAAGAAAATAAGAAAGTGAATTCATGTCAAATTAAAGATCTCTTATTTTTCAAGCATTTCGATTAAGTTCAAAATTTGAAGTCAGAGCAGAAGAAGCCCCAAATGAAAAAAATATTTATACAGTCCTTTTAATAGTATATTGATAAAATTACACTTTGGTTCCTGCAAAAAAAAATTTTCTCCCTTAAAACAATTTACTGACTTCACCCTTATTTGAAATCATCATTATTAAGAAGAATTTATTTCAACATAACCTTTGACCTAAACAAAATTAAACTTAAACAGTAAAAGAACTACATTAGGGATAAGCATATCCTGCATTTTGGGGCATACATGCATTGAACCTAACAATTACTTTTGATTAATAATAATAACAAATAAAGCAGTTGCCTTGTGAATAGATAAACAATAACATCATCATGTGAAGGCCAATGCCTGTTTTAATATATACTCTTTTCCCTATTCTATCTCCCTTAACTGCAAACATCATTTGCTATGTCTCTTAGTTAGGGCCCTTATAAAGTTATGTCCTCTTAACAAGCTGACATGCAATATATATATATATAAGATTAGGGTTTTTTACCTCTATTTTGGCTTTTTTCTTATTTTTAATTACATGTTATTAAGCATGTGTTTAAGTTGTCAAATTCAATTAAATCCATGGCTAATAAAAAAATATTGCCTTGATTTCTTGACCATATCTTTAAAAAAAAAAAAAAAGAAAGAGAAGAAAGCTTAATCATATACCAGCTTCATTTCATTGTACAAACTGAAAACCCATGTTTTAAAGTAAATGCAAGTTGTGAGAAAAAATTATAAAAAAAAATGATAATAAAACGACAAACAAAGTCTTAATCATCCACATGGTTCCTTCATGATCATAGTGTTGTATCCATGATTTTTCTTTTAATTTGTTAAACACCATGGAATCTATGCGTTAATGGTTTTGTTTATGCAAATAGGTTCCTTTTTATTTTTCAAGTATAGGGGTTACGATTAAAGGAATATTTTAAAGGAACTACTATTGATTGATTCAACAATAGATATGATGTTTAATTAGTTGGCTTTTGTGTGGATTTTTCAAAGAAAAAAGAATGGTTTGGATGTGCTATTTGTGTTTCAAAGTAATTCATAGGAAATACAGTTTATTTTCGATGATTTATAAATGTTGGGTGCAGTGATAAAGTTTATTATATTAGAAAATAAATATTTAAATTTTAAAGACGATATTGTTGAGAATATTAGCCACAGACCCTAAACATGAATCATAAAACGAACATGAAATATATCAAAACAAAGTTTAGACTTTGCTATTAGTTTCTATGCTTTGAAAAAGTTGTGGATTTAGTCTCTATATTTTAATTTGATCAATTTTAATCTCTGTACTTTTCGAATTTTGAAATTTTAGTCATGACCAAAACAATAAGCTTTAAATTTGTTTGGTTAAATTCAATTACTAGTCTTGTACTATGCGCATAATTGTAGATTTAGTCCATATTCTCCCATTGGTCATTTTAAGTTCTTATGCTTTTAAAATTTTGAAATTTCAGTCTTGATACAAAATAACATCTATTAATTAGTTATTTAGTGAGTAATATGTGGAAATAACAAGTTGGTATGATATTACACATATGACAATATATCTCCCGCATCATATTTTGGAAATAAAAACCTTAATGAATTTAACAATTATTGTTTAGTGAAAGCTGAAATTTTAAAATTTATAAAGTATAAAACTAAAATAACCAAATTAAAATACAGGACTAAATCCATAACTTTTATAAAATATAAAAATTAATATCACAATTTAACCCAAAAAAGTGCAATACAACTTATGTGATGATTTAGAATTAATAGAAGGTTAAAGCTAGCTATCATATGGTTTCCAAATCCCAAAACATAGTAAATTTTTGGTAATCCAAATTTCTGGATATTAATGTGCTTTGACTGAATATAGAACAGTAATTAAGCAAAAACATTTCAATTTTCACTGTATAATGATAGAAAAAACAGTATCATATTACCTGCATCATGATTCATGCTTCCAACTAATTGACTCAAGAGGAGGGTCAACAGCTTAGACAAATCACAATTCTAATTTAAAGGAAATTAGAAAAATCAAAAAAATCTAATCTTTAGATATCTTTCATTCATCAAGGGTGATATTAAAAGATTGGTAGGAACCAAAGTCTCTAAAATAAAAAAAAAATCACATTAATCCTTTTATATTTTATAAAACTATAAAATGATAAATGACATTTTAGCATTAAAAAATGGTAACATTTTAATCTTTTAAAAGTTATAAAGATATAAGCTAATACATTGATGAAATAGTATTTCAGCTCTAAAAAGAATACATAACTTAATTTCTCCCCTAAAAAGTAATTTTTGACTTCGTCCTTATAGTTCAAGATGGCTAATCTTTTCAGAGATTGTGATTGTTCCTTTTAACAATGTCACTTCTAAAATTTGAACCGAAATTTTCTCTTCGAAAATGCAAAATGTGTTACTAGTGTAACCATCAAAACTTGAAGAATAAACTAAAGTTGATTGCTAATTAAAGTAAAGATATGACAATATTTAAAAGTCATGGTTGTCAAGAATATGTAATATAGAGTCATCCAATCCATCCTAAATGTCCTTCCTTGTTGGTTAAGCATTTGAAAAACAAGAAAAAAGAAATTATAAAGAAAGAGTGGAATCACAGTATGATGAAATAGCAAGCTTGATTGATGATTGGGTTGGTGATTTTTAGTTGTAAAATGTAAAGAAATGGAACCCATGAATTTGACATCAAAGGTTCTTCTAAAGGAGGCGAACGGATTGGATTGTAAAGTTCAAGTTCTTACACGACCAACGTGAGCTCCAAAAATGTTCAATTCTTGGCTTCGCACTTGGTTTATAGATTGCCCATAAATTGTTCATTGGTTGGCCATCTAATCATCTACCGTATTGAGAGTAAGCAGTGGCCTTGGTAGCCCCAAGAATGATAACTTGGCTATATAAACCCTTTAAAATTTACGAAATCATAAATTAATATAATAATTCCCTTATAATATGCTCTTTTTAATAGAATACTTAAAAACTACCTATAATTCTACCCAACTCTTAAATAGGAGGTTAATATATTTCAACGCACTCGAACCCACATTCTCCTATACTGGTAATAATGCTGATGCTAATTGAGCTAAGACTCAACAATATTTGATGCACCATGAGTAGAGTTTTTAAACTCTACAAGCAAGAGTTAAAAGTTGATAAATGTCCTATAAAACTATAATAAAATATTAAAAAACACATGTCAATTTATTAACTACTTATAAAATGAAAAAAAGTACACTATCATTATGTCGAATACTACCTGTTCTTATTAATAGATATCTTTCCACACCCCTTTAAATCAGTTCTCATTTATTTTAGTTCCCTAAAGAATCAAAAATTAATATCAATATAAACAACTTAGTATTTTACAATATGTAGTGAAAAGATCTAGTGAGATCCAAACCCAACATTGGATCAATCTAATAATTGGCATTTTAAAATTGATTTATTAATAATATAAACATCACATCCTTCATTTTCAATATCATAATATTTCATGAAACATCCTTTTTGGGATCCCATGACATTTGTTTAATAGTTGACTTCAAAATCGTTACATGACTAATAATATGGTTATAAAATTAATAGCATTATATATAATTACTATACAACCCAATGAAGCAATTGTTACTTTGTAATTTGTAAAGTAGGGTAAATTAGGTAAACATGTCGTTTTTCCAAAATAATTAGCAATTTAGGCCCTTCTTTTTTATATTTAAGGAGATAGACCGATTTTGGAGAGAGAAATAGAAAACGCTTCCTGCAATAAGTGCTTTCAGTTGATGTTGAAAAATGATTACAGGAAGCGTTTTCCTTGATTAGATGTCAATAGTTTTGTCCTTAAGTCTCGAGTTTGATTCTTTTCCTACTTACATTTGTATTTTTTATTTCATATAGTTTTAATTTTTTTTAATTTTAATTAATAACTCTTTTACTTATATAAATAAAACAATAAATATGTAATTATATATATATCATTATGTTACAAATATTTTTAATTAATAAATCCTTTATTTATATATAATAAAAATTATTTTTGATTTTATAATATTAAAATTTACCATACCCACAATGTAAATAAAAAAATGATATTTGAAATATTTTATAAATAAAATAATAAATATGTAATTATATAATAAAAATATATATTATTTATATCATTATGTTGAAAATATTTTCAATTAACAACTCCTCTATTTATATAAATAAATTAATAAATATGTAATTATATAATGAAATTATATATTTTTATATTTATCATTATGTTAAATATATTTTATTTTTAACTAATTTTTTTGATATATTTTTTCTTTATATATATTTTTATATTAAATATTTATTTTCTTCACCTACATTCTGAGTGTGGTGATTTCTAATATTATAAAATCAAATAGTTATTTCAAATATTATTATTATTTTTATATGTAAGATATTTAAAATATCATTGTTTTTTCATTTACATTGTGAGTATGGTAAATTCTAATATTATAAAATTAAAATTAAATTTTTATATATAAATAAATGAGTTATTAATTAAAAATATTTTTAACATAATGATATATAAAATAAATATTTATTATATAATTTACCTCTTAATTTATTTATTTCATATTTATAATAATATTCTCTTTTTTGAAAAAAGAGAGAAATAATTAAACCAACATATATGTTGTAGTAATTATATTAATTAATTATCTTAAAATAAGAAGAAAAAAAAAAAGAAAAGAGAATGTTACTTTGTAGCGGAAAGATCCAATAGTCTACACTATTAAGGTTTAATTTTCTTTTATTATTTTATTTTTGTGCTCATCGTATAATGATTGGACAGACAAAAAGAAACCCAAGGATTAGGCTTTTAAATTACCCCCATCTTATCAAAAATTATAAAATAAAGACACTTATAATGTGAAAAAAAAAATTCAAAGAAAAAGCTTCACCACTAATATGGATCAAAAATAGTTTAGGGCTAAGTTAGAAAATGTTAAGAAGTTTAAAGACTAAATGTTGTTTTATCCTTCTTTTTTAAGTTCTAGAATTATTGTAAAATATCACCTAATTGAAACCACGGGAGTTATATGAGATGACAAGAGTCTTTCTTACCTTAACCAATGGTTTAAAATTCGATTCTCATTCTAGGTATAGAATAAATTTAAAACTAGTGGCTAATAACTCTTAATTATTAAATCAAATTAGTTAAATATAAATCATTGAAAAATATATATTTCCCTCTTTTGTGTGTGGTTGAAGAAGAAGAACCACAAATTAAATTACATATGAAATTACATTCATTAAATCAAGATTTAGTGGTCATAAGATTATTAAAATAATCAAAGTTGATTTGACCAACCAAATAACCAGTGGGGTCTAAAGCACATTTGAGCATAGATTAAGGGGAAATTAATTACTTGTTTTACGTCCGTAGGCGTTGCGTCATTGGTTGATTTCGATGTTTTCATTGAAATTATCGAGAAGTCATTGTTATTATTTAATTGAGGAAGACGACAAATTAACTCATCAGCTTAACACTCAATGCAATTAAGCATTTACTTAGGAAAATTCATATGAATTGTGTAGTGGTGCCAACATAACTATGATTCATCTTTCCCGGTCAAACTTTACATCTCGATGTACTCATATATTGAGTAGGATACCTTAATATGACGTGATTATATGATTAACTAGAAATAAATATATTATATTAATAAATTTAAATTGAAATTATTAACAATAATAATAATTAGATTAAGATTCTTGAATTGGAAACATGGAAGGATTGAATTTATAAAATTTATTAAAATATAAAGACTAACAACATATTTTAACAAACATAAAAAACAATTAAAAGAACCATATGAAACGATCTTTTTCGGTTTTGGCCCATATTTCTTTGTCAAATCCTAGAATTTATTTATACACAATTATTTTATATTTAATTGAGTTGGTGTGATCTATAAACTGAGTTTTAACTCAGTTCTAAATGGCCAAAAACTTATTTATTTTACAAAAAAAAAATATTTTGAGGATATTTATATCTTTTTGATATTTTGATAAATTTAATATATATACAAATGATGAGAATCATGGGGTATGAACCAAAATATCATAACATTCAATATCTCAACTTTGCTATGTACAAAAAATAAAATAAAGCTCAATTTTTTCATTTCAATCAAACTTATATTTAATTTTTATATTAATTTTTTTTATAAATTTGTTACGTAATTTATTTTCACTCACATCACGGATGTGGCATAATCTACTTTTTTTTTTATATTTTATGAGTTTTTTTTTCATTTAGCCATTATTGAATCGAAAGTTCAATGTGTTGAATTAAGAACCGGTAATCTAAAGGGTTCAACATCGATCCTATTTCTTTAAAAATTATTCTTATAATAATATTTCGAGATTATCTTTATTAAATCTAATTAAAAGGTGTTTTTCATATTACTAAAATTTAGATCAAAATATACTATCAATTCCTCTACGTTCATAAAGTTGAGATTTAATCCTTATGATGAAAAAAATAAAAAATTAAATTCTTTTATTTTTTCAATTAAAAAGACCGAGTCCAATCATTACTTTCTTTAGCGTTTTCTATCAAAACTTTTTAACCTATTATGTTTATTTTCCATAAATCATATATTAATGATAACTTAATTAACAAACCAAATTAGTAGATTTTGGTGAAAGATACTATTAATTTTAATAATTGAATTAGATTTTTTAAGTCGAATGACTAGGAAAATTTAATTTTAATTTTTTAATCATATGGACAACATGTTTTAACTTAAAATTTATCAAAATTGCAATTCAGTCCAAATTGAAATTAATCCATTTAGTTAGTAAAAAGATCTTTAAAAAAAAGTCAAGATTGCTAATATAAATGTCAATTTGTTGTTCTTTGACCCTATTAGTCATAAAAGTGATATAAATATTGGACGACATTAGAATAATTAACTTTCTTGATTAAACCCTATACTTAGGGTTACAATGTGGATGCCACAATATCCTTTGTAATGAAACCGAAGTAGAGTTTGGTCTTCATAGGGCATTAGAATTAGTTACCAAGTGGCATACGCTTTTGCAAGCTTAAGGAATTAATTAAAGGTGTGTTTATTATCGAGGTTGAAAAGGATAAATTATAATTTTAAATAATTTTTTTGGTAAAGAGGTAATTTTTCAAATCAAACTTTGATTTTAAATTAGTATTTTTTTTATGTACAAGAAACCAATAAAAAAAATCACATTAAACTATTAATATTCAGTTCATTCTGGTAAAAGCCAATTTTACAATGTGATCAACTTCCATGTTTTCTTCTCTAAGGATATGAACAAAATCTCATTGAACCATTTCTAACAAAATCTGTTGAATTCTATTAATAAGTGCTGAATGAAAAGGCCTTGTAAACATTTCTTTAATTAACTGTATAACCTCGATGCTATCTATCCAAATTAACACTTTGTCCCATTTTTTGTTTTGAAGAATAATTAATTCGTCTAAAATATCCCATAATTCAGCATTGTATACAAAACACTACCCCAACCTTTTATTAAATTCAAGAATCTACTGGCCATGATGACCCTTCAACACTACACATGTAGCAACTTCCTTCGAGTCCAAAAAGCCAAAATTTTTAGCTTTTGACTTTTAGAAAAATGCTTTTCCATGAGGTTATCTTTTTTATCCCCTCATTAAGTCTTCTATTTTACATGTCTAAAATTGTTATCTTATCTTCGCAAAAGTATTTTTTGACAACAATGATAAATGCTATCAAAATTTTAAAAAACTCTTTTTCTAACGCATTTTTCAACCTTAATAGTAAATCAGCCCTAAATTGCATTTAATATTGATGTCAATAAGTACATAATATATGGCACATCATTTCATTTCATCTTGCAATTGCAAATAACATGATTTGGATAATAAATAGTAAGGTTTTGAAATCGAGTATTGTGAATAGAGAAAATAGTTACATTTTTATTTAAGACTATCATAATCCAATGTAACAGTAACATCTTATGTGAGCATATTACAATAGGATCCCATGAGATTCATTTTAAATCAACAGATGTGGTTAAAAAAAATAGAAACGAGAAGATTGTAAACATTTGATTAAGCTAGATCAAAAACTAGAAAATTGTGCTAGTAGCCTAGAACCTATTAAATCAGTTACCAAATACATTTGTTTTCTCTGAAAATAAGCATTTCTCTTTTATTTATTTATTTATTTAGCATTGAAACCAGATAAATTAGTTAAAAGGTAAATATAAATTTTTTAATGCAAATCCTACATGTTATAATCATAAATAAGTATTTTTTTTTCATTTTTTATTTCTATCATTGATTTAAAACAATCACACGATATTTCACTATAATAAGCTCATTAAATAGAAGTAATCCAATATCGAAATTATGAATTGGGCGATGAAACAAGCATACCAAGAGAATGATAGGAAAGCCGCATGCAATGGAAGAGTAGCTGGCGGCATCTCTCACGGGCGTAATAATGGGGGAGATGTCCATTTTGTATATTGAGAGAGCACATAGGCTATAGCCAATAGTAATTTACCCACATTTTTGCTTTTGTATTGAGAAAGAGAAAGAAGAAAAAGCCAAAAAAGTCTCGACCTTGTTTGTGGGGGGGATTGATGAGATTAGATTAGTGGATCTGTCCTTGAAAAATCCACCAATTCTGCTTTCCAAATCCTTCAATGTCTCCATCACATGTCAACAGAATCCTCTCTCCCCATCTTTTGTTTGCTTGTGAGGGTTTTGGCCTTCGTTTGTGTACAAAAAGTACAATGGTAATTAGTTCAAATCAAGGCTAGTCCTCCAAATTTACTTATAGGCTCACGGTAAAAATATATTTAAATTTAAAAGATAATATTATTAAAACGGATAATTATGAATTTTAAATATGGAAGCTCAACGTAAAATTGATACCCAAATATCATATTTGTAGAATAATCCCTCAAAAGAAAAAGATAAACAAATAGTAACCTCAACATTTGAAAATTTTAAAAACAACCAAAGATGCATCATATTAACTAAATTGTTGAAAATTGCATCCTAGCTCGACTATTATTAGTCGTACCTGATAAAGAACTCTGGACAACCAAAAAACCATTGCCAAGAGAACCACTGCATCAATGATGCATAAAAAGTAGATGGCTTATCATCCTCGTATTAGATTCCAATTTTACAAGCAATATCAATTGTGCTCTATTATAATAAGGCACTTCAAGAAGAGTTTTCAATAAATTTGACAACATTCGTACCTTGGCAAATCGAATATATGCACAAAAAACATGACTAGAAATAAATAAAAAAACTAAAACCACTATTATTTTTAGAGAAAATAGAATGAATAAAACAAAAATCAAGATATTATAGACTAAAATGAAAATAAAAATAATTTTTTTTTAAAAACCCGCAACCAACAACATGTCAAAATAAAAGAAATCCTTAAGATTGTGGCTTACATGAAAGTTGGTATTAAATTCACTAATTTAAAATTAAAAAAATCTAAAATTTAATTTATAGACATTCGATTAGACAGATAAAATTAATTTTTGACTAAAACTTCCTTTAGATGCAAAATAACTCATGATGAGATGAAATGTTGAGTGAATATTCTATTTTCATATTTTAGGATTTTAATCATTTGATTCTTAGGTTGTGTTATTATAAGTCCAATTACTTGGAGTTTAAATCATGCTATTTGGTGAAATCATTTTTGTTTTAAGTTTGAAATGGAGTTAACATAGCTTAAGATAAGGTATGGAGAGGTGAAAGTTAGGATGGGTAGGGGTGATGTAATGGTGGGGGCAGGTAAATTGCAGTGCAGTGAAGTGCAGGGATATTGGGTTTGATTTTCACTTTTTCTCACAGTCTTCCCCGGAATTCAAGGAGAAGAAAAGAAAGAAAGAGCAATTCCCGATGAAAGAGACACCTATACGGTGACCTTCACCACCCTCAGTCACCGCACGTGATCTCTCTTCTTCCATCCCACCTTCCCTTTAACCAGGCTTTCACCTTTCCTTAGCTTCTTGGTTCTTGTTCACTCTTTTTCACAAATTCATATGCCCCTGGCCCTGGGCACTGCCATTTGCAATTTCTATGTATCCCCCCCCCCCCCTCACTCTCTCTCATTATTCCCTCAATCTGTCCATCAAATCAAATCTTCTCTCACTGCATCACTGAAATTACTATGTCCATCTAAGTTTAATTTAAATTTATGAGGTGCAAGAATGTGACAAAATTTTGAAGGTTTTACTAGTATTTGAAGAGATTAATTTATTGAAGTGTTAGAAATAAGATAAAGCTATTTTTTTTTAAGTATAGTGTGGGGGGTATTATATTAGTAAATATTTTGTCAATTTTATTTAAAAAAAAGTTAATTATCTTTACACGTTGATTAAAGAGTAACTTAATTCTTTCTCTTAAATTTTTTTACTCATTTTTATTATTAATAATTGACGTGACTGACAGAATAACTAGATAATTACATGTGGCGTGTCACGTGTATCTCGTGCTGACATATAAGGACCAATTTTGAAGTGGATGAAATTTTTAATAGAATGATCAATTTGCTCTTTGATCTAATATATATAGACTAATTTTCTCATTATTTGAGTAGAAGGGCCAAAATGCAATTTAACTTCTAGTACACCGGCTTCTATGGTATTTTTACAAGAACATTTGTATTCTCCTCTAAGATCCACAAAATTATAAATTAATACATGATCATATTGCACTTTAATCCTCCTAAAATGATAAAATTGTAATTTAATTTTTTTAAATTATAAAATTTTAAACTTACGATAAAATTTTTACATTTTAACCCTTATAAAAAATATAAAATTTAAAATAAATTCTAAAAAAAATTAATATTTATAGATCATAAAACAATAAAAAAATACATTAATTTCACATTGAAAAAACAACAAATTTTATAATTATTAATGTCATGTCTTAATCAGGAAAATTGTTGAAAAGTTTCATTAGTAAATTAATATGGATTTCAAAAAAAAAATCCTCAAATAATGAAAAATTTAAAAGTATTAGTGATAGGAGACAAGACATAACATCAATAATAAGATTATTTGAAAATTAGGATTTGACAATTATTTATAATTTATCAATGTGAACAGTATTCAACATAGCTTTCATTTTCTCCGGACTATATATTCTGAGCTGCAGTACAGTCCTTTAAGATCTCCAGTTCACAACCTCGTATCACTGTTTTCAATTCCTTGTACGATTTTTTAAAAACTTAATTAATCAAATTGTTGTTCTAATATATACTTATATATGTGTATATATACACACCGTTCAAACCAATTTGAAGAAAGACAATGATGAAATTCAATACTAGGTGCTTATAGTTTTGAGGGTGTTCTTGGATTCGTGTTCAAATTAATTTTGGTGGAATTAAAAATAGTAGTGATGATAAAATTATTTATTATAATAGTTAATTTTTGTTGATAACAAGAATAAATAAAGGAAGGAACTGACAAAGGTGAAACTTAAAAGACAATTCATATTTAAAGGGTAGAGAGTCGTTGTGAAGAGAAGATGAGAAGAGAGAAGGGTCAACTAGATAGTAGAGAGAGTAAATGTTGTTCACAAGGGCGAGGTGGGAAGGGGTGAAGCCAGAATTGTTAATAAGAGATCAAAATATTTATATAAAATAATACATATTGAAAGTAGGTCTGACCAATAAATAGAAAAAATAAAATATGTTATATGCTGAATTTATATTAGAAATTCTAATTATTTAAGTTTATATTTTACCTAATTAATATTTAGATACTATTTATGCTTAGATATTGTAATTATTAAAATTTTTTTTACCAAAATTTAAATATTAAGTTGTAATAATTAACCAAATTAAACTAAAAATGATACTAGATTTATCATTAAAAATTATATATCCTATAAAAGAAATCAAATTAAAAAAAATGAAAAAATTTGGGGGCCAAACATAAATTTGTCTTTTCTTAAACACTAATATAACATTAAAATAAAAAAAATTCAAAACTGAAAGGGCCTAAAGAGATATTTTACAAAATTTAGCCCTTGAAGTTTTATAAACTTTAAGTAAATAAATGGTAAAATTATAATTTGGCCCCCAAAATTGTTAAAATATTGATTTAGTCCTCCTAAAAACTACAAAGATATATGTCAATACAATGGTGAAACTACATTTTGACTCTCACAAAAATGTATAAGTCAATCTTTGCCCCCTTAGAAATTATTTTGGCTTCACCTTTGGTTGTGCATATGTAACGACCCAAAATTCGTGGGCACCAGGAAAAAAACAATGTGTGTTATCGGGCCTCCGTCTTAGTAAATCGAGTTAGTAAATAATTATTAGGAGTAATTATGAGTCTAATAGTGTGTTTAATTAGATTTTTATTTAGTGAATTTAGCTTAATTTAAAGTAATTAGGAAAAAGGATCAAATTGAATAAGGAGTAAAAGTCTAATTGTAGATTAAAAGAAAATAAAAAGGATCAAAATGGCAAATATGCCATTTAGCATAAGTTGAGGCGGCATACATGCATAAAAATCCGAGATTTTTATGTATTAAAATATATTATTATTAATATTAGATAATTATATTAATATAATATTATATTATAAAATAAAGTAAATGAAATAATAAAAAGAAACAAAGAAGAACAGAAAAGAACAGAGAAGTTTTCGAAACAGGGGAAAGGAAAGAAAGAAAGAAAAAGAAAAGGGAAAATTGAGGTTTTAAAGTTTGGAGTTTAATTAGGTAAGTCAATCAAGTTCTATTTTCTTAATTTTGATGTTTTAGAAGCTTTAAAGCAAGATTTTGATGAAACTAAGTTGATATTTTGAGAGTTTATTGGTTTTCAAGTATAGTTGATGTTGAAGAAAAAGATGAATTAGAGACTAAATTGAATGAAATTTAAGTTAGAATTAGTAAAAGGATTAAATTGTAAAGTAAACTATAAGTTTTCTACTATAGGGATTAATTTGGAAGAAATTATGAATTAGGGTTTTATTATGAAAATTATATAATCAAGTTGAATATGGAAGGGATTTAAGTAGAATCAAAGCATGAATTAAGTTAAGAAATAAGTAAACTTAATTAGGATTTAATTGCAAAATAAGTTATAAGAAAACAGTTTTAGGACAGCAGCAGTAGAGTAACTTTGAAAATTCACCAAAAATTGTATAAGTGGAATTAGAAGTTGAATAAGATATGAAATTAAAGCTTATTGAGTATATTTTCATATGAAAGAAACAGAGAAAGCAAATAAATTCTGTATTATGAGATATTTAAATTTTAGTGAAACTGGTTCAGGATGATTTCGAGATCCCCTGTTCTGACATGGAAAAATCATTAAAAATTGTATAAAAATAATTTTGGAACATAATTTATATGGTTAGATCCCTTAATGAGTCTATTTTTATAAGAAACAAACTAGAACATCATTTAAATTCTGTATAAAAAGATAATTAAATTTTAGCAAAGAGTGGTCAGAACTGTCAGACAACAGAATAGGAGTGATTTCAAAGAATAAACTGTACTTATTGGCTAAACCAAAAATTCTGAAAATTTTATGGCAAGAATATATGTAAGTATAGTTTCATAGAAAATTTACGGATCTTAATTTGGAATTCTGTAACTCAAGATATAGATAATTTAGTGAAAATGACTCAGGTAGACAGTTTTGAAAGAACTTATAAGTAAATAATAGAATTGTGTATAAAGGATGTGGAATGAAGAGGAAGAGTAGAAATTGAATAAAATTCAATTATTTATTTTAATTTAATGTTGTAATTAATAATGTAAATTATTATTATTTTCGTAGCAAAAAAGGAACTCGAGGCATCAACACACAAAGGAAAGGAGAAGGTTACCGAGGAATAATCAAGCAAATTCGGGTTTGTTTACTATAATTCAAGTTACTTATTATTAAATACTAATTTTATATTTATTTATTTTATAGTAAGTAAATATTGAGGTAAGTAACTTTATTGAATTGAATTTAAAAAAGTGAATTAAGTGAGAAATATATGTTAGTATTGAATTGTATTTTGATTAGTGAATGGAAAAGTGAAGTTGATATTAAAAGTGAATTTTTAAATGAAAGTAAACTTGAATTGAGGATTGGAAACCCTATTAACTCGGTCGTGGCTGAGTCGGATATAGTTGGCATGCCATAGGATATGGAAGAGTACGGGTTTTTGCCGGCTTATCGATCGGCACTTACGCGTCGACTCATCATTATCGTTATCATTATCGATTCGACACTTTGTGTGTCGATATCGTTATCGTTATCGCATCTGATTCAGCACTTTGTGTGTTGAATACGATATTGTTATCATTACCGATTCGACACTTTGTGTGTCGTATATCGTGTCTTGAATTAAGGCACATTGTGCCGCATCGGAGTGTTGGGTTGGAATCCGTGTATCCGTTAAAGTCCGAGTCATTAATAGGGGTAAATGATGAAAAGGTTAAATTGAATAAAATGAAATGGTTGAGCCATTGGAAGAAATGCAAAAATAGAACATGAACTGAAAAATGTAATTGGAATATAAGTATGAGAATAAAAGTATGAACCATTGGTTCAAGAAATGGATAGTGGCTCAACATGATTGTGTATTAATTCAATTGTTGAATAGCTAAAATTGAATTGTATGAATATATTGAGAAGGACAAACTTATATGAAAGTTATGTTTGAATTGGTTTAGTTAAATTAAAGTTATATGAATTAATGATATGATTATTATGTTTATAATTTGAATTATGGTAATACCACCGAGTATATGTATACTCAACAGTCACGGTTGTTTCCGTGCGCGCAGTTGTAGAAGTCAAATCTTGAACCAAAGATCCAAGCCAAACCCGACTTCAAAGCAAACTTTTGGTGATGTATATTTCCTTTTCATAATGTGGCATGTACGTAGGTTGTGTATAAAGGTTATTATGTTTTGAATGTAAATGGTTAAAAAAAAAAATGTTAGTATTACAAGTTCAAGAATTATAATGAATGAAGTATATTTATTTTAATCTAACTAATATTTTGATAAATTTAAGTTGATATTATATTGATTGAGTTTGACTAGAAGGTATTTAGAATAAAAAATAAATATATGGAATGAATTGGTTGAATTCATTATGATTGAAATGAATATGGTTTAATTTACAGGGGTTTTATATAATAATAAGCGTAAATGTCACGAAATTTATATTAAACAAAATTTATATTCGTAAATTGTCTGATATGTCCGGTAATGCCTCGTAACCCTGTTCTGGCGATGGTTCGGGGTTAGGGGTGTTACAGCATATGCTTCCATTATTTAGATGAGAGAGCTTACGTATGAGACCTAAAATGCCTGGTGGTAGGGTTACCTCGCATTTATTTATAAAAGCGACGATGCGACATAATAAACCAATAATGCAGGCAATTTAAGGCAGGGCAATCAATAGCCGCCCCATCACAATTAAAGTGTCATAAAAGGCGCATTTTATTATTGAGAAGGGTCAACTTTTTTAAGAGAAATTTTTAAAATATTATCTATCAATTAATCAACTGATCTCCCAACAATCGAAAGTATTATCTAGAAATAAACAATCTTCAACAAAATGACACCATCTTCCACTTGAAAGTTAAGGAGAAGAAAAGGAGAATAAAAGAAAATATGAATGAAATTTCCACACTAAAACATTGTTTAGCCATTGGGATAAGTTGATTAGCCTTAGACACAAACAAATGTTCATAACAAGTCAAATTAACTTGTCAAATCGGCAAAACCCCCACCACAAATTCACCTACTTTAGAACCATACCTTTTGAATATTTTGATTTATGGTCAATTTTGGTGTTCTTAGACACCCATTTAATTAAATATTAATCAAATAGAATTCGATAACGCAAATCCCATTAAACTAACACGCCCTTACGTTGGATTAGGTATACTAAAGTAACATATATATAAATTATTATACCCAATTAGAAAGCTCCCCCACCGTTAATTTGGGTATATATACATGCAAGTTTGCATAAAATATGTGTATAATTGTCATTTCAAGAACATTTGAAAGAGTATGTTATATTCTTTTTAATGCTTAAAGGATAAATTGATATTTAAATTATATATATATTTTAAAATTTTGGTATTTAAAATTTTGGTGTCGAAATTGGAAATATAAACTATACTTCGCGTGATATTTTTTTTATATAACTAACACAATACTGATAAGAACAAATTACTGTCATATGCTTACACACCACTGAGTACAGAGTGAGTATATTATCTTTCATTTCTTGAATGCTTAAATAAAAAATAGTACTTAAATT
Source organism: Gossypium bickii (assembly GCA_025503065.1). Classification (NCBI taxonomy): domain Eukaryota; kingdom Viridiplantae; phylum Streptophyta; class Magnoliopsida; order Malvales; family Malvaceae; genus Gossypium; species Gossypium bickii. Next base: position 777,874 of record CP106718.1, read on the forward strand.
ATATTTGTTTTCTCATCTTAGTATTTAAGTTTTGGATAAACTATATCAAATGTTATGTTTTGGTCATTCAACTTCAAAATATTACAAAATGGTCATTAAACTATTCGAAAATTTTTCTATTAAAATCATTAAACTGATAATTTTATTTTTTAAAATCGGCTAATAAACTTCGGGCAAGATTCAACCATTGAAATAATTAATTAACAATATAAAAATAGTAGACAATACTCTGCGTTGAGGTTACGTGGATCCAAGAATTGGATTTGACATTAGAGATTCGTGTGCCAAAATCTTTAAGTCATTTTAAAGTCCTAGAGGGACAATTGTGATAAGCAAGAAACTTTGATTAACCTTTTACTCACCATTAATCAGAGTGTGCTCTTAACGCGCCTTAATTATTAGGGCTCTTGACATTATATATATTTTATTTATTTTTTAAAGTTAGATAAGTCATATAAAATTTTTATAATACTGAGTTAACTAATTAATTAATGGATTAATTTTTTTTCAATAAACAATCAATTCATTAGAACAAAGTATGTTTGGAAAGGATAAATATATATGCTTTATTATATATTAATTTAAGAAGTGATTTTATTATACAACTTTTGAAGACCTATGAAATCCAACAATGATTGTTTTTCATGTATAAAATTGCTGCAAACTTAATAAAATATTCAAAAAATTAAATAGTATGAACGACAATAAATTTATATTTGTTTATATAATTTTTTAACTTTTGATGATGAGCATAATGTACGGATATATACCTTAAATTGCACAATCTATCTACTATTTTCATGCTCCCCCACCTTATAACTAGAATTTATGGTTGAATATTTAATAATCACATATGATTTTTTTTTTTTGGATGAAATGAATATTTTCTTTTTGTAGTCTCTTTTATTTCTTTTTATGCAACTATCTCTTAAATATTTCAATTCGATTTTAACTTGATTTTAGTTCTATTACATATTGAATTTAAGATAAATTTAATTTTTATTTCATAATTTTGTTGATACATAATATCAATAAAGGTCAAGATAGGAGGGAACGATGCTCTCCTTCAAAAAACAGAGTGGAAGCCCCCCAAAGGGAGTGTTTAGGATTACTTGAATTATGGGTATTTTGGATTGGATCTCGGGTTGGGTTATTATATATTTTATTTTATTATATTAATATAATAAATTTATTTCTTTTCTTTTTAAATTAATTTTCATTAAACATTTTAAATAATGGTAATTAATTTATTTTAAATAAAAATAATTTTTATGAAGGCATCTCAAAAAATAAATATAAGTTTAAAATCCTTTATTTTACATCAAATATAACATAATTTGAATTTAATCTTATAGTATTTTAATATATTTTTAAATTAATTACATTTCCATTGTTTTGTAAATAAAAATAGTGAAAATGAATAAAGTAAATAAATTTTACATCTTAAATAAATCTAGAAGGGATTTATTATAGGATGATTATTTGGTGCTGAAAGAATAAAAATTCCATAGGCACTCTTAAAAAATGATAACAAGTGTATTTTAAATAAATTTTAAAATCTAAAAACTAAAACACTTGTCACCATTATAAATAAACCTAGCCGTGTGCATCTAATAATAATCTCTTTTTATAAGGGTGATTATTTAGTACATTGATAATAATATTTTAACTCCGTATTGTCGCTTGTCTTACTTTGAATGTTTTTCTTCTACTTTTATCATTGATATTGTTAAGGTTGATAAGTTGTTTCAATAGGGTGAAAATGAGGAGACTTAAAAAAGGATATATTGAGTAAACTTGCTAGTTTGGGTTTAGTTCGTGCTCTTTGTTTTTCACTTTGTTTGTTTTTTACCTGCTTTATCGGTTTAAAGAATACGATTTTGTCTTAAAATAAAAAAAAGAAACATATAAGTATTTCAATATTCAAATTTTTATAATTTTGTATGTAAAATTTTTCTTAAATAAAGAAAAAAAATCATCACTAATAATGTTAATCCAAATCCAAGTAGTCTTGAGTGGTTGAATTGTGAAAACTTTTGTTTGATTTTAGATTATAATTTATTTCATTTACTTTCTATCCTTGATTGACTTACATATTGGAGTTAGGTAAGTGTTGTCTAGCCAAATTTAATTAATAACTCATGCAAGAAAATAAAAATCCCTCTTTCGGGAGATTTTAAATTATTTATTTATAAATTATTATTTTAATTAAACGAGGTTTTTCAACTTCACAAACGAATTAAAAAAATTATTATAATCTTATTTATTAATTATTAAATATCAATTAAAAATATGTAATAATATTTTAAATTTGTTTATAAAATTAAATATTTTACAGTCAAATAATTATTTATGTATTTTTGCATTTTTTTTTTTGCTTTGAAGTTTAACCTTTACACGATAGATTTGCCCTCTTCAAGGCCAACAGCAAATTTGAAATTTATAAATAAATAAAATCGATGACTTCTTTGCTTTACCCTGGACACATATGATGGCAATTGAAGTTGAAATCTTTTTATTGTTTAAGGATCCTTTTGGACGGGGTTATAATTATTTGTGGTTAATTTAAAAATAATAGTGGCGATAAGATTAAATATTGTAGCATGAGAAAAAAAAATTAAACGTGCTATACTAATAGTAAATGCCCACTCAAAAGGACTCTAAATATGCTTGAATCTAAGCAATGAATAATGCATAAATTTCACCTTTCTGTTTTATAAAAATTAAAAAAACTAGTCCAATTATTAGTTAATACTTGAAGTTGAACCCTTGGTTTAAGTTAATTATTTAATTTAGTTTTATAATGTTATTGATATCTTAAGAAAAAAGAAAATAATTACAAACAATTGGTTAGGCTTTCATTTTCAAGAAGAAGAATATTTTTTAAAAACATCAATTACTATATATTTAATCTCAATCAACTAGTTATATATTAATGGAGGGTCAATCTATTTTATTTTATTTTATAGTTTCATGTATAAATTCCATTTAAAATAGCTTCAAATGAAAGATTAAATATTCTTAACAAATTATTATCCTTAAAAATATTGAAACCCAACTCCCAACTCCTCAACTTTTGTCCTCATATTGAATAGAGATCAAATTTTCAACACCTTCTAAATAAATATAAAGTATACCAAAAGTTTTTAGAAAAAAAAACTATTTTAATTATTTAAAAAATCATATATTATGAATATCTAAAAAAGGAACATAACCCATGTTTCCTTTTATAGCACTTCATAAAATATGCTATATATATATATGTAAGTAATTTTAAAATGAAATGCATGGTTATAAAACTATGATATATATATATATATAAAATCCAAAGTCAAGCAAAATAAAACAAGGGGCGGCGACGGCTAAAAGGAGGGGCGGAGGGCCATGAAGGGTGGTGGTGGATACGACAAGAGTGGGACCCACGCGCCGCTGCTCTTTTGCCCACTTGCCTCCCCATTGTTTTTTCTTTTTCAATGTATTTGTTGATAAACCAAAAACTTGGTCAACTATGCGTGAAGGGTGGTAACCGTAGTTAAGACCAAGCTCCAATGAGCAAAGACCGAAGGTTAAAACATCCGGTCATCTAAACCCCATCCACACAATTCAAATCCAATGCGTCTTCTTCTCCTCTACTTCTAGGGTTCATTTGCTCAATTGTTTTCTTTTCTAATAAAAAGATCACACACCCTTTCCGCCGCGTGCATTCCACCTCCATCCATTCTTGAAACATTTTTTTTTCTAATACAATTCAATACAACATTTATAGTAATTAGTTTTGAAGAGAAATTTTGATACAAGGGTAGAGATACAAATTATCCATGGGTGAATCTAAGATTGATGTCGATTGGGAATTTAAACACAACTGTTTTGCCACTATACTTTAGATTTAATCCATTAAATTTCTTCATTAATTACATAGGTATTCATTGATGTTGGGACTTTAACTGTTTACGATGTCATTGTTGGAACAATACTTGAGACAACAAGTTAGAACAATAAAAGTGTAATGAGTTTTGTTGCCATTTTTTACTTGGATTATTTTGGTTCACTTTGTATCAGCAAATGAACTCTAGTTTTTGTTTGGATTACTTTTAGTATTGTTGGAGGATTTGTTGTCAAATGGGAAAGGTTAATTGAATGCAAATCTTATCTTTCTTTTAAAAGACTTTGATTTGGCCTTATTTGGTGCTTAATTTAATTTGAATTTGTTTAAATGTGAAGGCTATATTTCGAAATTTAAGGAGGAGATTTTGTTGGAATAATTCTTTTATTTTTAATGCTAATTTATCTCCTCAATTACTTGGAGAAGGTATTGATCTCAACCTATATAGTGGTTGCATTGCTGCATATGTTGGGTGTGCTTGTTGAGTGCTTTTGACTCATTATTTGCTTAACTTTGCTTTGTATTTTTGCACTATTTTGTTTATACATTTGTTGGAGAGTAAACCTTATTATAAGTAAGATTATTTGGGATGAGTGATTGTAACATTGGAGGTTCTTTGTTAGCATTGCAATTATCTATCGTATAAGAGTAGATTAGGTTTTAACCAATAGGGTTTTAGATTCATTGTTGAATAAAATAATTCACTAAGCGAGACTTCACAAAGTAAGATAGATGAATTCAAACTACGTTAGCAAATATCGTGTATTGATTTTTCTCGTTACTTTATTCTCTTTTTGAATTTGTTAAATATACTAATTTGTTCCAACTTATGTTTGGAACATTAATTAGAACAACTGGTTGGAACAACTAACAAACCAAAAGCTTTCTTAATTCATATCTTTTCACAAATATTCCCCATGCTCTTGAATTCTTTATCTAGAGCCAATCGTATTAATTTTTTATTAAAGGATTTCTCAATCTATAAGTAAGTTATGGTGATTTCAAATATATAACTTAAAATAAATTAATGTAGTTAATATTTATACATGTCTAATTTTTTTATTTTTTATATTTTTACTTTTATTGTGACACTTTAACCTAAAAAGTTAAAAAAATAAATAAATTTATCAGCCAAATTTGATTGAAAGTATAAGAAACACCAAAAATCCAAGACAATAAATTTAATTTTTTTTTTATTCTTTTAAAATCAACCCTCAATGTTACAAAGAAAAACAAAATCACAAAAAAGTTCAAATTGCACAATGTGTAAATGTTGAGGGTAATTTTTTTTAGAATCAACACTAAATTAACACAAATGTATAAATATTGAGGGATAAAGTTGCTATTATACCAATTTTAAAAGTTATCAAGTTATCTTCTTGCTAGTGACCAAAAAAAAAAAGTCAAATAATTAAATGACTATTTTGTAATTTTTCATACAATTGAGTGAGTAAAATAGAAATTCACTAATAATTAAGTGAGCGGATGTAATTTACCCATCAATAAAATAATATAATCTTACTATTTTAAACCCCACGCTCATAAAAATGAGAGTAGTGTTGGCATCCACCAACTTTGCATCTCAAAAAAAGAAAAAAAATAATCTCAACCAATTGATAGTATATTAGAAATGACTGCGTTTTTTATTATATATATAAACTTTGTTTTGTCTCCTCCTTCACCTCCCTTCTTCCACTTCACCGCCCTTTCCTTTGCCTTCACTCAATTTTTCGTTGTTTTCAATTTTCTTTTCTTTTTCTCTTTTAAAATCAAAAACCCTTTCTCTTCATAGCCTTTCCCTTTCTTTTTTCAGTCCAGTTTTTTTTTTTTTTTTATATAAATTTAAACAAATCTCCTTTGTTGAACAGTTTTTAATCTAAATTAACTTACATATATTATATATATATATATATATACTACTAAGTTATTAACATGGCTGGTCTTGATTTAGGCTATGTTCATCATCAACTTCATAGACCTGACCTTCATCTTCAACACCAATCTGAACATGAAGACCACCTTACCGGTGGCGGAAGCGGCGGTGGATCAGCCGATGACTTGATGAACACAGGTCATAATGACCTTGTTGCTCGTAGACCAAGGGGTCGTCCACCTGGTTCCAAAAACAAGCCTAAACCACCAGTTATTATCACCAGAGAAAGTGCAAACACCCTTAGAGCTCACATTCTTGAAATTGGCAACGGCTGTGATGTATTCGATTGTATAGCCAACTATGCTCGGAGACGACAAAGGGGTATCTGTATATTATCCGGCAGTGGTACGGTCACCAACGTCACCATTAGACAACCATCAGCAACTGGTTCTGTGGTTACCCTTCATGGTAGATTCGAGATTTTATCACTTTCCGGTTCGTTTCTACCACCGCCAGCTCCACCCGGTGCCACCAGTTTAACCATCTTCTTAGCCGGTGGTCAAGGACAAGTTGTAGGTGGAAACGTAGTTGGTGAACTTATGGCAGCTGGACCAGTTATTGTCATAGCTTCATCCTTCACAAATGTAGCTTATGAAAGATTACCTTTAGAAGAAGATGACGGTGGTGGAAACGGCGGTGCAAACGGCGGTGGAAATGGAAATAACATGTTTGCTGATCCAGGTGCTACTACACAACAAGGTGGGTTACCTTTCTTTAATTTGCCACTTAATATGCCTCCTAATGTTCAATTACCAGTTGAAGGATGGCCTGGAAATTCCAGTGGTAATAGACCTCCATTTTGAGAGCTTGTCATTTATGGTGGATCATAAAAAGGTCAGCAAAATTTCATGGGAACTAGTTTTGTTCATCTTATGTTGAATGTTAATTTTAGGGTATTTTTAGGTTTTCTTTTTGGGGGATTTTTGGAATCTATGATTTAAGGAAAATAGTTTCTTTCTTGTTGATGATATGGAACAATTAACTTTCTTTCTATAAGAAAAAAATGGTTTGATATTATGATGTATGGATAACAATGTGTTACTAACATATATCAAATTAGGGTTTCCCCTTTTCTTTAATTTCATTTATATATACACAAATATAGGCTTAAGAGACATAACAAAGGACATGAAAATTAGTACTTGAAACATAGAAAAAAGGGGTTCCAAAGTAAAAAAATCTTGTAGGATATGGTAACATGGGATAGTGTAATTTCTTTTTTGCATTGTTTTCAGGAGAGAATATATATATATATATATATAAGAACACAGTAATAAAAATATAGGTAAGAAACATTGAAACAAGGGTTTCATCACTGAGGATTCTTCTTGTTTCTTGCTTGACCCAACATGATTTTTTTGCATTCATATATTGTCTCAAAGCTTTACCCTTTTCTTGATTTTTAGCTCCCTTCTGCAATTTCCTCTATCAATAATCAATCTTTATCTATGTATAACTAAGGGTCCATGCACACCAGAGAAAACCACTTACAACAACCACCAAAAACAACACAAGATTGTGTTATATTAATGTTGTCTTTGGTCTTACTAACATGAAGACAATTCCCTTACAGATATCCTTAAAATTTATAATTGTTTCTCTTAATAATTTTATCTTTAAAAATCAAATTCTAATGAATCTTATCACTAATTCTTAAGGAAAACCAAAGACTTAATAGGATGGATGATAAATTTTATTTCCTCCAACAATGTTATATATATTAAATATTAATTTTTTTTAAACATTTTTCTTACTTTGAGGAGTAAATCTCTCTAAAGAAAAATTATAAGTTATTTACTTAAATTATAATTAAAATTTGTCAGAATATTTTGGCAGACATGTTGTACACTCTTTAGTTCTAAAAAATAGTGTTATATATATATATATATATATTTAAAAAGCTATTGCATGTCTCGATATTCAAATATTATAATTTTTGCTTTTGGTTAAGTGATCACAACAGTTGGTCAATGGCTTAAAAATCATTAAAACTGCTCTAATTTGGGGAAAAAATTATGAACTTATTTAGGGCTTTTCTTCTACAAAGAGAAATTTCCAGGTTAGTCTAAGTTTCTGCACCAAGGTCTTTTTTTCTTTGTCTTTTTTTTTTTGTTGAAAAGAAATCATAAAACTATTTTTATTTATTATCAAAATTTTTGAGTTTAGTAAGATAATTGAATTTCCTTTTCTTCAATGGTGGAACATGACATTGAGTTTTGGAGGGTTTATTTAAATTTTTCAAAAATTGTGAAGGATTTAATTAAAAGTTTTAAAGTTTTGAGAGAATTAAATGAAATTTTTCAAAATATTTGAAAGGTTTAATTAAAATTTTAGAACTTTTGAAAAATGGTCTAACTAAAATTTTAAAATCTTCAAAAGAAGTATTCAAAATTATCTAAAATTTTGGGAGCCTAGGCCCTTCTCGTTCTATTCTAGTTCTTGTTGTGCAAATAGGGTAAAAGAGAGTAAATTATTGTACTAGAAAGCTACACTCGATCCAATTCCCAGGAAAGATTGGAGAGGTCACAGATAATCCCGTTTAAAACCAACCTCTTAGATAGAATTTCCCTCCAATGTAATTTAATAGCACAATATATCACTACAAATGTACCCTACAAAATGTTGAAAGAAAAACAATAAAGAATATCATAACTTTAATAAGGTTCGGCAAATTACACCTACATCCTTAGACACTACAAAATATATTTCACTGTAAAAGATACAAGTGGAAAAATACAAATAGAAAGAGAAAAATTGTCTTAAGAAGGAAATGTCAATTTTTGGAATGATTTAAAGTTGGAGAGATTACCTCTATTTATAGTAGTACAAAAACTCCACAACCTCGTAATTTCTTTTTAGATGTGAAATCGTGCTATTTCAATAGTTCAACCACTACTTTTTATAATAATAGCAATAAGAGATATGCTAACAAGCTATCAATTTAATAACAAGAGATTTCATATGGTTTTAATTAGGTAGATAATAAATTCAGGGTTCGATTTTATTTATGAAAATCTTTCTCTTTCACAATAATTTTAAAATATGTATTGCTTGTTTCAATATATATATGATAGATCTCTAAAGCTTTTTTTTTTTTTAAATATATTTAATTATGAACAATGATCATCATTACTTCATTTTCATTAGGTTAGGTATTGTAACAAGTTAAGCTTAAATATTATATAATATATATTTTAAAATTAAAATTTGTCAATGAATTTATTCTCTCCTTTTTGAATCCACAGAACCTAGCTATATATACATAGGAAAATGGATAAAGAAAATGCTTGCCTTGCCCCAATTATCAACTTTGTTGAAACTAAGTATTCTCTCATTGTGGTTTGTTTTAAGGGAGATAAATTATATTTTAATCCTTTCTGTACTATAAAAAAGATGCCCACAGTAGTATTCATGCGATTTGTTTGTTGTTTTTATGTTAACAATATACATTGGGAAAGCAATGAAGTACCGCAGTTAACGAATTATATTTAATGCGCTATCGGTGTATATCGATAATGAGTTATATGATGTTAATAGTTAAAAAGTTTTAGTTAAGAGTCAAAAATTTTAATTTTTTCGTATTCTTTAAAGAGCTTTTAATGAGATGTCAACATATTGTTTATTGTTCGTGTATGTATTTATGTGTTAATAATGTAATAAATACAAACTTTTTTTTGTGTTAAAAAACGTGTCATATTTTACATTTTTTAGGGTTAATTTCATCAAACATTTCTAAATGAATTTAAATTAATTATTAAATTTTAAAATGTTTTGATTGAGTTCTCAAAGTATAGTATCGCATCAATCTAATTCTTCTATTTGTCTAATGTCCAAAGTGATAGTTAGGCTGGAAGGACTTTATTAATATGATATTAATATCTTGAGGATTTAATTAAAACATTTTAAAAATTTGAGACTGTTTAAAACCTTGGCTCTAGTTTAGAGACATATGGTAGCAATTAAATTTTTTAAGCTATTATAACATTTTACAATAATATAAACAACATTAAGAATGAACTAGATATATATGGTAATGGAGCGGGTGAAAGCAGACGGTGCTGGATCTACCACTACCACTACTCTACATTTGGCATGCAGTACCCAACCACCAGCCCTTTCACCATCTATATTTGAATCTTAAAAATTATTATCATATCTACGAATGTTGAATAAATCTATTTCCATCCTGTCTCACTCTATCCCGTCTTAATTTAAACATACTTCTTCAAAAGAAAAAAACATAAAGCATAAAATGTTTTTACCCTTTCAATATCTATATAATGTATTTTTAAAAATTTATTATTATAATAAGGATACATGCATAAGAGTAAAATGATAATTTCATATAATAGTGTGGAATGTCGTAGGGAATTACCATAATTGGTTATACCAATTATCTCCCTAAAAAAAATTGTCCCATCTTATCCTGTCCCGAACTTTTTTTAAAATAATTTGCTTCATTTGGAACGATTCGATTTGAGTTTTGCCATTCTAAAATAACCCTAAGTTTCCTGCATCTACTTGGGCTGGTAGATACATAATTGGGTTTAGATATATTCCCCAGTCTGAGTTGAATGAATTATGTGAGTCCAAATGCTCAAATTCATACACCAAAAAAGGTGGAAATCAATACAACTATATATAAAAGGAAAGCCCTCAGGCCTTTCAATGGACACGTGTCCATTGTTTCTTCTTCTTCTTTTTTACATAAAACTATAATGAGTAAATTTCAATTTCAATCCCTCCATCTTTTAAATTAGAAGAGTGGTTAAATTTCAATTTCATCTTTATATTTTCATTTAAATTTGAGATTTAATCTATATACTTTTGAGATTTAATCTATATACTTTAATTTTGACATAATTTGGTACCTCAAATTTTATAACTTCATTTGTTAGTCTAAATATTTTATTTTATTTGTGAATTTTTAAGAATTATCTATATTAAATTCAAGTCTGTTAAAATTTTTTTTGTTACATGAACACGAAGTGAGTTTTTTTTTTAATTTTAAAATGCTAAACCAATAAATTTAATTAAAAAAATTTAACAGTGTTAACAAATAAACCTAAATTTTTAAATTCGAAAAGTAGAGACTAAATTCCTGAAAATAAAAGTACGAAGATTGAATCTTTATAATAAAAATCATGAAAATTAAAATAGTTTCAGCCCTTAGATGAAAGTGAATTTTTCCTAAACCACAGATTTCTACATGTCAGCAAAATAAAAATCAACAACCGACACTACAAGACGTTTGACACAATGTCTAGAACTACTTATAGCCCCTTCTCAACCCATAAATAGAAGGATAATGCGCTTTAACACACTCGAACCCACGTCCTCTTGCAATGGCAACAATATTCATGCCAATCAAACTAAGACTCAATCAACAACAATGGATGATATTTATTTTGTCATATAATTTCATTACTGGTGACATTTCTTATAATTAATGATGATTGTGCATATGATTTAGTGATGAAATCTTATGATATCGTTTTCGTCACCTATACATTGAACGTTATTTAATTATTGAAGGCGATACGAATAATCATTGAAGAAATATAATTTTATCATACAAGTAGCTATTATCAAATACTAAAAATAAGATAACATTATACATTATCCTCGTTGTATTCTCGACAATACATATTAGTGTTTATCCGAATTAATTTGTAAAATCAACTCTTAAGAAACAATCAAAATGGGGAAAAAGAGAGGAAAGAAAGTAAGTAGTTGTATTATTTGGTATAAAGCTCACCCACTCAGAGGTAAATTATAAACAATGGAAAAAAACAAAGGGGCATGTGTTTGGTAAATTTGACTGATTCAATGTGAAATGTAAACTAAATACCAAACTTTGGCCAATTCCGAAAATACAGAGAAACTTTACAAGCCGGCAAACAATAAAACAAAGTTTACATATCAATCAAGCCGAACTATGATTTTATTAGCTTGAAAGATTCAAACTATGTGCTTTTTAATGATATATTTTTTATTTCGGATAATCACATTAATTAAGTTCTAATTAAATACAAATTTTAGTTAGGTCGAACTTTTCAATGAAGAGTCAAATTTTAGAGAGGAGATTATAAGGATGTTGATTGCGTTACCAAAATGACTTTTGATAGAAAGGAAGGATTGGTTTTACTAGGAGAAGTGCCACAAAAGATACCTTTTGCTTTAAGTTAATGTAATGTTAATGTAATGTTCATTTTTTGTTACACCAAAAAAAGAGTTTTTAAATGTTGTTTTCGTTATTCACAAGGGTGAATCCAGAAATTTTGGTTAGGAAAGATGAGATAAAATTATAAATTTTTGAAGGAGTTAAAGCTAAAAAGGTTGTGTTAAAAAAGCTTAGATTTAATTGTTAAGTTTTCATAAGGGCCAAAGGTATAATTATTTCATTTAATGGAAGACTAGAAACATGTAATTAAGGAGGTCAAGATTCCTGCTTACCCCTTATTACTACACTCCTTTATAATCATAAAACTCAAACTTGAAACTTTACTTCAAATATTTAACCAACAAATTAAAGGTCTTCTTTGTGATTTGGTGAACACTAATTAACTATGTAATCACAATACCATATATGTTCAAAACAAATATTTATGGTGGAATATGTATTGAACAACAAAGAAATTAGTATGGTTTGTACCCTAAATTATAAACAAGAATTTATTTTCAGTTGCGTCATATCGTAATCAAGTAATCAATTACAATAAATATTATCGAGAAAAAAAATATTAAAATAATGAAATCAACATACTTTTTTTTTTAATTCTAATTATCTTGAGAATAGAAATCAATAATCTCCTCAAGATTAAGTTGAAACAATGAAGAACAATCATTTTGCATCAACCAAAGCATGTGTTCAAACAATATAGCATCCACATCCACCAAAATTACCCTCCCATTCTTCTCTCTTTTTTCACCGTAATCTTTTTTAATTGTGTCAATTAAAACCCTAAACGGTCTCTCTTCTAACACAAAGGAGTCTACTAAAAACTCCCTCTTTTCTTTACCTACCACCACCGTCACTTGTCGATTCGACTCGTTGTATCTGTCCTTCGTTAGAGGCCGGTAGCCTAGTCGAGACGCTGTGCTGCATCGTCGTAACAACGAGACGGGCAACACCAAGCAATCCATCATCAATTATTAATAACTCAAAATTTTCTCAAAAGTAGATGGTACATATATGATGTTATGGACTTGATATTGTGTTATGGCTAGATAAATGAACCATTTATATAATTGTGAAAATGGGGATTTTGGGGTTTAGATAAAAATATGATAATTGGGAGTGAAAGTGAAAGATTTAGTATTTGACAAGTTCCGGTTGAATAGGCCAAGCAACGGCTAGAGAGAGGGAACAAACGAGGGAATTTTTACAAGCAAAGAAAAGGGGAAAAGGTAGATTAAATAAGATCAAATTGAGCCATTAAGTCTTATACTTTGGGATAATTCTCGATTTAGTCCCCATACTTAAAAAGTCTTGACTTTTCCATTTAAAAAACCTAATCACCGATAGTACGAAGCAGCGTTTAAGCCCCCTGTTGCTATCTCAAAAACAGGGCTCAATCCCTGTGGTTGTCATTCCCTTTCCCCATTTGTAATTTGTACCAAAAAACCTAGTTTAATCATTAACCCCGTTAGTATTTTCAATCAAAATTTACCAATTTAGTATGTTGATCAGGTTACCCTCATATAACGTGACATAAAATTAATGAAAAATAAACACGTAAATTAATAAATTTTGACAAAAAATACTAATAATATTAATGATTAGGCTAAGATTATTAAATAAAAACAATAGTATTTAATTTTAAACTTTTTGAGGATTAAGTCTCAAAATTTATTAAAATACAAGGACTAATGACAAATTTTAACTATTAAAGAATTGTACTTATGTACCTTGTATTTTATTGGTGTTTAGGTATTAGATTTGAATGACATTGAATTCGGATAAAGGAATTGGAATGTGACCCGTCGTTTAGACCAAATGTCACACTCAATTACCGATTAGTGTGGAATGGCCTTGAAGTTAGAATTTAGTACGTGGAAATAATTATGCTTAGACATGTGCATTCATGGGTCTGTTTTGATTTTGAACTGAATTAATTTTTTTGGGTTACGTTAAGATTTTTAAATCATTTTAAGTTTATTTTAGATTTAGGTAATTTTAGATTTGATAAATATGTGAATTCGTTTTTTATCAAATTATCTCGAATTTAAATTATTTTAAGTCACTTATTTTAAGTAATTTTGGTTTTGGATATTTTTGTGTTTGAGTTTTTTTTTTTTTTTATAATCAAATTGAGTTGAAATATATAATGATTAATTATATCGAATTTTTAAATTCGAATTAAAATTAACAAATCTACTTGTGGAGAATGAGCAGTAGGATTAGAACTTAAAACACCCAAAATATGCAAAGAATTTTATTTTTTCAATTAAAAACCATATGAAACATAGGTCAAAGACCTCAAATGTTGTTGATGGAGAACAGTTTGTGTTGTATAGCCTACCTTCAAGTTGAGGATTTAACCTAAACATCATCATTCACTTAAGCATGAGGATTATAACCCAAAAATCTTTAAACATTCATACATGTATTGTATCAGTTCTATGAACTTTGTTAGGTTTAAATTTGTTGGCTTTGCCTAAAGGATGGAAATTGAAAAAGTCGTATACAGATTGCATTGTGCATTTGGACTTGGTGGCACGAGACCAAATTTGATTTCAGCATTGAAGTGTGGGATTAATCCATTTCTTATAGTGAATCTTAATGTCATTGGAGAGGGGTCATGAATTTCAAAATTGATAGTGTGTTGCAAATGGTTTTGAGACATAAATGTTTACTGTAAGGTGGAACAAGTTCAAATCTTGTTGTTCAGATTAGCTAAAATGTCAAAATGACATGGATAAAGGTATGAAATGTGTGAAGGATTCATTGGACAATACCTTTTGTAACTAAGAGGAGAAGGAAAGTAGAGACGAAAACAAAAACGTGATTTAATATGTAATATGTAAAATGAATTCCTGCATTTCTAGGATTCTTTTTGTGCTGAATTTTTATGTCTTAAATTCAAAGAACGACGAGTCATACATTTAAATATTAAATCCGAACAACTTAAGGTCTAAGTGGATAATACCTTATAAGTGAATCACAACATTTGGTATTAGAGCTAATTCTAACGTATTAGTAATGTGCCATTAAAGATGGTAACCCTCAATCATTGGGAATATCGTGATCCGAGAGAAAAATTATGAATATCATTTTAATCGCATATTAAAATTGATCTTTGTTGTACCATTACCCTTTGGAAACACTCTTGGGTACAACACTCATGAAAGTCCCGACTTGTTCCTTTGGGACATCCCCTTGAAAACACTCTTCTCATGTGGGCCCCACTCATTAATTTGTATCTCTAACTCCAAGTACCATATCCTATTTAAAGTGATTAGCACATCCATTCATCACCTTACCTAAACTTATAGTGCCAAACCACTTGATCACTTGCTTCTGATTCACTAATAAGAACTCAACACGTAACACCTCAATACTGCAACTAAGAGTATTAATTCACGTTCTAGAAAAAGAGAGACTAGTCTCTCTTTTCTCTCTCCTTAGACGTCATCGTTCTTCAATCTTCTCCAATAACCACCTTCACGAATCACCCATCCTCACCTCCTTTTGTGCCTCGTTAAATTCACACATCAACAATCTTATCATAATTCTATCCAATGAACTAAAATGATGAGATTTAATAAATTAAAACAGAGAATACTTAAAGAATCAACGGACTGTTCAACAACCTACATCTGTCATGGAACAGTAATTAGTAAGCAATATGTATGTTATCGAATGGTGGCTTCCGAAACGGTGGTGCTGTTGACACTTTTCTCCCGAGCACTAATCACATTCAAAGTCCTTATTGGAGTCGCACGGATATGAATGAAAATTAAAGAGTTACTCGGCCTGCAATACAAGGCTTGTTTTAACTCAAAATAGCTATAATTGTGTGGACCATTTTGTTTTAATAAATATTATCTAAGTCTTTAAAACCAAGTAGAAGAAAACAAGCCAAAACACAGCAATGGGAACATCCCAGCAGGCCACCGCCCGCACTCGACCAAGACCCCCCTCACCACATACTTTTGCACAGCACAAACCCAGACGAATAGCCGTACCCAATTAGCAGTGCCTAACCAAGCCACAGCTATTTACACGCACACTAACAACGATCGGAGGCCCTGTAATTAGATTTAAAGTATTTTTGTTGAATAATGTGATGTAATTAAAGTGATATTTAATTTTTGTCACTCGAGTGACTTCTTTTATATTATAATTTTTCTTTATTGAACTTCCGGTCTGGTGATTAAGGGGTTTTCACCTCATAAAACTCATCCGGATAGGGGTGTAGTCAAGCCAAGCCGAGCTCGAATACTGTCAAGCTCAAGTTTGAGCTCAATACTTAGCTCAAACTCGATTAAATTTGTTTACCAATTTTTGTACTTAAAGCTTGATCTTGATCTCAACTCGATAAGCTTAGAGTTAATAATATATATTAACAGAAATAGGAAAATTTAATAGTATAAAAATATGAAAAACTTGATAAGGCTCGTAAGTTGTTCAAGTCAAGTATTACTAAGCTCGAATTCGACTGAATCAATAACTCAAGCTCAACTCAATAATTACTAAATCAAGTGTAAAATTTTTCAAGTCAAATTTGAGTAGTTTACGAGTGCTAATATCTCATTAACACTCCTTCACCAGGTTTGAGTCTCCAAGAAAGTAGTTGGAAGCAAAGGTGTTGGCTGATCGAACCGAGAACCAACCGAAGTACCAATCTGAAAAAAATCAAGTTAATTGACTTGCAAATCGATTAAACTGCCGATTAAACTAATTTTTTATTTTTATGAATATTTTAATGATTCATTTAAAAAAAAAAATTCTCCATTATGCTGGATCGTAATGGTATGTTAAAGATTATTCTTTTTAACTGTGCCTTTTTATTTTATTTACTATAATAATTCAAACCACATGAACTAAACACAAAATCACCTAAAATTCTAAAAACTCGAATTTAACTCAACCCAAATTAACTCAATCTAAAACCAATCCGACCTACCAAAAATTCAGTATGATAGATGTGATGGTTGTGTCATCTTTGACACTTAGAAAGAATACTTGAGGGCTAGTTGCCTGACTTCCTGAAATACAGATGCAAATATCATAATAATAAACCTTAAAAGTCAAAACCAATTTCAACAAGGTTTCCAATAGCAAATATGCCATTTAAAAACAATGATGTATCATTTAGAACAAAATGTGTGTTCCAATATGCAAACAATAAAGCATTGTACTATAATGACACATTTTGTTCTAAATAAGGTTAGCCTTTACAAGAAAACAACATAAACCAAATAGTCACTTGAAATAAACATATTAACAAAAACACTACAAGGGGAAAAAATTGCCAAATAATTCAAGAAACCAGAGCAAAAGGATGGCTGCATGCTTTAAGTTGGAAATTGAGGCTTATTCACCTTACCATCACGGCAAAATACATGCAATTGGTAGCAAGTGAACACAATCTTCACTATTCAAGTTCGCTGATACGAGCCAACGGTGAATCCTGTGTTTCTAGCACCTGATCTCATATGAGCCAGCCTTGGTAATATAGCGAACCCACTCGACTGTGTTATACCCACTCTTCTCCCACACCTGCAAAACAAGGATAATTTCAACATCAAAAGACTGCCTAAAAGAATCACACATGCATTCAGAATACATAAGAATGCTTACTTTAAGAAACCGGACCCGTAAACCAGAGGCTGTAAACATCGGAACCTGAGACAAGAATGCAAATACATTACAGATGTATTTTGCTTTTCTATATGCATGCTAACTGTCAATAAACCATTGCTTAAGTTACCCGAAACTAATATTCTTTGCCATTTTCGTGAAATACAAATAACAAATAGAACCTTAAATTGATTCTTTACGCATATAGATCATCCAACTATATTCCAAGTGCGAATCTCCCCCTCTTCAAAATTCTCAATTTTCTGCACATCTAGAATATGATGAAATTCAAAGCACCAACCAAGTAATATTTTTTTTGGGTAAACCACATTAGTAGTCACCCAACTATGGTTTTTTTTTTTCTTTTTTGGTCACCCAACTATAAAAAATTATAAAATGGTCACTTAACTATTCAATTTTGTCCTTGGACTTTTGAGTGTTTCCATTTTTACTTTAGCCAGCTGGTGACCAGAAAAGACAAAATTGAATAGTTGGATGACTATTTTGTAACTTTTCATGGTTGGGTGACCGAAAAAGAAATTACTAATAGTTGGGTGACCCCTACCATAGTTTACCCTATTTTTTCTACATTTTCAAAGAAAAGATATTGTGATGAAACAGAGCAAAAGTGACTTAAAAAATATTAATTAGTAAAATGGTTTTTAATTGAGGCACCTGAAATTCCATCTGAATTGGTGGCTTTGTCCAAGACTTCTTTTCTGCCATGGTGGAAATTAACTCAACTTCTGCACTCAAGGTTGGTTCTGTTTGTCCGGGGAATTTTCTTATCCTAAAAAGTCGGATGAAAATGACATTAAACAATTACTGAACTTAATCTAAAGATAAACCAAAAGTAGAGTGAATCTCCGACTACAAAGGATAAACTCATTGGGCTATATTGTCAACTAGATGGGTGCAGGGTCCAAGATCAGAGTTGTGGATAGTGGCATAGTGCTGCAACACAAACAAAGCTTTTGGCTCATCCACTTTAGGATGAGAAGAAAAGCCAGCAACCAGATTCTTGATATTAATGTAGCATATGGAAAACATGCACCAGTTAACAAACTAGAATACTTACTTCCATACCAAGCAATCAATAGCCGCATTGTACTTTGCTCGACCTGATGTTACTTGGAAACTTGTCTTTGCTGTTTGTTTAGGGACAGGAATTTTGACAACAACTCCAAGAGCAAACATTTTTGCTCCAAAGACACTTTTAACCTGAAATATTCTAAGAAATAAGCCAGTAGCAGAATCATGAACTTCCAAGTATAGCCAATATCAAAATGTATGATTACAAACCTTAACATTTACTTCCATCCGTGTTCGACCAAGTTCCTTGATTGTTGGTAATACCCGAAAAGGAAGATTAACTCCCTCAGTGATACGGTACCTATGCATTCATCAATTCAAAAGAAAATTGAACAAGCATATACAAACAAATAATATATTGTAGAATCATTGAAAAACTGAGACAGTTCATCACCATAAAGCATTAGGTCATTCATTTTCACAATATATCTCCTGGTTTCTAGGTTCTAACGGCACCTATGGGTAACAGAAGCATTCTAACAACACAATCAGAATGCAGATTGGTAGTCTAAGAAGAAAGATATAAAATAAAAATTTAGCTATAACGGAAGTTGCATACTATATAACATAAACAACAAAATAAAGTAACAAAACTTGGCTACAACTGAAGTTGCATACCATATAAGTGAACTAAAACCTCAAAGTAATTAAGTAAATAAAGGAAAAGACTCCTAAGCTTACTTCATTAATTCAAATTCACCATCTGGTGGCACAAAACTAACAGTCTTTTCAGAGTTGAATCTTGTAAGATTTACACATTGATGGAAAGTAACATCGTCCAGCTCAATAGTCTTGCCACTGCAATATGTCGCATTGTTAGAAATGGAAATTATTAACAAAATGGAAATTATTAACAAACTTACATGCAAATGCAATATAAGCTCACATGAAAGATCAAAACATCATCGCAAAAATTGCAAAATGGACCAGAAAGAAGACAATAAGATGGTATATTAACAAAGTAAGGAAGCATAAGATGCAATGTTAACGCAAGTAGAAGTCACCTTTTAGCAGGACGGGATTTCATTTGTGATTCTTTCTCAAGCCCAATTTTATCATTCAAGCCCAATTTCAGATCAGGCATTCCAGAGAGGAAGCACTTCATAAGAATCTTGCCAGTAACATCACAACGGAGAACGCTGCCTGGAATCACCAAATGGTTAATTTTCAGCAAAACAGACACCAACAAACAAAACCAGTTTCAAAACTATTACCAACCTTTTGAAGACATAAGTAGGTTTACACTTTCCACAATGTCTAGAAACACCTGAAACAAACAGGTTAAACCATAGGAACCACCACATCCTATAGAAAAAGGAATTTGACAGAACTCAGAAGCAAGGTTACCTCATTCTTTTTATAAACAAGTCCCTCTCTTCGCCAGCCAACAGCTCCTGTAACTTGTAATGTTGCATTTGGGATAGGCTTATCTGAAGCCTATTAATTTGTTACACATGGAAAATCAAACGGCAAGAGAATGCAACTTTACATTAAAGTTAAAGCACAAAAATAACCTACAGCTGGAAAACAAGTATTGCTTACATACACCAAACCTCAACAAAAATAATCTGTAATGCATAAAATACAACAAACCTTGGATGTAAAGGGGGACCGCACTCCTTCTTGAGTAATGTAAAGCTTTAAAATTTCAGGAGAAAGATTTTGAGGGTAGCCAAAGTCCATAATTTCTGCAAAAAAATTACAGAAATCAAACATTTTATCATTAAATAACATTTGAACCCAAAGTCATTTCTTCATCCTTCCTCTTTGCAGATGAAATGCCTAAAAATGAATGCCCGGTATAGAAGTTAAGAAACAAACTATATCACTTATTAATTGCCAGTTAATTAATCAGTTGAGTCTGCAAGGAATCAGGGGCAGACAGTAATGGAGGCCTCAGGAGGCCCTCCCCCCACCCCCCAAACCCCAAAAAAAGATTTTGAAAATTTCATTTTTCCCTTGAAAATTTTAATTTGGCCCCCCAATTTTATTCTTTAAATTTTCATTATGCCTTTTTTTTTTTTTTGAAAATTTTAATTAAGCTCTTATAAATTTTTCTTAAATTCTCATTGATCTCACAAAATTTTAAAAAAAAATTAATTAGAGCCCCAAATTTTTTTGAAAAAAAATCTCATTGAACTCCTAAAATTTTTGAAAACTTTAGTTACCCCCACCCCTAAACTTAGTCCCAAGATCTGCCATTGCAAGGAATACTCATGTTTCAGTTGCTACCACTAGAACTATGTCAATTCAGCTTCCTATCACAGTCCCTAACACCAGGAATCAAGAATAAAAGGTAAGTAGCGAATGCCAACACAGCACTGCAATAGAACATTAACTGAACACAGAAGTAAACAAACAAGAAGATGAATGTGAATGAGTAAAATTCAGCTCTTAATGAATTCATACCATCCAACAATTCATAAATCAGAACGAAATTATTACGAATAGCATCTTCATCAAAGGCACCACCGAAATATGATTTGAACATAGAAACAGCCTGCAAAAGGAGCAAAAATACCGGCATCAATGACGAATTGAACATTTTGAAAGCGGAATATAAGGTAAATCTGTTGTATATAAATAAAAAGGAACAATATGAATGACTCTTTGACTACCTCAACAACAAATTTGAAAGCACAAGCCACATTAGCATTACTGCTAACAACAATTACGATGTAAACATTGCTGATTCTCATGTAAAAGAACGAGCAACCTCCAATCTGTCGCACAGGACATGTACCGAGTTCTTTCGTTTGCATAATATGCATCCGAAAAGCATCAACCATATTTCCGCTACATGATGTAAATTACACGAATCAAACACAGAAAAAGAAACCTACAAAGCTCACTCAAACATCGTAAATACGGAAATTTAAAAACACAGCTAAAATAATTCAATTTATAGAAAGCTTATAGTAGCTCGAATTGAAGGAAAAGAGACAGAGGCAGAGAGATAGTGTTACCCGACATCGTCACGATAGAGACGATTAATGAGGACATCACCGCGGAGATTCAAGAAGTAGATGGCGGAAGCGGCCACCGGCATCTTCGATCCAGCGGATCGCCGTCGCACGTTAAATGAGATGAAATGGAGCGACGGTGGTGGAAACAGGTGGCGGAGACGGATCTGGAGAAATATAGGACGCTGGCGTTCAAATTTTTTTGGTTTGGTGATTCAAAGCATTGGTGAATCAGAGAATTACTGAGATGGAGTTTTTTCAGATTTTAAAGAAAAAAAAAAAGTTAAGTTCGCTGTTTGAGAGATTTAATTATCAAAGTGATATTTGATTTTGGCACTGTTTTGCTAACCCGATTAGATGGACCGGAAACGGATCAAGCTATCAGTTTAGAATATAGGGTTAGATCGGTTGATTTAATAATTGGTTGAACCGATTAAATGAATTGATTTCCTTAATATTTTAATGTTTTTAATCTTTTAAATAATTTATTCAATTGAATTAGATGATCCAATCGAATTCATCAATTTGACAATTAATGGTTTAACCGGTTCAATCACCGATCTGATTCTAAAAATTTTGAATATTTTGGTATCTAATGTATTGCTAAATTTCAATATTTATAATCGTCGAGTTTCATTTAAAATATGTAAATTGTAAATTGCAACAATATAGTTTAATTTTCTAATGGTCGTGGATAATTTAATTAAACTTTTTAGTTTTTCATTGAAAATCAGATCAAAACTCTATTTGATTTATAGATTCAATCATCGTCTCAAATATAATTTCAATATTTTTTATAAATTAGTTCTAGTTGTTGACTCAACGTCGGGCAACCAATCTCTCCTTAGTTGTTCGGTAATCAAGAGGCAACTCATTTAAAATTATTTCCCTAATTGATAAATAATCTCGTAACACAATGCCCAATATTTAACTTACCGACAACATTAAAAACTAGAAAGATCTAATTTTAACCAATAAACTTAGCTCAACGGGGTTCATTTAAGCTAGATCATACGCCTACATCACATAAACATAAACTACAATATAAACGAGTTATGTAGTTTGTCACTAGTATTAGAATAGATTAAACAATTACTGATTTAATTATCCTAATTGACTTGACAACCATTCTAAGCAATTGAGCATTAGTCCTATATTTAATAAACTTGAGCAGTTGTAATTAAAACTAAAAATGCATGAATACCAAAGAATAAAGAAGAATTAAAACACAAATAAATTTCATGAATTTATTAAATCAAATTTCGATAATATCTTTGATCAAAAAATAGAGTTTAGAAGCCCATAAAATAAAGAAAACAAAATAAAACCAAGAACGACTAGGTCTAAGTCTCCCTTAGTTTTAACCTAATAATGTCTATTTATAGGGCAAAAATAATATAATGGAGAAAATACAAAAATGTCCTTAATTACATAATGCAGAATTTTTCAAGACATCTTGACAATTTTTGCGTCAAACTTCCATGCCATTTCCAGATGTCTTCCTGACACTTTCTGGTCTCAAGCCATGAAATAAATTTGGTTAGATCATTCAATTCCTTTTCAATCAGTATATTATGGGCCTAAAAAATAGGTTTTTGGCTCAAGTTAAGGTCAAAATACTGAAGTTCACGCACTTATCATCTTCTCTTGTGGCTCAAGCTCGCAATAAAATGAGAATTAATGCGTCTGATGATAGAACAATTCATCAGTTAACGCAAGTTGATTTCTATCACGCTAGCTAAATTATGAAAGTTATTTTCGTATTATCATTCAAATTCGCTCTAATTGAATGACGGAGACTTGAAATTCAAATGTTTTATCTCCAATGTGGCAAACGATGGCATTTGAAAATGTAGCATTATTGATGGGGCTTTTAGTGGGTATGTTTAGTGTCAGAAAGTTTTATGCACAATCTAATCAAGCTCTTTATCAAGCATTTGAGACATATGCCAACATTATGTTTGATTTCCAAGGGCTTCAAACTAAGTTAAAATGGTTCAAGACCCCTTCCAGCATCTCTCACATAATCCAACATCCAAAGATATTGAACGTATACTATTCAGTTGATTGAAGGTATGTTGGTGCTAGAAAAGTTTGAAAACTTAGTTCATACCATATACATTTCATTGTTATCTAATTTCTAAACGACTAATACATAAAATTGAGAATTTTGTCATTTTAACCTTCCTATACACGATGCTATATAAGGCGTGTAGAGTAGGAAATGAAGAAGTAAATGACTGCTTTGTGATTCCACAATTGTGAAGATAGTTTCGACTTTCGTGATTTAAATTTATTCCTTTAGAGAACTTAAGTTTCCCTTGTGTCAAAAATGTTTAAAAACATATGTTATAAAACCTATTACATTCTAAACGTTTTATATTTATACTGATATTTTATATTTTAATAGGCGGTCCAAGTATTGTGACCATACAATTTACTAGAAAAACAATTTCTTACCAATACAAATATCTATTATGAACACAAAAAAAAAATGTACAAACAATGAGTGATCTTGAATAAAATGATTTGACAATTTTGTGTTTTGTATTATCGAGTTTATTTACTTTATTCAATATAAATTTATAATGAAATTTGAATTTATAATTGAGTTTATTTCCTTTATTTAATACAAGCAATCATTGATGTTGAATCAAATGGAAGAGGTTGCAGCCATAATATTGCTGAAGGCAAGGGCACATAGGCATGTTTTTAACGTATATGCAACTTGCTTATATGTTTTTCCTGCATCAAGTGGCATCAAGTTGATCAAGTATTGCAACAATTTGGGATGGCCTATTCCTGTAGATCAAAGAATAACTAAATATCATTTCATAGATTTGTGTTCAAGGTCGCAGCATAATTAGGGCGCCATTAGATTTATTGGGCACATCACATGTTGGGTTAATCATCTCCAAAATAGGCCGTAGGCTACATAGATTAGGGATGGTAATTTTGCAACATCCATTATTTATATTGAATAGTTTAGGGCTGACAGTAAACCATATATATCTATCGAGACAGGCTCATGTACATCAAATTCAATGTCTAATTTCACACGTCAAAGGAGGAACATGGAAGCGCAAGCTCAAATGCCACGGGATGACAAATTGGAGGAGGGGAGAATCAACAACCGCATTGTGACATCGGTGTACCCATTAAAAAATCTATTGAAGTTGGAGAACATAGGCATGGTCGAGGCATAGGCGTGTTTATGCTGAAGTTGCACCATCTTAATGAATGTCCCAACTTTGTGAGTCTACAAGTTAAATAATGATAAATTTATTATTATATCGTATTACTTCAACTAGATAATTTTATGTATAAATATTATTTCGATTAGATTACTATCTGATGCATTAATAGTGGGAAGAAAATTTTTTCACTAATTTATTTTTTTAAATATAACTCAAAGGATTTGCATGCAAATCAACTGCTCTCTAAGTAATAAACATTATTAAGCCAAAATACTTAAATTACATGTTTCTTAATTAAATAAAAAAAAACCAAAATCATAGAAAAAGATGAACATTGGTGCTTTTCAAATCTATGACCAATCAATAAGATTAGAGATTTTTGCTTACGTTGTCTTGAGTATTCTATGCTCCCAATAAACATGCTTTGCTAGATTTGATATTTCATAATTAAAAATAACAATAATTTAACTAGTCATGGAAAATATGATTTAAAAAATGCATGCACTTTAAGATCGTTTTGTTGTATTGTATATATAATAGTGCTGGATTACAGAAATAAATTGAAATTGATAAAAAAAAATATCTTCATTTTCATGGTTTTGGAAAAATAATTATTTCCGTATTTGATCCACCAAGTCAAAGAAAGTCTAGTGGTCGGGCGTAAAAGAAGGCTGATAAACCCAGTTCAAGTAGTTCGAGACGTGACCAAGAACCCTGACAAATATAAGGGGGTTTTTTGTGCCTATCGAAAGAAATGAGTGACTATGTAAAATGAAACATGAGGAGATGGTAAGGATGTTGGAGGTTAGAGGAATCAAGTTGCTAAACTAAGCTTATGAATTTTCAGTTCTCGCTAGGGTGAATTGTACGAGTGACTAAAAGATTTTTCATGTCGATGTTCCTTTTCAAAGCTAAGTTTCATTTGCTTCTCCATTCGTTCTTTTGTAAGCCCTTGAAGGAATATGGGATAGCCCCTCTGGACAATTGGTGGGCTTCTTATGCTGGATCCCCGTTTGCTTCTTTATTGGTTGTTACGAGTAAGGCGAGCCTCCAACACTTTACGTCTTTCGCAACATTTATGAGCTCTCCATATCAATCATAGTAGACTAGTGAGACTTTTGTAGTGTAGTCCATCCGGAGCTGACGAACCTCTCAACAGGTCAAATTTGTCCTCAGGTTGAATTGGGGTTTTGCCTCCTGACTTTGTTGAGAGCCCAAGCTAGAAGCAGGCTCCTCTCAACAGAGTCCATTATAATTTACTACTGATGTTGGTATGACTGCATTGGCATATTTACAGTAAATTTTGACAAAAAAATATTAATGATGTCAATGATTATCCTACGAACTTTTTAATCGAAAAAGTAAAAAGATTTAATTTTTAACTTTTTTAAATATAGAGACTAGATCTCAAACTTGTTAACAATGCTCACAGTGGAAAAATATACTGAGATATATTCAATAGGAAGAACTCAGCTGTGTATTTAATACAAAAAGATATTAACTAACTGCTAACCATAGCTGTTAACTAACTAACTGTTTAACAACTAAACCAGCTAACTATTCAAACTAACTTTTGCAATTAATGCTTTATTATACTCCTTAACATGCCCCATGCTTATCGACTTTCTCATGTTTCTTCATGCCATCATCTGTTGTGGACGTAACCCTTAGTTTTCTTTTGAACTTATCGAACAGACTTACTGACAGTGGTTTGGTCAGGATATCAACAATTTGATCCTGTCCAGATACATGACCCATTTGCAAAGAGCCTTCTGCAACCTTTTCTCTGACAAAGAATAGGTCTAATTCAACGTGTTTGAATTTTGAGTGCATGAAAGGGTTGCTTGCTACAGCAACTGCTACGGAGCTATCACACCATACTCGAGCTTTACTTTGGGTTGAAACACTGAGTTCAGACAGTAAGGATTGAAGCCAAACTAACTCAGCAGTGACATAAGCCAAACTTCTATATTCTGCTTCTACAGTAGACCTCGACACCACCTGCTGCTTCCTTGAGTTCCATGAAATAGGATTTCCACCAAGAAAAACACAAAACCCCGAGGTTGACCGATGATCATCTGTATCCGATCCCCAACTAGCATCTGAATAACCTTCAATAAAGAACTTTGAGGTTCAGACGAACTGTAGTCCAAAGTCGAGTATCCCTTGTAAGTACCGGAGAATTCGTTTGACGGCTTTGAAGTGTGTATCCAAATGTTTGTGCATAAATTGACAAGCCTTGTTCACAGAAAAGGCAATGTCAGGCCTTGTTATAACCATATACTGTAAAGCTCCTACTATACTCCTGTATAAACTCTCATCCTCAATCGGGTTTCCTTAATGAGCAGACAACTTGCAAGAGGTCATCATTGGAGTAGGGGAGGGCTTTGATTTATGCATGAAAGCACGTTAAAGCAGTTCCAAAATGTACTTCTGATTCAAGTAAAGACCACTTGGAGTGCGTGTTACTTCAATCCCAAGAAAATAGCTCAGCTGCCTCAAATCTTTGAAGGAAAAACGAACATTAAGCTCCTTGACAAACTGATCAATGCAAGAAGAATCATTTTCAGTTACTATTATATCATCAATGTATACTAAGATGTACACCTGCTGAGATCCTGTTCGTCGAATGAAGAGAGAGTTATCAGCTTTCAAGACAACAAACAGAGCATCAAACAAAACTCTCGTAGTTTATGAAACCATGCACGAGGGGCCTGTTTGAGGCTATAAAGAGCCTTCCTTAATCGACAAACAAGCTGTTGACCATCAGATCACTGTTTCTCAAAGCCAGGTGGTTGTGTCATATAAATTTCCTCACGTAAATCACCATTCAGGAAGGCGTTGTTAATATCAACCTATCGAATGAACCACCCTAAGGAAATAGCAAGTGCAAGCATAACCCAAATCGTTGTCAGCTTGACAACTGGGCTGAAAGTTTCTGAAAAATCGATGCTAGCTTTCTGTAGAAATCCCTTGACTACCAACCTTCCTTTGTACCGAGCTATTGACCCATCTGCATGCCTTTCTATTTTGAAGATCCATTTGCAACCGACAGCTCGACGGCCAGCAGGTAGGGTTACAAGATCCCATGTGTGGTTAGTTATTAAAGCGGCATATTCTGCTTGAGCAGCTACAGTCCAAGCAGGATTCGTGAAAGCCTCAATTATGTTCGATGGCTCCTTTTCATCCAGAGTGGTAGAAAAACCTTTGGTTTGAAGATTCTATTTTTTGATCGAGTGCTCATAGGATGACAGTTGACAGTAGTAGAAGTAGCTGGAGTTGGATTGACTTCAGGAACATGAGCTTAAGAAGCTGGAACAGGAGCTGAAGGAGGACTAGAAAGCTCAGCAGAATTCCCCGGTGAAGGTAAAATATTAGTCACCATAGGAGAACCAACTTCGACCATAGGAATGTGTGTATGTTGATGAAGAAACCTAGGAGGAGCGAAGCCTGTTGCTGAAGAAAAACCATTCTGGAAGGGAAAACATGTTTCATCAAATAGGACCTGTCGTGAGACAAAAATTCGACCATCACGTGCAAGACATTTGTAGCCTTTTTGGTTGACACTAAGTCCAAGAAAAACACAATCCTGAAACCAAAATTGGAGCTTATGTTGCTGAAAGGGTCGTAGACAAGGATAGTATACACTCCAAAAGACTCTCAGTGGAGAATAATCGGGTTGAACATTGTAGAGTTTTTCAAAAAGACTCTTATTTTGCAAAACAGATATTGGTAACTTGTTGATCAGATGAGCTGCATGAGAGAAGGCAGCTGACTAATACTCTAAAGGCATTGATGCCTAAGCTAATAGGGTATGCCCCATGTCAACAATATATCGATGTCTTCTTTCGGCTACGCCATTTTGTTCTGATGTACAGGGACAAGTTACTCGATGTCGAACACCAAGTTCAGAGAGCTTAGTGGACAAAGAACGAAACTCGACGTTCCAAATTGTACCTGAACCATGTTGTGGAAGTGAAGATAACAATGAAGAACTTCAGACTTGTTTTTAAGCAAATATAACCTAGTGTATCTGCTGTACATATCAGCAAAAGAGACATAATAGAAGGAACCACTTGACGACACATGTGCAGGTCCTCATACATCGGATACTACTCTCAAAAGGAGGTGAGTACACTGTCTTTGAAGTACTGAAAGGTAACTTGTGAGACTTGCCCAATTTACAAGATTTACACATAAAATCCAAATTGCTGTGTTTGAAAGTCACATTACAAGAACGAAGAACTCGAGCCAGTGTATCTCCACAGGGGTGGCCAAGCCTGTTGTGCCATAGTGCCAGAGAGGAGGAAGCTTGAACATTGTACAGACATGGTGACTCAGAAGCAGACTTGTGAATAGGAACTCGAAAAAAGTCAAACCTATATAAGACTTTATGCATGTGACCCTCCAGTAGTATCCTCCCTGTCTGAATATCTTTCACAAAGCACAAAAATGGATGAAATTCAAAATAGACTGAATTATCTCTTGTAAATTGCCCTACAGAAATCAAGTTCTTACAAACTGCTGGAACATATAATACATTCTTTAGATGCAATAACCGAGAACCAGCCATAAAAGTGGATGAGCCTACATTGAATATAGAAACAGACTCATCATTACTCATGGAGACTTGACTGGTACCTGTGTAGGGAGATGTGTTGGTAATGTTGGACATAGTTGGAGTTATGTGGTTGGTTGCACCAGAATCGAGGTACCATGTTTGAGTAGACATGGATGGAGATGAAGCCCGAGTGGACGGATGAAACAGTGTAGAGCAGTGAGGAGCCGAGCAATAAGATGTAGGAGAGTCATTGAACTGATGATAATTGATGGACATTGAAGAGTTTGAACTAGGACCAGAAAAGTTCTCATCAAAACGATGATAACATGTTTGCACCATGTGTCCCATTTTGCCACATAATTAGCATTGGGGTTTTAAGCGAGACCAACTTCGACCTGAACCTCGAGCTCGACCACGAGACCACCCACGACCTTGACTCTTGTGTCCACGATTAGAATTGTGACTTGAATCCGAACCAGACTTTATTTTATCATAACTACCATGCTGTGACCTAGACACCATGTTAGTTTGCAAAGGCTCTTCTTGCAACACAGCCAATTGACGTGCCTCACAATCAAGAAGTAACTCAGTCACCAAATCAAGAGTCATGGGGGTGGCAGAAGCAAGAACCCAAATAAACTCAAACTCAATAGGAAGACCTGCCAAAATAATGCTGACCTGTTCTTGTTCAGGAACAAAACTACCAGCTGCAGTTAGACTATCACCTAAACTCTTGACCTTGGAGAGATAATCTTTAACAGGAAGATTCTTCTTCTTGATCGAGTACAGTGCAATTAATGCTTTATTATAGTTGTTAACTAACTATTTAACAACTAAACCAGCTAACTATTCAAACTAACGTTAGCAATTAATGCTTTATTATACTCCTGTTTAACAACTAAACCAGCTAACTATTCAAACTAACTCAGCATTAATTGCAAAAGTTAGTTTGAATAGTTAGCTGGTTTAGTTGTTAAACAGTTAGTTAGTTAACAGTTATAATAAAACATTAATTGCACTATACTCGATCAAGAAGAAGAATCTTCCTGTTAAATATTATCTCTCCAAGGTCAAGAGTTTAAGTGATAGTCTGGCTGCAGCAGGTAGTTTTGTTTTTGAACAAGAACAGGACAGCATTATTTTGGCAGGTCTTCCTATTGAGTTTGAGTCTATTCGGGTTCTTGATTCTGCCTCCCCCATGACTCTTGATTTGGTGACTGAGTTACTTCTTGATTGTGAGACACAGCAACTGGCTGTGTTGCAAGAAGAGCCTTTGCAAGATAACATGGTGTCTAGGTTACAGCATGGTAGTTATGATAAAATAAAGTCTGGTTTGGATTCAAGTCACAATTCTAATCGTGGACACAAGAGTCAAGGTCGTGGGTGGTCTTGTGGTCCAGCTCGAGGTTCAGGTCGAAGTTGGTCTCGTTCAAAACCCCAATGCCAATTATGTGGTAAAATAGGACACATGGTGCAAACGTGTTATCATCGTTTTGATGAGAACTTTTCTGGTCCTAGTTCAAACTCCTCAATGTCCATTAATTATCATCAGTTCAATGACTCTCCTACATCTCATTGCTCAGCTCCTCATTGCTTTAGACTGTATCATCCGTTCACTCGAGCTTCATCTCTATCTATGTCTACTCAAACATGGTACCTCGATTCTGGTGCAACCAACCACATAACTCCAACTATGTCCAACATTACCAACACATCTCCCTACACAGGTACTAGTCAAGTCTCCATAAGTAATGGTGAGTCTGTTTCCATATCCAATGTAGGCTCCTCCACTTTTATGGCTAGTTCTCGGTTATTGCATCTAAAGAATGTATTACATGTTCCTGCAGTTTGTAAGAACTTGATTTCTGTAGGGCAGTTTACAAGAGATAATTCGGTCTATTTTGAATTTCATCTATTTTTGTGCTTTGTGAAGGATATTGAGATAGGGAAGATACTACTGGAGGGTCACATGCATAAAGACTTATATAGGTTTGACTTTTCTCGAGCTCCTATTCACAAGTCTGCTTCTGAGTCACCATGTCTGTACAATGTTCAAGCTTCCTCCTCTCTGGCACTATGGCACAACAGGCTTGGCCACCCCTGTGGAGATACACTAGCTCGAGTTCTTTATTCTTGTAATGTGACTTTCAAACATAGCAATTTGGATTTTATGTGTAAACCTTGTGAATTAGGCAAGTCTCACAAGTTACCTTTCAGTACTTCAAAGATAGTGTACTCATCTCCTTTTGAGTTAATAGTATCCGATGTATGGGGACCTACACATGTGTCATCAAGTGGTTCCTTCTATTATGTCTCTTTTTGCTGATATGTACATCAGATACACTTGGTTATATTTGCTTAAAAACAAGTCTGAAGTTCTTCATTGTTATCTTTATTTCCACAACATAGTTCAAGTACAATTTGGAACGTTTGTCAAAATACTACAAACAGACGGAGGGGGCGAGTTTCGTTCTTTGTCCTCTAAGCTCTCTCAACTTAGTGTTCGACATCGAGTAACTTGTCCCTATACATCAGAACAAAATGGCGTAGCCGAAAGAAGACATCGCTATATTATTGACATGGGGCTTACCCTACTAGCTCAGACATTAATGCCTTTGGAGTATTGGTCAGCTGCCTTCTCTCATGCAGCTCATCTGATCAACAGGTTACCAACACCTGTTTTGCAAAATAAGAGTCCTTTTGAAAAACTCTATAATATTCAACCCGATTATTCTCCACTGAGAGTCTTTGGGAGTGTATGCTATCCTTGTCTACGACCCTTTCAGCAACATAAGCTCCAAATTCGGTCTCAGGAATGTGTTTTTCTTAGACTTAGTGTCAACCAAAAAGGTTACAAATGTCTTGTACGTGATGGTCGAATTTTTGTATCACGACATGTCCTATTTGATGAAACATGTTTTCCCTTCCAGGATGGTTTTTCTTCAGCAACAAGCTTCGCTCCTCCCAGGTTTCTTCATCAACATACACACATTCCTATGGTCGAAGTTGGTTCTCCTATGGTGACTAATATTTTACCTTCATCGGAGAATTCTGCTGAGCTTTCTAGCCTCTTTCACTCTCTGTTTTCACTTTTTAGCTCTTGTTCCCCGAATCAATCCACTCTCCAGCTACTTTACTATCACAACTGTCATCCTATGAGCACTCGATCAAAAAATAGAATCTTCAAACCAAAGGTTTTTCTACCACTCTGGACGAAAAGGAGCCATCGAACATAGTTAAGGCTTTCACGAGTCCTGCTTGGACTACAGCTGCTCAAGCAGAATATGCTGTTTTAATAGCTACCCACACATGGGATCTTGTAACCCTACCTACTGGCCGTCGAGCTGTCGGTTGCAAATGGATCTTCAAAATAAAAAGGCATGCAGATGGGTCAATAGCTCAGTACAAAGGAAGGTTGGTAGTCAAGGGCTTTCTACAAGAAGCTGGCATCGATTTTTCAGAAACTTTTAACCCAGTTGTCAAGTTAACAACGATTCGGGTCATGCTTGCACTTACTGTTTCCTTAGGGTGGTCCATTCGACAGGTTGATATTAACAACGCCTTCCTAAATGGTGATTTATGTGAGAAAATTTATATGACACAACCACCTGGCTTTGAGCAACAGCGATATGATGGTAAACAGCTTGTTTGTCAATTAAGGAAGGCTCTTTATGGCCTCAAACAGGCCCATCGTGCATGGTTTCACAAACTATGAGAGTTTTTGTTTGATGCTCAGTTTGTTGTCTCGAAAGCTGATAACTCTCTCTTGATTTTAACGAATAGGATCTCAGCAGGTGTACGTCTTAGTATACGTTGATGATATAATAGTAACCGGAAATGATTCTTCTTGCATTGATCAGTTTGTCAAGAAGCTTAATGTTCATTTTTCCTTAAAAAATATAAGGCAGCTGAGCTATTTTCTTGAGATTGAAGTAACACGCACTCCAAGTGGTATTTACTTGAATCAAAAGAAGTACATTTTGGAACTGCTTCAACGTGCTTTTATGCATAAATCAAAGCCCTCCCCTACTCCAATGATGACCTCTTGCAAGTTGCCTGCTCATCAAGGAAACCTGATTGAGGATGAGAGTTTATACAGGAGTATAGTAGGAGCTTCACAGTATGTGGTTATAACAAGGCCTGACATTGCCTTTTCTGTGAACAAGGCTTGTCAATTTATGCACAAACCTTTGGATACACACTTCAAAGCCATCAAACGGATTCTCCGGCCCTTACAGGGGACACTCGACTTTGGACTACAGTTCGTCTGAACCTTAAAGTTCCTTCTTGAAGGTTATTCAGATGCTAGTTGGGGATCAGATACAGATGATCGCCAGTCAACCTCGGGGTTTTGTGTTTTTCTTGATGGAAATCCTATTTCATGGAACTAAAGGAAGCAGCAGGTGGTGTCGAGGTCTACTGCAGAAGTAGAATACAGAAGTTTGGCTCATGTTACTGCTGAGTTAGTTTGGCTTCAATCCTTACTATCTGAACTCGGTGTTTCAACCCAAAGTAAAGCTCGAGTATGGTGTGATAGCTCCGCAGTAGTTGTTGTAGCAAACAACCCTGTCATGCACTCAAAATTCAAACACGTTGAATTAGACCTATTTTTTGTGTTAGGATCGTCCCGATTAAGCAACGAACAAGTAAAAATAGTAGAAGAAATTGAGAAATTGAACACACAAATTTAACGTGGAAAAACTCCTCCAAAGAGGATAAAAAACCACGGGCAAAGATAATTTTACTATAATGGCAAATGTAATGAAGAGTACAAAAGATGGAGATAAAAACTAAACCCCGAAAACCCGAAAATAAAGAACCCTCAAAACGTAAACACAAAATTCTCTAAATGTGTTATGAGTTCTAATCTCTAATGGGTTATTTTCTAAGGTTGTAAAAGAGCCTATTTATAGGCTAAATCCATAGGTCAAATAATAATAAAATAATCTAAACTAATCAGTGTCTGATTGAAACAAATAAACAGAGTTTAACTAGGAGATTACTTCTTGAATTTGACTAAAATAGGAGTCATAATTAGCAAATCTCCACCTTGACTCATATTTCCACAATGCCATCTTTGCCATAGTTCACCACGAGCCTATCTTGAACCATGCAGAGAATTAACTGAGTCGATTCTATGCTTAGAAGCTGGAAGACTTCTAGCCTTCGACTTGTACACTGCCAAATCAAAACTAACCCGGGTTTGATTTTCACGAATACAGTGCCCTAACTTTTCAAAACCTGCATTCAAAAGATAACCTCTCTTTAACGAAATGGTCATACCTTTTTCCCTCCTATGACCAAGTTGCCTTCGCTCTAAATGAGTTGACTTACGCTCAGAATGCATTTGCGGACGCCCGATTTCACCGCCATCGTAGAACCTTCCGAACATAAAGATCGCGCTTCTTTTACCTTTTAACAAAACGAGAGCTCCACGAGATACTTTAATGCCGCTTTCGAATCAATGTTGATTCTGGCATCCTTTCAAGTCTAAAATACTCAAGGAGATGAGATTCTTTCGTAAATTAGGTACATACCGACATCTGAGAGTGTCCTAATTGTCCCATCGTGTATCCTAATTTTAACAGCACCAATTCCAATTACCTTACTAGATGAATCGTTTCCCATGCACACAACTCCACCTTCAATCGAATCAGTATGTGGAGAACCATTCTCTATTGGGACACATGTGGAAAAAACATCCTCGAATCTAGGATCCACTCGGACGTGAGCTTGGAGTTATCGCCGTTGACACTAACAAGAAATCATCACCGCTTTCATCGGCCAAATTAGCACCAGCTACACCTTCCTCGTTACTCTCAAGTGACTCTTTTCTTTTTTTGCGCTTTATAACAATCGCTTTGACGTGACCTAACTTTTTACAATAGCGACACCTTCTGTCTCGTTTCTTTGATGCTATCAAAACGGAAGCTTGCCTATCTACCTTGCTATCAAAATGAAGCTCATTGTCGAGTTTGTCTCTACTCAACAAATTACCCTTCACATCTTCGAACGAGAGTTTGTCTCTGCCATAAATCAGGGTCTCCCTGAAAGACTTGTATGAAGGGGTTAAAGAGCACAATAATAACATAGCCTGATCTTCATCGTCAATATGAACCTCAACATTCTTTAAGTCATTTAAAAGAGTAATGAATTGACTGATGTGATCTTATGCAAAACGTAAATAGACGTTGTTTTAACACTAAACGGTTAGCCAGAGACTTAGTCGCATAAAGAGTTTCTAACCATTTCCATAAGGCAGATGAGGTCTTCTCCATCAATACCTCCTGTAATACCGTATTCGCGAGGCACAACTGGATTGCGCACAAAGCCTTTTCATCAAGCTCTTCCCATTCTGCTTTTATTTAGATTCTCAGGCTTTTTCCCGGTAACAACCTTTTTCAAACCGGATTGAACTAGAATTGCCATCATCCGAACTTGCCACAGATTGAAATTTGTCTCACCATCGAACTTCTCAATTTCAAACCTTGTTGCTGCCATATCTGAATGGGCTGATCTATGAAAATTGAACTAGCTCTGATACCACTTGTTAGGATCGTCCCGATTAAGCAACGAACAAGTAAAAATAGTAGAAGAAATTGAGAAATTGAACACACAAATTTAACGTGGAAAAACTCCTCCAAAGAGGATAAAAACCACGGGCAAAGATAATTTTACTATAATAGCAAAGAATGAAGAGTACAAAAGATGGAGATAAAAACTAAACCCAAAAAACCCAAAATAAAGAACCTCAAAACGTAAACACAAAATTCTCTAAATGTGTTATGAGTTCTAATCTCTAATGGGTGTATTTTCTAAGGTTGTAAAAGAGCCTATTTATAGGCTAAATCCATAGGTCAAATAATAATAAAATAATCTAAACTAATCAGTGTTTGATTGAAACAAATAAACAGAGTTTAACTAGGAGACTACTTCTTGAATTTGACTAAAATAGGAGTCATAATTAACACTTTGTCAGAGAAAAGGTTGCAGAAGGCTCTTTGCAAGTGGGTCATATATCTGGACAGGATCAAATTGCTGATATCTTGACCAAACCACTGTCAGTAGGACTGTTCGATAAGTTCAGAAGCAAACTGAGGGTTACGTCCACAACAGATGATAGCATGAAGAAACACGAGAAAGTCGACGAGCATAGGGCATGTTAAGGAGTATAATAAACCATTAATTGCAAAAGTTAGTTTGAATAGTTAGCTGGTTTAGTTGTTAAACAGTTAGTTAGTTAACAGCTATGGTTAGCAGTTAGTTAATATCTTTTTGTTTAACAACTAAACCAACTATTCAAACTAACTTTTGCAATTAATGCTTTATTATACTCCTTAACAAAACTTAATTAAAGTCCAAGGGCAGATGGAAAAAGTTGACATTTTTTTAATCAAAGTTGAATAAATGGATATTTAAGTTAAATTTGGACCCGAGAAATGGTGGCTTATGATTGAATGCTTCATGTTCTACAATTTCTAAAGTCAACTTTTTCATTAATCTTAATTAATAAAGTTGGATTCCATATTTAATTAGGGCCTGAAAATTAAGTTTAGACTTAATTCCAAAAATCAGGCACCAATTTAAAATTATTTAATTTAATTGTCATTATAAGGTTTTTTTTTTATTACTAAATTCGAAGACAAAAATCATACATGATTTGAGCATAATTTTGTTATTTTCTTTTTTATGATAAATCTTAATATGGATAAATTAATTCAACTCGTAAAAATTTTAAGAAATTTTAGTTTGACTCAATTTAAATTTAGATTATTTTAATTTCAAATTCGACTTTCGAATTTAAAATTC
The DNA here is from genome assembly GCA_025503065.1 of Gossypium bickii. Classification (NCBI taxonomy): domain Eukaryota; kingdom Viridiplantae; phylum Streptophyta; class Magnoliopsida; order Malvales; family Malvaceae; genus Gossypium; species Gossypium bickii. The sequence goes on from CP106718.1 coordinate 815,121, forward strand.
GGATTTTTAAATTGAATCGTTAATCTATTTAAATTTTACACTTTTCCAAACTATTTTAAATTAAATTATTTCAACTTCATATCAATTCCAAATTTGATTAATTTAGACCCTATCTTATGATTCTTTCTTGAGTTTGACAATAATGAAAAAAAAAAAAGAGAGAGAGAGAGAGAGAAAAAGGGGTTTATCCACAAAATTCTAGCTCAAATTCCACATTTGAGAAATCAGCTAAATTGTTGAAATCGGCTTGATTAAATTAAAGCCCACAGTTTTTTATTCCCTTGAGAAAACAACAAAGCCATTTAATTAGTCAACTTTTGATTTTGATTAAATTAACATAATCTTCATAACATATTGTTGCCAAATAATATTGTTTATACACTATATTATGTATGGCAATTGTTTTGAAGTTCTTTTCATGCTATTCTGGGATTATTTTTTTTAATCACAGTGTAAAAGTATATGAAAAAAAAGTGTGTTTTAATTATTAATTTAATTGCATTATAGAATCTGTCAATTCTTATCTGAATTTGAAAAGTCCATTGTATGAATCTAATTTTAACATATGACATAACTTGTTTGATCATAAAAAGTTATCATCTCAAACTTGTTTAATAATTATTTGAATAAAAAATTACGTGAATCTAAAATTACTCGAATCATTAAAGGACTTGAATCTAGAGGTGAATCTAAAAAAATTAATTATAGATTTTGGAGAAATCAAAATATGATTTTATTATTTATTAGTTTATAATTCATCATTTTAAGGGACTAAAAGGATGTTATCATATATTAATATATAATTCAAATTTTTATTTAGGGGGTTTGTTCCTGCTAGTCCACTTAAATTCGTCCCTGTCCGAATAAAAAATAATCTGATTAACAATTTTGAATAATATGCATTTGAAATAACTCGGAAAAAAATAATGCTTTCTAACTTTGAGTAGAATTAGAACAAAAATAAATTACAAAGTCTACACAAAGCTTTGAAATCATCCCACAAATAATATACAAGTAATATATCTCATTTAGAAAAGAAATCGAACACCTTGAGCTATGTAGAGCACATATACATATACATATATATAAATTGATAAAATGTTTTATAGTAAGATTTCACTTGCTACATGTTCTCGGTACTCACAGTCCGAGATCGTCGAAAAATTGACCGGAACCCGAAATAAAAACTCTTCTTTTTCTTTGGTGATGGAGATTTGATATCTCTTTTAGCAACAAGGTCAGCCATGAATTCAACAACAGCCTAAAATGTACAAAAGAAGTTGAATGAGTGTAGCAAGATCAATTCATGGTTATATAGTAATGAAATTAGCATACCTTAGCACCTAATTTGATTACTTCTCTTGATGGAACTTCCAATGGAGTCTCATCGGCATGAAGAACTCTCAATTTGGATAAGAATCGGAAAGAATCGGGTAAAACTCTGATCTGATTATCACTTATATCTAACTCTTCGAGCATCTCGAGGTTTCCAATTGATCTCGGCAAGGCTCTAAGGTCCGCAAAGTTCTTCCCAACTCTCAATTTTCTTAGACTTATTGCAAAACAAAGGGTCTCAGGGATGGATTCAATCTCATTGAAGCCAACATCAAGCTCTTTTAAATTTGAAAGGTTTCCCATTGTTGTTGGCAACCCTTTGATCCTATTATAGTGTGCTGTAAGTATCTCCAAGCATTCGAGCTTTCCGATCGCCTCGGGCAACGCCTTTATCCTATTAAAATCCAACCTCAACACCAATAATGAGGAGCAATTTCCAATTGTGTATGGAAGTTCTTCAAGTTCATTTGTTTCAACAATTAGTCTCTTCAAAGAAGTCAAGTCACCAATTGTATCTGGCAAATGAGTGAAGTTGTTTGAACTCAAATCAAGATTCATGAGGTTCTTCAAGTTCCCGAACGAAGCAGGTAATGAACTTAATCGATTTGCATGGAGATCAAGCTCTAGTAGGTTGACAAGTTCCCCAATTCCATCAGGAAGGTTTATGAGTTGATTTGAGTGAAGATCGAGCTTTGTCAATGCTCGAAGCCCATCGATAGAAGGCGGCAACGCCATTATTCGATTTTCGGATAAATCTAGTTCGGTCACACCGTTTAATTTCCCAATTGAAACAGGTAACCATTCCATTTGGTCCATCAACTTGGCCTTAAGATCAAGAACTATTGCTCCCATTTTTGCAGTGTTTTCAATAAGGGTTGCTGTCTTTATTAGGTTTAGTTTTTCACAACTATCTTCACCTGCAAAAATACACCAAAAACATTTGTTTAGGACTACATTACACTTTCCTATTTCTTATCGTATTGGAGACCATAAAATCTAATATAGTGACAAATGACTCGAGTTGCTTGAGTTCTTATTGACATGATATTACGATAGATTCATAATAAGTAATAACTCCCTTGATTTTATCATCTAATAACATGAGGCCAAGATTTTTAGAACAAGACTAGTGGTTGAATTAATCAGATACCAATTCACTGGTCCGATCAGTTTATACAGTTTAATTAAATAAATTATTAAAAATTCATAAAAATAAAAAAAATATTAAAAAATCAGTTGAACTAATTTTTAGCCCAATTCAATTGATCTTTACCAATTTGTGGGTCAATCGGTCTAATACCTCTTTCCAAACCAGTACTCAGCCCAATTTTCAATCCGGTCTATTTCAATCAACCATGCATGTAACAATAAAAAGAAGAAGAAAACTTGTTACATATTATTAAGCCCCCCCTGAGCAGTCCCACCTCAAATAGTCAAAGAGGACTCTCACTGAAGATCCCTTGTGAAGACCCTCCTAGTTAGCAACTTGCTTAGCAAGCAAGCACATTCATTAACTACCATATCAAGTCTCAACCATCATGTTCCATTCGAGACGACTCAAATTACATTATATCATCACCTTACCTAGATCTATAGAGTTGTGCCACTTGATTTTGATCTATCAATATCGATTTGTCACACGACACCTCGGGACAATGGACAATCAACATATATAAGGTTGAGAGCCTAACTGGGGCGAATTTAAAGGGGACATGCAGTAGGGGCTTGGCCTCCCTCTAATGGAAAAATTACTATCTAAAATCCCGATAAAATAAATAAATTAAAAAATAAATTATGATAAATTACACTTTGACCTCTCAAAAAAATTATATTTAATATTTTTTAAAATAATCATAAGTTAATACATTATAAAATTATATTTTAATTTCTCAAAATTTTATTATTCCATTTTAACCCAAAAAAATTTCTAAATTCTCTCATGGAGCCTAAGGAAAGGATCAAGAAATTATCTACTTCAATCCTTTCTCAACCTTCCTTTACAGCTCAACCACCTCCTTCATCAGAGTGAACAGACCATCGTCACCACCCCCTCTTCCGTGTATCAACAAAATTAATTTCCACATCAAACAAACAAAAAAGGGGACTTTACCTGAGTTCCAAGAAGCCTTTGTAGAAGAACTTGCAACCAAACTATCATCACTAATCACAGTTTCTCCATCAAATCCCCACACTTTCTCTTCCAAGTTATCCTCAGAAACCAATAAAGAAGCCCTTTGAATCAACCCATCAAAGGTCTCAAACATATCATCAACTTCAACCAAGTAAAGGGCTTCTTTCTTTTGTTCATGGCTTTGAAACAACACCATGGTTTTCCTCACTTGTTGTAGAATAGACAAGAGTTCATCAGGGACACCTTCATGGGGTTGGTGGTGGTGTTGGTTTTTAGAGATAGCTTCAAGCTTGGTTTTTTCTTCATTTTCTGCAGTTTGTAGAACAGTCTTGGCTGCTTCAACTTCTTCAATGGAAGGTCTTGGTGGAAGTGATTTGTAAAGTCTCATGATTTCTTGTATTGTTTCTATGAAAGCTGGTGATGGGTCTTGTTTTGACTTCACAGCCATGGCTATGGTGGGTTTTTTTTCTTGGGGGTGACAAGGAAATGGTTTGTTTAGAGAAGATTTTGAAGTTTCAACAAGGGACAAAGCATTTTGTTTTTGGCCTATGAGATTTGTAATATATATTTTTTAATTTCACCCGATTTTCGATTTCGTCACACTTTTTTTTAACAAGTCACTTTGAAATTAATCACCTTTTATCACCTGGAATTTTTTTTTTAAAATAGTTGACATAATATGGATAAAAAGTATTTTATAATATATATTTATAAAAATATTATATTAAAAATAAATTAAAGTCTCACTTGATTTAAATTGATTTTATGTAAAATATAAATTGATTTTATGTAAAAGATAAAAAATAGTTTTTAAATAATATTTATTAATTTTTACTAATAATATTTAATTTTATTCTTATAGTTGTTGTAACACTTAGACCTGGCCTGAAAGTTTAAGCCGAACTTGGACGAGTTACACTAACGCATTGAAAATCGATTCCTTTTCGGAATTTTAACTTTGAAAACCAGAAATTCGTTTTTGTCTGTTTAGGTGATTTTATAGTTTCGTGTTAGAAATTGACTAATACGGACGAGATTATCAAAAGGAAAGCAAGGCAAATCCAAAGACAATTTACAAACCCAAATGATCAATTCACAGTTATTACAGTGCAAGACAATCTGAGCTCCCGTACGCTGTAACACCTCCTACCCATATTCGTCGCCGGAATAGAGTATGAAGCATTACCTAAGTTTAACGAGTTAATATTATTTTTATCTTGAGCTACAGAAGTTCAATTTAAGATCCGCTAATTTTCCCTGAAACTAGACTCACATATCTTCTTACCATAAAATTTTCAGAATTTTTGGTTTAGCCAATAAGTACAGTTTATTCTTTAAAGTTACCCCGGTTTTACTGTCTGACAGTTTCGACCCTTTTTCACTAAAAATTAATTATCTCCTTGTACAGGATTCGGATGATGCTACCGTTTGTTTCTATTGAAAATAGGCTCATTCAGGATTTTAATAATATAAATTTAAGATCATAATTATTTTTATACAATTTTTTATGATTTTTCAAAGTCAAAACAGGGGAACCCAAAATCATTCTGACCTTGTCTCATAAAACCTATTATATCTCATGATTTACAATTCCATTGCTTACACCGTTCTTTTATGAGAAACTAGACTCAATAAGCTTTAATTTCATATTTTATTCATCCTCTAATTCGATTTCTACAATTTTTGGTGATTTTTCAAAGTTAGACTACTGCTGCTGTCCAAAACTGTTTTAGTGTAAAGTGTTGATTTTCATTTTGCCCCAAACTTCACAGTTCATACAATTCAGTCCTTGATCAATTAACCCCTCAATTAAGATAATTTTTCTAAATTAATACTTTACCTAGTCATTATAAGTTATTTCAATCTATTGGAATTCAGAATTTCCACATAAAAACCCTAACTTCAAATTCTTTTAAAATTAGGTCCCAAACATTCACTTTCTATTCAATTCTTTCAATAAAATCAGCATATAAACAATTTAAAGTTATAACTCCATGCTAAATCATCATATACTTCCAGAACATATTCATAGCAACTTCCAACTTCATTCATGAAATCTAAAACTAATGAATTCAACAAGTGGACCTAGTTGTAAAAGTCACAAAAACACATAAATTTCAAGAAATAATCAAGAATTGAACTTACTTGCAGTAAAAATATGAAAAACCAGCTTAGGGAAAAACCCTTCTATGGTGTTTTGCTGATGAGAATGCAGAAAAATAAAGAGAAATCTAGATAATTCAAAATAAAGAGAAATCTAGATAATTCCACTTTAGTCCTAGCTTTATTAAGTAAATTTTACAATATTCCAATTTTGCCCTTAATTCTCCTTATTTTCTGTCTTATTTCATGCCCTTGCCGTCCAGCCCAAATAGACTTTGGGTCTATTTGCCTTTTAAGCCCTCTTTCTTTTATCATTTAAGCTATTTAATCATTTCTCATAACTTTGCATTTGTTACAAATTAGTCCTTTTTGTTCAATTAACTATCGGAACTTTAAAATTTCTTGACGAAACTTTAATACTAACTTATTAACACTCCATAAATATTTATAAAATATTTATGGCTAGATTAAAAATCTCCGAGGTCTCGATACCTCGTTTTCGATTCTAATTATTTTTTTTTCTAATACACTATTTATTATTTCAATTTTTTTTAACTTCACATTTAACTTATACTCACTAAATTAATAATATTTTCTACTCACTTGTCGGATTTAGTGACCTCGAATCACCGTTCCGACACCACTGAAAATTTAGGCTATTACAACTCTCCCCCCTTTTAAGAAATTTCGTCCTTGAAATTTCGTACCTGTAAATAAATTCGGATACTGAAATCTTATCAATTCCTCCGTCTCCCAGGTTGCCTCCTCCGATCCATGTCGATTCCACAACACTTTAACTAGTGGTACACATTTATTTCTCAATTCTTTAACTTTCCGAGCTAGAATTTTCACCGATTCCTCTGAATAGGTCATATCGGGTTGAAGTTCTATTTCCGTATGAGGAATTACATGTGATGGATCTGATCTGTACCGTCTCAACATAGATACATGAAACACGTTATGAATCTTTTCAAGCTCCGGAGGCAAAGCCAATCTATAAGCTATCGGACCGATTCTTTCAATGATTTCATACTGCCCGATAAATCGTGGGCTGAGTTTTCCCTTTCTGCCGAACCGTAAAACTTTCTTCCACGGTGACACTTTCAAAAATATACGATCACCCACATTAAACTCTATATCTCTTCTCTTCAAATCTGCATATGATTTTTGTCGATCGGATGCAGCTTTTAGACATTCTCGAATAATACGAACTTTTTCTTCGGTTTCCTGAATCAAGTCCACTCCCACTAGTTTTGGTTCACTTAATTCTTCCATACAAAGCTTCAAACGGTGCCATTTTAATACTAGTTTGATAACTATTATTATAAGCAAATTCAGCTAAAGGTAAATACCTTTCCCAGCTGCCGCCAAACTCAAGTATACAAGATGCTTAACATATCTTCTAAAATCAATCACTCACTTCCGATCATTCCGTCTGTCTGGGATGAAAAGTCATCTTTGAAATTTAATTTGGTGCCCAAAGCTTCTTGTAATTTACCCCAAAATCTCTAGGTAAATCTCGGATCTCGATCTGAAATAATAGATATTGGCACCCCATGTAATCTCACTATCTCTGACACATATAACTCCACTAACTTTTCAAGCGGATAATCCACTCTGACCGGAATAAAATGTGCTGATTTAGTTAACCGATCAACAATCACCCAAATCAAATCTTTCTTTTTCAGAGTTACTGGTAATCCGGATACAAAATCCATCGTGACATGTTTCCATTTCCACTCTGGAATCATAATGGGTCAGAATAACCACATTCGCAGACTTGATGCTCGGCTTTCACCTGTTGACAAATTAAACATCTTGCTACATACTCACAGATTTCTCGTTTCATTTTGGGCCACCAATACATTTTCTTCAAATCACAATACATTTTCGTACTACCCGGGTGAATAGAACACATACTACTGTGAGCCTCTGATAAAATATCATTTTTCAAGTCTAAATTATTCGAAACACATATTCTATTATGATAATATAACATACCATTTTCATCAATAGAGTATTCTGGGCTTAACTCATTTTGAACCATCTGTCGTTTCAACATCAACTTTGGGTCTTCATCTTGTAGCTACCGAATCCGTTGAAAGAACATAGGTTTAGCTTTTAATTCTGCTAGTACAGAACCATCTTCATTAATAGATAAATGAGCATTCAATGCTCGTAATGCAAATAATGATGATTTTCGACTAAGTGCATTTGCTACGACATTTGCTTTCCCTGGATGATAGTCAATGACAAGATCATAATCTTTCAGCAACTCTAACCATCGTCTCTGTCTCAGATTTAATTCTTTTTAATTCATTAAATACTTTAAGCTTTTATGATCAGTATACACGTAACATTTCTTACCATATAAATAATGTCTCCATATCTTCAAAGCAAACACGATTGCTGCCAATTCCAAATCATGTGTGGGATAATTCTTCTCGTGCGGTTTCAGTTGCCGAGAAGCATATGCCACCACTTTACCTGACTGCATAAGTACACAACCCAAATCATTCAGAGACGCATCACTATAAACTACAAACGGTACACCCGATTCTGGTTGAGTCAACACTGGAGCCTCTGTCAACATCTTTTTCAACTGATCGAAACTTTGCTGACATTCACTTGACCATATAAATTCAACATTCTTTTGTAGTAATCGAGTCAACGGTAAGGTAATCCTTGAGAAATCTTTGACAAATCGACGATAATAACCTACCAGTCCTAGAAAACTCCGTACTTCAATAACATTTTTTGGAACTTTTCAATTTATCACTGCCACTACCTTACTTGGATCCACTCTAATTCCATCAGCTGATACAATATGACCCAAAAACGCAATTTCATGGAGCCAAAATTCACATTTGCTGAATTTCGCATACAATTGTTTTTCCCGCAAAATCTGTAATACAATCCTTAAATGTTGTGTATGTTCAGACTCTGTCTTTGAATAAATCAATATATCATCAATGAACACAACCACAAATCTATCCAAATATGATTGAAAAATTCGATTCATCAAATCCATAAAGGCAGCAGGAGCATTGGTTAAACCAAATAGCATCACCAAAAATTCATAGTGACCATACCGGGTTCGGAAGGTAGTTTTTGGCACATTACACTCTTTAACTTTCAACTGATAATACCCAGATCGAAGATCTATCTTGGAAAATATCTGAGACCTTTCAACCGATCAAATAGATCATCAATACGAGGCAAAGGATATTTATTCTTTATCGTTACCTTATTTAATCGCCGTAATCTATACACGCCTTAAAGAACCGTCCTTCTTTTTCACAAACAAGACAGGTGCACCCTAGGGTGGCATACTCGGTCTGATGAACCCTTTATCTAATAACTCTTGCAACTGTGTCTTCAACTCTCTTAATTTCTGCTGGAGCCATTCTCATGCATTTGTTCTCGAGATAGGAGCTGCTCCAGAATCACATCAATTGCAAATTCAACTTCTATCGGGTGGTAAACCGGGTAACTCTTCAGAAACACATCGAAAAATTCATTCACCATCGGTACTTGTTCGAGCTTTAAATCGAACTCCGAGTATCAAGAATATAGGCCAAGAATGCTTCATTGCCTTTACGTAATAACCTCTCGAAAGCGAGAGAGAGTGAAATAATTCTCGATCAGATCACCCATATTTTCGCACCTAACCGAAATTACATCCCCGCTTGACATTTCAAACTGATATGTTTATCACGACAATTCACTACCGCCTCATGTTTCATTAACCAGTCCATCCCCAAAATAATATCAAATTCTCGAAAGGGTAACAACATCAAATCAGCGGGGAATTCATAGCCTTTCACTATCAGTGGACAATTACGACATATCAAATTAACTGTTACACTTTGACCTAATGGATTAGTGACTTGTATATCAAATTCAGTGGACTCAACAGAAATTTTATTTTTAGACACTAGCATAGCACAAATATATGAATGAGTAGACCCAGGGTCTATTAATGCATAAACAGTAACGTCATAAAGATAGAAAGTACTAGCAATTACATCAGGAGCCGTAGCCTCTTCTCTTGCTCGAATGGCGTAAGTACGTGCTGGTGCTCTATTCTCTGATCGACTAACTAATTCTCTCATACCCGAACGGGTAGTCCCTGTAGCACTGCTCTGGCCCGAACGTCTATTTCTTTGGGGAGTGATTCTCTGTATCTCTTTCTGTTCCACTTCATCTTTTTGCAGCTGAAGACAATCTCGAATAAGATGATCAGTAGCCCCATATTTATAACAAGCCCCCATCTTAGTCCTGCATTCACCGAAATGATGTCTTCCACAATATTGACACTTAGGTCAGGGAGTATTCTGAACACTGCTCACACTTGCTGCAGGTCTATCAAATACCTTGAAATTAGATTGTCTTGATCTACCTCTACCCAATTTTCCCGGCACTGATGTAGTTCGACTAATTTCTTCTCTAAATTTCTTTACCGGTAAATCTGAAAATGACTTAAAAGCACCTATTTTGAATGACTCTTTACTTTTTCGATCCCGCTGCATTTTTCTATTATATACTTCTTCGAGCTTTTGAGCACGATCTGACAGAACAACAAACTCCCGTATTTCATTGCCCCAAATCATCATTCTAATCTCATCATTTAACCCTTATTCAAATCTGATACACATTTCTTCTTCAGTAGGTACAATGTCTCGGGCATATTTACTGAGGTAGACAAATTCTCTTTCGTATTCAGCCACTGACTTATTTCCCTGCCGTAGATCAAGGAATTCCCTTTTCTTTTTATCTAAATACCGTCTGCCTACATATTTCTTCTTAAATTCATTTTGGAAAAATTCCCAAGAAATTTTCTCTGCTGGTACCACGGCCTCAATTGTTTCCCACCAACTATAAGCTTCTTCTTTCAGTAGGGACACAGCACATCTCAAATAGTCATTTGGTGAGCAAGCCATTTCTTTAAAAATTCTTATCAAACTCTGTAACCAGTATTCAGCTTTGACGGGGTTATCATCAGTCCTTTCCCGAAATTCTTCAGTTCCAAGTTTTCTAATGGAGAACGCTTACTGCATTCAGTCGTTGTAGGAGGTGGAGGAGCAACTGAGGGTACCACTGATAGAGCAGCGGTGGGAGGAGGTGGCTGAGCCTGATTTCTTTCTTGCATCGTTTCAGTATACCACTGGTTCATAATCCCATAAATCATATTCTTTAATTCTTGCTCTCGCATTAAGGAAATTGGAACATCACAGCTTGTTGCTCGTTCGGAAATCTGTATTCTACTGTTAACTTCTTCCTGCTCAGTACGTTCAGGTCTATCTGACATCTTTATAATCGGAAAGTATCTATAAAAATAACAAATATTAGATCAGATCACATACATCACACTATCACAGATTTATATGGCATGTATTTCTAAACACTTTATACATCACAATTGTTCCGAGAACCGACTAAACCGGGCTCTGATATCAATAAATGTAACACCTCCTACCTATATTCGTCGCCGAAATAGGGTATGAGGCATTACCTAAGTTTAACGAGTTAATATTATTTTTATTATGAATTCAATATAGTCCCTTTATAAATATCCAATCTTCACTGCAATTTTAAAACCAACCAATCCAGTCCAATTCAATCCAATTTGATACCAAATCATACTTCTACTATAATTATATTATTTAGCATATTCATCACTGTTTACTTTAATACATACTCATTAGACAAGTTTTAGTATTTATATAATCATCAAACATGTACATGCCATATAAATCAAAAAAGAAATTTACAAAAGCTACCGGAGATAATCTTGATAGTGTGATCCTCAGTGTTGATCCGATCTTCCGTATATTTATACGTCAATCTACATGAGACATTTAATACACACGAGTAAGTTTATAGAAACTTAGTAAGTTAATAGGCATAAAATATAAATCCTACCAAACATTCATACACTTATACATTATGTACAATTACTAAGTTCACCTGTCAACCACAATTTGGTGAGTGCTCTTGTATAATCTCACTACCATTTATCCATTTACTTTAACTCTTTTGGGCCCCTTTTTTTTTTTTATCACTTACCATCCTTAATCAAATTAGGGAATGATTACGAAAAATTGAGTACTTCACTTCCACTTTACCATAGTATAACTATGGTCTTACGTATGATCACTTATCACTTTCCGCCATAGCCACCGCCACGTCTTTTACACTTTGATCACATTTATCATCGATCGATAAGTATAGCTAAAGCTACCACTTATCACTTGTCACTTGTCACTGATCAGATAAGTGTAGCTAAAGCTATCACTTATCACTTGTCACTTATCATTGATCAGATAAGTGTAGCTAAAGGTACCACTTATCACTTGTCACTTGCCACTGATCAGATAAGTGTCGCTAAAGCTATCACTTATCACTTGTCACCGATCAGAAGTACTCAAATCCGATGTTCCGCTCAAACTGATCATTTATTCGGTTTTCGTATTGCTGTTTTATTCTCAATTCATCAATAAATATATCTCATCATACATTATATAATTCATGAAATTAACATTTAATCATTAATTTTTCAGCCATATGAACTTACCTGAGTCGATTTGCAGAATTTGAGAAAATTCAGGGACTATTCAGCTACTTTTTCTTTTCCTCGACTTGCTTCAGGTTCTCGATCTATCATTGTAAAATCATTCACTTATCAGTATTGATTTCACCTTTACTCTATTTCACATCCTTAATGATTACAACCCACATATAAGTAACATTGTTTATAATTTCACTATTTACTTATATGGATATTCAAGCTGTCCATCCGTGTCACAAATCTACTAAATTATTTTTATCTTGAGCTACAGAAGTTCAATTTAAGATCCGCTAATTTTCCCCTGAAAACTAGACTCACATATCTTCTTACCATAAAATTTTCAGAATTTTTGGTTTAGCCAATAAGTACAGCTTTATTCTTTAAAGTTACCCTGCTTCATTGCTTGTCCGACGCTTCATGCCATATAAATCAAAAAGGAAATTTACAAAAGCTACCGGAGATAATCTTGATAGTGTGATCCTCAGTGTTGATCCGATCCTCTGTATATTTATACGTCAATCTACATGAGACATTGAATACACACAAGTAAGTTTATAGAAACTTAGTAAGTTCATAGGCATAAAATATAAATCTTACCAAACATTCATACACTTATACATTATGTACAATTACTAAGTTCAACTGTCAACCACAAATTGGTGAGTGCTCTTGTATAATCTCACTACCATTTATCCATTTACTTTAACTCTTTTGGGCCCCCTTTTTTTTTTACTTCACATTTAACTTATACTCATTAAATTAATAATATTTTCTACTTACTTGTCGGATTTAGTGACCTCGAATCACCGTTCCGACACCACTAAAAATTTAGGCTATTACATACACTGTCCGATCCTAAATCTGATGTTTTCCTGAACAGATGAAGGTGATAAACCATAATATATACATATTTTAATCTTACATTTAGCATACTTTTGGATGATTTATCCCCTGAATTGTGGAATTTGGTGCTCCTAATCCTTTAATTTCATGTTTTATACTTAGGAAAGCATCGGAGGATGATAAGAACGAGAAACGGCCAAAAACGGAGAAAATGGGCCAAAGTACGAAATCAACAAGGCCTGGGCCTAAGCCACACGGCCGTACCTCCTTAGCAGACCCGAACACGGCCTGGCCTCGATTCACACGGGCATGTCCCTGCCATGACCTGTTTTAATTCCACTTGGATTAAGATACTTAGGAGCAAAGAAAGACATTCCGAAAGCCTATATAAACACCCTAAGTATAACCTAAAATTGGACGCTTCAGATAGGCCGAGGAGCCAAGCCAGAGAGGCCGAATTGTGGGATTTACTCGAAGATAGCCAGTTGATCCATCTCAAGAAGCCGGAATCATACTCAAGACGGAAGATCTTCCCTTCAATTTTCTTCAGGGGGTTTTAGGGTTTTTCTTATGTTTTGTTTTATACTTTCTGCTGAGATGTATTCTTTACTAAACATAAACTAAACCCCTCAAATACATAAGGAGGATGAAACCTAAGACGGATCTTGTTATTATTTTCTGAACTATATGATAAATACTTGATTTGTTCTTAACTATGTGTTCTTAATTCTTATTTTAATATTTCAGGATATTGATTCAGGTATTGATGCCCTTAGGCAGTTGAGGAATATTCCCTGTTTAAGAGTAGATCTAGCATAGTTAAGCAGAGCTGATTGCAACCCTAGAGATAGAATGACGAAAATTTGCCGGATTAGGGTCAAACCTAATATGAGAGTCCATAGATCGAGTTAATGCAACTCTAGGGGTTTTAATTAGAAAGAGATTTCAATTAATCAACCTAGGGTTAGATGTTAGTAGCCTCGAGAGAGGTATTAATATAAATTAGGGAATCCTACGGATCAAGTCAAGTGAATAAATCGTCTGGTTCAGAGTTAGATAACAAGTGAAGTCTAGGTAGATTCTTCCTCGAGTATTGTCTTAATCAATTAGTTTTTCCTAAGAGTATTTCCCCAATTCATTCTCTGTGTCTTAGCATCTTCAGCTTAGTAGTTAGTTAAATTTAGGTTAAACAACAATTCTCTTAATTCTTAGGCTAAATAATAAAAAGAAAGTCAGTATTAGTACTTTTGGTTCCCTTGGGTTCGACATCCTGGTCTTGCCACTAAACTATACTACTGTTCGATAGGTGCGCTTGCCTCAATCGTTGTCGTAAGTTATTTTTTAGGCTTGATCATTCATTATATAAATATTAAGACTTTCAGACACGATCAAGTTTTTGGCGCCGTTGTCGGGGAACTAAAATATTAGGAACACTTGATTTTTATTACTTTAGCCATTATTTTTATTTGCAATTTATTTATTTTATTTTATTTATTTTTATTTTTCTAATTTTTCTTTTCTTTTCTTTGCTTCTGATAGGTTTTTCTAGTTTATAACTAGAAGGAACCTATCAGGACCCTTGATTTTTGACAGCGATATAGAAGGTACCGTTCACAGAAGCAAAAGAGAAATAAAGCAAGAGGATGACACCAATAATATCGAAGAGATGGCTGATAACAATCCGCTACCTCCTGTGGGTGCCGCAAATCCGGTGAATCAAAATCTTGTTCTTCGTACTATGTATGATTATGCTAAACCTAATTTAACAGGAACTGAGTCAAGTATTGTTAAACCTGCTATTGCTGTAAATAACTTTGAACTGAAACCTAACACAATTCAGATGATACAACAATTTGTTCAGTTTGATGGTTTGCAGGATAAAGATCCAAATAATCACTTGGCGAATTTCCTAGAATTTTGCGATACTTTCAAAATAAATGGCCTCGAGAAAGGTATTAATATAAATTAGGGAGGTATTAATATAATCACTTGGCGAATTTCCTAGAATTTTGATGGTTTCCTAGACGTTAGTAGCCACGAGAGAGGTATTAATATAAATTAGGGAATCATACGGATCAAGTCAAGTGAATAAATCGTCTGGTTCAGAGTTAGATAACAGGTGAAGTCTAGGTGGATTCTTCCTCGGATATTGTCTTAATCAATTGGTTTTTCCCAAGAGTATTTCCCCAATTAATTCTCTGTGTCTTAGCATCTTCAGCTTAGTAGTTAGTTAATTTTAGGTTAAACAACAATTCTCTTAATTCTTATGCTAAATAATAAAAAGAAAGTCAGTATTAGTACTTTTGGTTCCCTTGGGTTCGACATCCCGGTCTTGCCATTAAACTATACTACTGTTCGATAGGTGCACTTACCTCAATCGTTGTCATAAGTTAGTTTTTAGGCTCGATCATTCATTATATAAATATTAAAACTTTCAGACACGATCAGAAGGTAAGACAAAGGGTGAGTTACCGATCACCGCGTATAACCAAACTCAATACAATTAAGCAGAGCATACTATATAAATTGTAGTAACGTAAAGAACTTAAGAGCAATTATATAACTAGTACGGAAAAATCTAGAGTATCATAGAGATTTGATCAAATGTGGTACAACAATACAAAGCAAAAATAAAATAGAGCAGAACAAAATAAATCATACAGTACAAAATCGAATAGAGCAAAACAGATCTTATTAACTTAGATTCAAACATAGTAAACATACGTGCAGATCACAAATAGTCCATCATCAGACCATCAGATAGTCCTCATACAATCAAATTCAGAACATAAATACATTGTGGAGGTCAGTGCTCATGTTGGGCAACACTTACAACCTTAAAAATAAGATTTGGATCCTATTCATATGCCACATGGCCTGGACACGCGCCCATGTCCTTGCCCGTATGGCTTACACGGCCTGACACATGCACATGTTATCTGCCGTGTGGTTTTAAATCGTAAACAGTAAGTTACATAGCCTGAACACACGCCCATGTCTCCGGCCATGTGGTTCTAAAGCGTAAACAGTGAGTTACACGGCTTAGACACACGCCGATTTCCTTGCTCGTTTGGCTTACATGGCCTGGGCACATGCCCATGTCCCTGGCCGTGTGGTTCTAAAGCGTAAACAGTGAGTTACACGACCTAGACATTGTGGGTCACACGGCCTAGGCACACGCCCATGTTCCTGGCCACCAATAGTTTTTCTTGGAAAGATGACGATGTATGTCATTTGCTAAAACTCCATCGGCCACCAGCAGTTTTTCTTGGAAAGTGGGTGGCTCTTCGTCAGCTTCTTAATCTGCTTTTGTTTTGAAAATATTTCAGAATAATAAATGATTTCACGAGTCAATTTGGACCTGTGTTGTCTTAAGTTTTATATATTTTTTTTTTGTTTTTTCCATTGTTTAATAAGTCTTCAGCTTTAGAAGTTTTTGTCTGCTCTTGTAGCACGGTTTTTAGTCTTACTTATGCATGTAATATTAGTTCCACAAGTGATTTTAAGAATGGTTTTGTTGTCGTCCTCTATAGTATGGTGAATACTCGATTATTTGTCGATTTTTGCTCTCCGCTTTGGACCATCCATGGCTGATTTCCTTATCGTGTTAAGTGCTTGTAATCATTTCAGATATGTCGTGCTTGAGTTGTGATAAAGCCAATTGTCAACGTGTCATAATGTTCTATTGATGCTAAGGCTAAAGCATTTGCTGTGTTGATGGAGCTTGTCATTCCCCATCTACGACGAGTGTTTGCTATTTTTCCCCCTAAATTATATAATTCCATTCATTGAATAAATTAATGAATTTATCTTTCAAAAAAAAAAAAAAACTATCCACCCTATCAAAGTAATTTCTTTTATTTTTCACCACATAGTGTGTTAAGATCTAGCATGTTATATATAAGTGTTGGATATCAATACCAACTTTTTGAAAAACACGTGTAAAGTGTTTTGTTAGTAGGCCACATTGCCTAGAAACAAAAGACAAAGCGCTTATGAGTTTATATAAAACCGTATCCCACATTGCTTAGAAAAACAATGGTAGTAGGACCTTAGGTCTATATAAAGACTTATGTTATAAGCATTATTTGCACTAAACTAAATATTAAATTTTTTATTTGGTTCTTTAAATTCCTTATTTATTTATTTTTATTTTGGAGTTTTAAAAGATGTAGTTAAATATTAGTTTAGTGGTGTTAATGACCTAAGTGTTCTAAATAAGTCAATTTCATTTCGATCCCAAATCTATTCAACCCAAACTTAAAAATGACTCGAACTTGAATTTTTCCCTTATATTGAAACAATTGGAACACAAAATAATCGAAACAAGTAACTTGAAATGACTCAAACTCAAAATAATTAAAAACCCAAATAGTCTAAATCGATAATAAATCTACTTAAAAAGCTTAAGTCTCGAACTCAAAATAATATGAACTCAAAATGATCAAATCTTGAAATGATCTGAACGCATACTAACTTAAAAGATTCCATCTCGAAACAAAATTAAACGAAAACTTGAAACAAATTGACCCTGAAACTTACTAAAACTGAAATAACCTAACAAGCTTAAATTTTAAAATGAATCAAACTAGATTAATCTAATCCAAAACCAAGTCAA
This sequence comes from Gossypium bickii, assembly GCA_025503065.1. Taxonomy (NCBI): domain Eukaryota; kingdom Viridiplantae; phylum Streptophyta; class Magnoliopsida; order Malvales; family Malvaceae; genus Gossypium; species Gossypium bickii. The sequence continues at coordinate 832,722 of CP106718.1, forward strand.
TCCATCCAATTAATAGTACTGCTACAGGCTTATTACTAAATGTATATATGTAGGCTTTATTAAGTTTAGGGTTTTAGGCTTAACCCCTCCTAGTTAGGAAAATTATCCCCCAAATGAAGTCAAATAACAAAGAATGCAAAAAGGCCACATCTTTGAGCACACCCCAAAAGGCCGAAATTGCAAAAAACAATTGGCCCAAACCTTACATCACCAACCACAAATGTCTCGCAATTTTTCCATTGTCACACCCACACAAAGAAAAGGCTAAACAAAATATCAGAACGTTGGTGCTGGCGATTATATACTAATACCATCATCTCGTACATAAATTTTACTACTAATAAGCGTTGCATATATCATTCTTCCCCAAATTCCCCTTTTCCTCTCTTTTTCTTCAACACTGAAACAAAAAACAAAACAAACCCGTCTTTCACCAAATCCCTGTAAGTCTCTTCTTAATTTCCCTTTTGATTCTTGCATTTGATTTTTGCTCTCATTTTGATCTTTCTGTCATAATTAATTCTGGGTTTTGATTATTTTTTCTGTTTTCGTTTTCTTTTGTTAAATTCTTAATTTTCTTTTTATTGAATAAGCCAAAGAGGCAAAAACATAAACAGATGGGGTGCACTGTAAGAGAAAAACATAGGTCTACCCGGAGGACCCGATCGGTGAAACCCGATAACGATCATCCTTGTTGTGTTATTGATGAAGACTCAGTGTCTAAATCCATACTTGAATCGGGTCTCAAGTCGTTGAGTTACCATCTGAGTCTAAACGATTCAACCCAAAGCCCTAATCCTAATCATAATAATAGCAATACCAATTTTGACGATCATGGTTTGGGGTATTGTACTGAGGAACAATTAGAGGAACTTTTATTGAAAAACCTGGAATTTTTATATAATGAAGCTATATCTAAGCTTGTATCGTTAGGTTATGATGAGGATGTTGCTTTAAAGGCGATTTTGAGAAATGGGCATTGTTATGGTGGAATGGATGTGTTGACTAATATATTGCATAATTCATTGGCTTATTTGAATAGTAGTTGTGGTAGTAGTAAGGGGAGTAATTCGGAGGAAGCTGAGCTCGGGTTTCCAGATTTAAGGCAATTGCAGGAGTATTCGCTTGCCGGTATGGTTTGTTTGTTGCAACAAGTTAGGCCACATTTAAGTAAAGGTGATGCTATGTGGTGTTTACTTATGAGTGATCTTCATGTTGGTAAGGCTAGTACTATGGAAATTCCGTCACTTCCTTCACCCGTGAATGGGTGTAGTCCGGTTTCGACCGACATGGATAGCATTGGTAATAATGGGGTTAGTGTTGTGTCACCGGCATTATGTAGGTTTCATGGTGGTTGGGGGTTTGGGAACGGAGGGGCAGAGTTCCCAGTAAATGGGTTCTTTTCCAATGGCACGGAAATGACTTTGCAAAGGGAAATTGAGTGTCCCGAGAGGTTTAATCTTTCACCTTCGATGAAGTCTTTGTTGAAAAGGAATGTTGCAATGTTTGCTGCTAGTTTTAGGGCTAACTCAAAACAATTGCAAGCACAAAATCATGCATTGCCTAGTGGGGATGCCCCTTTTGCTGTTGCTGGGGGTGAAGTTCCAGCTGAGAAAGCTGAAGAATCACAAAATTTGAGGAGCCAAGATGGGGTTAATTCGGTATTGAGTAAATTTCGTGATTTGAATATCGATGAGAATTGGGAACATGTTGGGGAAGATAAAAAAGGCGAAATGATAATTTCTTTGCTTCATCAGATTAAGGATCTCGAGAAGCAAGTGAAAGAGAGGAAGGAATGGGCTCACCAGAAGGCAATGCAGGCTGCAAGAAAGCTTAGTAGTGATCTTACAGAGCTTAAAATGCTGAGAATGGAGAGGGAGGAGATGATGCAGATGAAGAAAGGGAAACACACAATAGAGGACTCCACCATGAAGAGACTGTCGGAGATGGAGAATGCTTTGAAGAAAGCTAGTGGACAGGTGGACCGGGCAAATGCTGCTGTGAGACGGCTTGAGACAGAGAATGCGGAAATCAGAGCTGAGATGGAAGCTTCTAAATTAAGTGCATCTGAATCAGTCACAACCTGTCTCGAGGTTGCAAAAAGGGAGAAAAAATGCCTGAAGAAGCTTTTAGCTTGGGAGAAACAGAAAACTAAGTTGCAGGAAGAGATTGCTGATGAAAAGGAGAAGATTAAAGAACTGCAACGATGCTTAGCTCGAGTGGAACAAGATCAGAAAGAAACCAAGGTACATAAGTTGTCTTCTTTTGGCACTGTTTATAAATTATTTAACTGCATTAGTTTATCGAAAGGTCATATACTCATAGTTTAGGTAACAAGCAAATGATACTGTTAGAAGCTAGAATTCACATTCTGTTGTTCTGTCTCCCTCGTATTCCTTTTGTTTTAGCTCTTCTATACGGATCATTTCCACATTCTGGATGCTCACCTGAAAATTTGAAGTGGAATATGAGTTTAACTGTGATGTCAATCTGTTGGAAAGAACAAGACTCTTTATTTTGGGTCGAAAAAATGTCCAAACCAAGAAGGCACCTTACCTTAAAAGCACTCAAGGCATGCTTAATTTGTAGAGGCACTTATCTGATTGTGAACCTGCCAAGATATATTTATGATTCCCCTTTTATTTCACCTTGGTTTTTTGAGTTTTCGTTTTTTTATTTGTATGGGGCAGTCGTTTTATGTTAAAATTTTTGTCCCATGTTTTTCTCAACTCCGGTGGTAAGCCGGTCTGCGCTTATAATCTCATTATCTTTAATGTGTTTGTGTGTTCTGCATCTCCCAATTTCGAGAATGTAGCAATTATGTTGTGCAATCTTCTTTTTTTCAGTCAAAGTGGAAAGAGGAGCTAAAGGCCAAAGAACTAGCCTTAGCTCAATTAGAGCAAGAACGATGCTCCAAAGAAGCAGCTGAAGCAAGCAATAAAAGAAAGCTTGAGGCTTTACGTTTGAAGATAGAGATAGACTTTCAGCGCCATAAAGACGATCATCAACGACTCGAGCAAGAGCTTTCCCGTCTGAAACAATCAACCGACTTAAATCATCAATCAGATAATTTACTCACAGGAAAATCAGAGGGAGCAAAACCGCAAGGAGAAACAATCGCTAGGTTACTTCACGAATTAGATAAACAACAAGATTCTTCCGAGAACAATGTCAATGGTGATAGAGAATGCATAATATGTTCAAAAGATGAAGTCTCTGTTGTTTTCCTTCCTTGTGCACATCAGGTTCTATGTGCCAATTGCAACGATGGTTATGGGAAGAAAGGCAAAGCTACTTGTCCTTGTTGCCGAGTGCCGATTGAACAAAGAATTCGGGTTTTTGGTGCTACTTCATAGTTGCAGTTTGATTTAAAGAGAAAAAAAAAACACTATGCTGCAAACTTTCAGCATTAGTATTTATGCAGTTTTCTTCATCTAAGCAAACCAGCTAGACTGCTGCTGGCTTTTTTACATATATACTTGCCTTAAAAACTAAACATTTCCATTGGTAATTCCAATGGTATGTATTTAAATAAAATATCAATCTTCTCTCATTTGTCTCATGCTTTTCGGCCTTAAATAAGTTTAAAAAACTCATATTTCTTATCGTTGCCATCAAGTTGAAACCATGAATCAAGCGAGGGGTTTCTCAAATGTCTTCTTGTATATACTTTGTTTGCTCCAAAATCCCAAGTCCTTAAATGATGAAAATCATCTCTATGTCTGCAATAACACGTAAATGGCATCTATTATCAAGCATCAACCATTTGTACATACATATGAAGTTGAAAAACACAAAAAAGAAAAACCATAAAAAGGGCCCAACCGGGTTCGAACCGGTGACCTCTTGATCTGCAGTCAAATGCTCTACCACTGAGCTATGGACCCTTTTGAATGTAGGTGCTTTAAATAATATATTTATACAAGTTTCTAAAAGTGAAGTTTCATGAGCCACAAAGTCAAGTGTTATTTGGTGATAGCTAGGGGCCAAGGGACAACTAAAGCTATAGGGGGAAAGAGAATCTAACTATAGAGAATATTTGCTTTCTGCTTCATAAAAAGAGTTTAGGGATATATTATTAGGCCTTCTAAGAAAGGATTCTGGTGTTAGTCTTTTTGTTAGATAATTAACCCAAATTTTAATTAGTTTTTAATTTAGATTTTGGAATAATTTTTATTCGTCAAATATTATTTGTTAATTAAGTTTATATTAGATAAGAAATTTTATTTCGTGGTCAAGTAATTGATTTTATAAATAGAGTTGTTGCAACACAAATGTTAGGGTGGTTTGTTGTGGCAATTCACATCATAAGGGTGTAGAAAGATACTAAAATGATGATTTTAAGGGTCTCGCGAGCTTGGAAAGCTCTTTATGAAAGATTTGGTAGAGCTACAACATATGTCATGGAGCTTCTCTTTCTTCTTTTGATAGAGAGGACTTTTATAAAGAAGATAATCTTTGACGTAAGTCTCATTAGAATGATGCCTTATTATATATAAGGTGGTTGTAGAAGCATTGGTGCTTCATTAGGATAGGATGAAGTGATTTGATGGTATGTAGTACATGGGAATGGGCTGAAATAGGAGTTTTTATGGGAAGGATTTTGTAAGGATGTGAAAAAGAATTTCGTAAATTACCAGGGTTCTGAAATAAATGGGTATTCCATTTGTTTTTAACGCTATGAGCTTAGAAACTATCTAGGGCTTGAATTACGTATTTGTTTATTGAGTGTTTGAACTTTTTATAATCTTTATGTTCACAAGAAATTTTTTTCCGTCTCTAGTTGTGAGCAACCAAAATCAAACCACCTTAAATACTGTCTCTTGTGTCTAATATATTTCATGTTACTCTCGCATTAATTACGATTTTTATTATTTGTTATAAAAGAAAAAGAGCAAAATGTTGAAGAGATTTATTGCTTCAAGTATTAAATTGGAAGATGATCATAGAACAAAACAAACCCATGGTGCACAATCTTTAGAAGTGATTACCACCATGGGTTCATTTAAAAACCAAAGACACAACAATCTTAATAGAGCATAATGGCAATACAAGGGGTTGTCGCCCAAGAACCAACATTAAAAAGGCTGTTGTCTTAAGAGTCCCCTTCTAACATTAAGACAAAACAGGTACTCTCATTAGCTTGAAAACAAGAGCTACTATGGTCATTTGCTTCCTTTTCTCAAAATGGGTTCATATGTCGAATGAACCAATTTGGCTATACCCTTCATTATCATAGAAGTCCATGTTATTTGCATGTCCTGAGTACAGACCGAGATCATCGACGTGCTCGATTTCCCCAAAATTCGAGTACAATGTACTAGGGGAGAAATTGCTGTGTTCATATTGTTGCCATGGGGTCCATGTGCTTGGAAACTCATATTGTGGGAAGTATTGAGCTGCTGTTTCACATATTTGTGGGTAATCCTAACCATAAGCCAATGGGTGAATTGTTAGATAAAGAGAAAGAAATTTCAGTTGCATTTTATTTCTTTCTTCAGAATAAATTATGTATACCTTTGAAGAATCAAGAATTAGATCAGGTGAGAGCCAAATGTTGGCTAGATCGATATTGACTGAAATGGGTTCGAATGGTTGTAATTGTGTGACTTCATGAGGGGGAGAAGTGATAGGGCTTGAATAATGGCTCTCGCTGTTGGGGTAACATGTTTGACATGAAATGTCACCAGAAGTGCTTAAGGGCTCGTTGCAGGTCCAGGTCGACGTGAGTTCCATATTAATTGACCTGGTTTTGACCCTTGTGGCTCTCAATTCTCCATTAGTGTCACTAGCCTTTGATTCGTTCCTTTTCATGACACGGCACAAGGCATAAGCACCCTGAAGAGGAATATCAAAATGATTGGTTATAAACTTTTTAATTCTAGCCTGAATTCAAGAATTTGACTAAAACAATTAGAATCTAAATCCGACCCAAGTTGATTTTATCATAAAAAGCTAATAATGTCCTGTCCCATCTTAATTTGAATTGACCTTAAAGTTGATCAAAACAAAAAAATAATTTAAATCTGAAATAACTTAAACTCAAATGATCATAACCCAAAGTGACTTGAATTTAAAATAATCCAAACTCATAATGAACTGATATGAAAAAAAACTCAAAATGACCTATACCCAAAACATATCCAAACCCAAGATGACATGAACCTAATTAACTTAAATTCAAAATAACTAAAAAAGTTTAAAAATCAAAACTAATTCCATCCAAATTGAATAATCTAAAAACTTGGGCTCGAACCCAAAATAATTTAAACTTGAAATACTTCCATATGAAATAAACTTAAATCCAAAATTTGACTCGAATTTTAACATGATTTAGATTGACATGACCGAAAAAAAAAATAGTCCAATTAACACAAGTCTAATTGATTATATATAATTGTTGTAATGTACAGAAATGCAAAGGCAAACAATCATGGAAAACCAACCTGATTAGCTGATGTTTCAGGCTGATCAGAGAGTCGATACTCATGCATAACCCAATCAGTTCGATCCCCTAAAGGGGCACGTCCCTGGTAGAAAACCAGTGTCTTACGGTACCCGCTTACTGCCGATTGGCACACTACGTTCCTGTCCTTCCCCGTCGCTTTCCAATATCCGGCCTTGGTGGCACGGTTTGTTCTCGACCCGTTCGGGTACTTTCGATCCCTGGGGCAGAAAAAAAACCATTCCAAGTCTCGTTTTGGAAGGAACGACTTCTCTGCAAACCAAATACCAAAATGGCAGCAATATCAATTTAGATGTTAAAACTTTTGTAATCCCCTTTTATTATAGTAAAATTATCAATTTCCCGCATTTGATTGGCCTAAACACTGAAATTTTTTAATAGAAATGGTCAACGAACTAATGTGATGGACAAAATGACTGAAAAATATTTAAAAGGCTAAATTGAGAATTTCACTATAACACAAATAGCAAAACATGTATAAACATTTCAAATATTATAAAAAAATCCATGTAGCCTAAAACTTATTGAAAAATATTCTATCATCTCGTGGATAGTAGAATTTGAAATCAATTATATAACGCATCCCGATTTAATTATAAAAAAGGTTAATAATGTAAGCTTGAAATAACCTAAACTTACAATGATAAAAAATTATAATGACCCAAAATTTTGAACTTCAAACTTAGAAAGACGTGAACTTAAAATTAATTAAAATTTAAAATAACTTGAACCTTAACATTTATGCGAATTTAAGATTAACTTGAATTTTTTTTTTAAAAACTTTAATTGATTCTATTTAAGTTAACTCGATTCAATATCAATCTCACTCGATAAATCTAAAATAAAATAGTGATTAAAAAATTACCTGGTAAGTCCCAAGGATCAAACTTATACAGATCAATAACGGGAATGACTTCGAGCTCAATTTCAAGCCCTTCAGTTTTTCTTTTGAGGTAATATCCAATCAATTCTTCATCGGTAGGATGAAAACGAAAACCTGGTGGCAATGATGGCCCTCCCATTATCTCAATGTTACTTAAATTTCTTTATCTAATTACACAATCGCTTATAATTTTTAAGGAAATGAAAGAAGAAAATAATGAAATTTGGTTCTTAAGTTTCAATCCTATAAGTATTAAAAATCTGGAAAATCCAAAAGTAATAGCTTTTAACAACACTAGTTCCTTTGTCATGCAATTTCAACAATGGCAAAATCATTGTCTTCGAAAAATAAAAGGTTAATAATTTGAATTATAAGCTATACCCAGAAACCAAAAATAATTGATACCCTTCGAAGGAAAATTTATGGTTTTTTTCTTTTTTTCTTTTTTTTTTAACTATGAATTCAAGAAAAAAAATGACAAAAAAAACTGATGAAGAAGTGAAAGTAAAGTAGAAATGGAGGTTTATGGGATGTGTATTATATAGTGATTAAAAGAAGTCATAAGTCAACAAGTTCAAGAACAAAAAGAAAAAAAAAAAAACACACCGAAAGTTGCAGAGGTTGCTTGTCTGAAGCTGACCATGAAATTCCACAGGTTTTGGACCCACCAACATGAAACTCATTCACACTTAACCAGTAACTTCCTGCCATGTTAAATTGTGAACCTTCGCCATGATTCTTTGTAAATATCCAATCTCATCATTTTCAAAATAGGTAAACTACAACTATTAGTAAGTTTACATTTTGATCATTCACCTTTAAAAAATTTCAAAATAGTCATTAAATTATTTGAAAGTTTTCGTTTAAATCACCGTGCTATTAAAGTCGTTGTATGGCCTTCTCTGTTCGCATCACCTGCAACAATTGAAAGTTCCATTTTTTCCTTCTCTTCTACAATTGAAAGTCTTTTTAAGAAACGGTTTTAAACATCACGAATCTACAAATCAAAACCCGAACAACTTTCTTGTCTAATCTTTAACATTGACTGTCAGGTCGACCTGAATTTAAAGTATGTTTTTCTACTCGTCAATGAGTATTAATCTACTATACCGATTGTCGAATTGTCACTTAAAGCTTGATAGCCACACTTTAAAAAGAAAACTTAACAACTCAGTGACATAAATAAAAGCTTTCAAAATAGTTCAGTGATTTAAATAAAAAATTTTAAATAATTTAATGACTATTTTATAATTTTTTGAAGTTAAAGAAAGGTAACTTACCCTTTAAAATATATTATTTGTAAAAGAAAAAGAAAATAAATGGAGAACAGTAGTCAAAGGAAAGGAGCATAGAGTGGGGAATTTGGGTTTTCTTGGGCTAAGCTCCTTCCATGTCATCTTGAGTCAGACAAAACACTTTTTGCTTTTGTTTTATGTGGTTGTTTATGTCATCTAGACATGTAATGCCCCACTTCTATAAGGAAAACATTAATAATAAAAAAAGAAACTGTCAAAAGAGCTTACCAAGTTTTTTGCAACTTTTTTTGGGATGTCCAAATACACTTTTAGTGGAAGCTCAATTATTTTTTGATTGAATGTCCCAATTTGCAAAATTACCCATTGAGAGTTGAAAATATGTAAAGGGCACTAACTTAATTCCCAACTTAATGGGGGCCAACTAATTGAATTTACTTTAGCCATATGGTTGATGGATAACTTTTCTAAATTAAAAAAAAATACAATATATCTTATCATTGTACTTAATATTTATTAATAGTAAAAATATTTTTGAAAATTAATTGTTATATTAAATGATATAATTGATAAATTTATCTATTATTTATAATGGTTAAATATTCTCATTTGCATTTTGTCTTTGTATTTTAATTTGTATAATGTAGTTTTCTTACTATTGTGTATTAATCCAAATTACTAAAAAGGTTAAAAGAAATTCATGAGTAGATTGATGTGGATTTTTTTTAAATTGTCTAAATAATGAGGTTAAGCTGAAATTTTTTTTTTTGTTAATGAAACATTAGTGGAAATAACTATTTTAGTATAGAAAGAAGTAGGTATGGACATTGTTGCCAATATAGGAGGATGTGGGTTCGGGTGCGCTAAAACTCATTATTCTCCTATTTATGGGTTAAGGAGGGGCTATGGATAGTTTTAGGCATTGTGTCAAAAAGAACAGATACGATCAAAACCTATAAAATGATTATTCAAATTTAATAATCATAATTTTACCTTTTAAATGACACAAGAAATCTTGGGTTACGACTTTTTTAAAATCATATTAGCTGACTAACCTAATTTTTAAATAATGTTAGTAATTTGGATTAATCCATAGCATTAATAAAAGAATGAATAAATTATATTGAATTAAAATATAAGTATTAAATTTAAATTTAAATCGAATAGTATAAAGAAGGAAATTATAAACTGATTTATATAATACATCACATGAAAATAAATTTAAATGTAAGTACCAATTTTGGCCCGGGTTCCTTAAACCCAAGGCCCAAGACCAAATAAAATTTAAAAAATAAGCCCATCTACAATCGGCCCAAGAGGCCCAAACAGTTAACAGTTCTAGAAGGCTAGGGTTTTGGAACCCTAGCCACCAGCGCCGCAAGCCCCACTATCGCCCCACCAACCGCTGTCGGCCACCACCGCCTCACGCGCCGTTGGTCTCCATAACCTGCAAGAACGGACAAAAAGAACAGCAAGCAGATCACAACAGAAAAAAAAAAAAAAAAAAAACTTTGTAATTTCTTTCTTTTTGGGGCTATAAAAAGCCATTCATATTGTAAAAGGGGGGACTTTTTTTTAAAAAGGGGAGAAGATCAATATAACACAGAAAAATTTACACAAACACCAGATCAGAGACAAATACAGAAGCAAACGTCCAAAGGAAAACAAGGTTTACTTCTTTTTATTTTCCTTTTGTACGAATCGGCTCTCTCTCTCTCTCTTCAAGATTTCTACTCTATTTTTACAACACTTTAAACCATACATATTATATTAGAATAATAAAAAAAAAGAGAAGAAACTTACCTTTTTTTGCGAATTCCGGCCACCGCACGCGGTGGCCGGCGGCGACAATCGCCAGACGGAGCCCTTGCCGGAGGACGAGACCTGCAGAGAGAAAATGAAAAGGAGATTAGTTTTTTTTTAGAGAAGTGAAGAAATGATTTTTTTGCAAAAAAATTGGCCTTTTATAAGGCAATGAAACGGCGCCGTTTTGCCTTGGGTGGTCAGGGATCAAAACGACGTCGTTTTGATCCCTTGACCCGCGACCCGACCCGCTCCAGCCAGGGGATCCGCGTGTTTTTGCGGAAGGGTCTAATTGCGCATTTGACCCTTCCGCTTTTCTTCACCGTTGCAATATATTCTTTTTATTTTTTCGAATTTGGCCCAGCAATTTTCCAGGGTTTCCATTTGAGTCCCCTTCCATGCGCCCCGTTTCAGTAAGAGGGGCTATTGCTGTTTTGGCCCCTCAAAGTTTCACGCGCACTACAAATCAGTCCTTTCCCCTCTCTTTTATTCTAAATTTACCCCAGGCATCTCGTCTTTATTTCAATTTAGTCACTTTCCATTATTATTATTATTATTACTATTACTATTATTATTATATTTTATGTATATATTTTACTATTATTTTATTGTTATTATATCATCATTTTTATTTTTATGTTATCATTATATTCTTATTGTTGTTACTATTATTATTACATCTTTATGTACGTATTTTGATTATTATTTTGTTCCACTAACTCTATTATTATTACTGTTCTTATTAGTATCATTATTATTATTACCATATTTATCTTATTATATTGTATATATTTTGCGCCATTATTATTATTTTTATTATTATGATATTATACTATACTATTATCACTACTATCATTATAATTATTATATTACCATGTTGTACATATTTATATTATTATTATTAGTTACCATTATTAGTATTATTAGTTATATATATATATATTTTTACTCTTGTTATCATTATTTTATTATTATTGTTATATTATCATTATTTACTTTATTACTATTATTATTAATATACCTTTATTACTATTATTATTTTTTATTATTTGTTTACTTTATCCTTGTATATTACTATTTCCATCGTTATTATATTATTCATATTGTCACTATTATTGTTATACTTTTTGTGTTACTATTATTTTTATTATTTTTATTTTTATTAGTATATTGTGTATATTATGTGTTGTTTTCATTATTATTACGATATTTATATTATTATATTGGATATATAGCACATTAACTACTATTATTAATATATCATTATTATCACATCTACTATTATTATATTTATTATTTCATTGTACAGATTTTATATTATTTGTTTTATTTTCTCTTAGGTTATCATATTTATTATTATTATCATTATTACTATGTTATTATTAATATTTTACTATTAGTATTATATTTTATATTATTATCTTGTACATATTTGATGTCGTCATTATTATTATTATTATCATGTTATTATTATCATTATTATTATTAATATTACTATATTTACTTAGTATACCATATATACTATTATTATTATCACCATATTTAAATCATTATTATGCTCTATATATATATACTTTTTACATATTACTATTACTATTATTATTTTCATATTATCATTATTATTATTTCATTATATGTTTCCCATTATTACTATTATTATTATTACCATGTTATTATGTTATATATATATTTTGTTATTGTTACGGCTTTAATATTATTTCTTCTTGTTTTTATTATTACATCTTTTATCATCATGTGTTGTTAATTTTTCGTCTTCGCCATTTCATGTGGATCGACGGTTTTAAATCATAATCCGACATTTTTTAATATATATAAAAAGAGGTAATATTTGAGTGTTTAGAAGGCCGAAAAATCACACCCTAACGTGTTGGGTGTCGATCTTTTCGTTTGACTAAATGATTAAATATCCTTTTTCTCGTCAAAGATGACCTCGATGTCGAAATATAAGGGTGTTACACCCTAACGTGTTGGGTATGACGCTTTTATTCCTTTGAAGTGAGATCATCTAAAGGCAGTTTTAAATTACAACTCGATCTTTTTAAGGGATAATATTTGTGCATTTAGAAGGTCGAAAAATTACACCCTAACGTGTTGGGTGTCGATCTTTTCGTTCGACTAAATTTTCAAATAATAAATTTTTTTTTTGAAGATGATTTTGATATCGAAATATAAGGGTGTTATATCCTAACGTGTTGGGTATGATACTTTTATTCCTTCGAAACGAGGTTATCTTAAGATTCGATCCCGATTTAATTAATCCATTCTTTTAATTCTTTTTTTCTTAAATATTTTCAACTTTTCGACATTAGGACATTGATCAATCAATTTGGTACCGATTTTGGGCGTTGCGAGGGTGCTAATCCTTCCTCGCACGTAACCGACTCCCGAACCTATTTTTCTCGAACATTCGTAGACCAAAAGTATCGTTTTAGTAAACCAAAATGTTTTATTAAAACAAAGGTGATCCGATCACACCTAATAAAAGATCGGTGGCGACTCCCGTTTTTTATTCGTTTTTTTGAAGTCCAAGTTCGACACCCGTTTTTGTCAAAAATGGTTGCGACAGCTTGGCGACTCCACTGGGGACATCTCGAGAGTCAGGCCATAAATTGATTGATTATGTCCTTTTGATTGAAAATTCGGAAAATTGTTTTGAAAAAATCTTGTTTCTCTCTGATTCGTTTGCTTGTGCTACAATACCGAGTCTCGTAAAATATATTGGCATTGCATTGCATGACCTTCGGTCACACCTTTAAGTGGGAGTAAGAAACTAAGCTTTCGTGAGGTTTTCACCTCCGCATGGGCTAGTGGATTGCTTCCGGGAGACATCCGTACCTACGTGTTTCGTGAGGTTTTCACCTCCGCATGGCCGTAGGGAAATGTATCCCCCTGAACCGAACTCAGTCCGTATGAGCCTATAACGGGTGAGGATCGAGGAATCTGCTAGTTCAGGTACCCCTTTGTAAAACCGAACCCCATATAGAAACCCTAGAGCCTACCATAGGCATAGTGTTGAAATAGTTACCTGGATAAGCGTTTAATGATATCTTACCTGTTTTGATTATGCGATATTAACTTGTGTTGGTTTGTGTGACTTGCATGACATTTCACATAAAAGGTGTCAATTTCTGACCGGTTGCCGAAATAGGAAGTTTGCTATGGAAAACAACTTTCTTGATAAAGTAGAGGACAATGCGGCCGTACGCACATGGTCGGAAAAGTTGCAGTTGGAACAAGGAGACACTGATGAGGTCATACGTCGAGTTGAGGACTTCACCCGGGTTAGTGTGACACAAAACGAGCTCCAAGAGTTACGGGATATCTGGGCCAATTGGGAAGATGGAATTAAGCAAATGTTCTACCATCGTTACGGTGATATCTCTTACTTATTGGATGTTAAGATAGATAAGCACCTATTTCGGGCTATGGTCCGCTTTTGGAATTCTCGTGATACGGTTACTTTCACTTTTGGAGAAGTGGATTTGGTGCCAACAATAGAAGAATACACTACACTACTTCGTATTCCCGAGATGCAAGTCGACAAGGTTTATATCAGCCCTGCTATGTCCCTCCTTTGGCGAAAAAGTTGATGAAAATTACGGGCATGAGTGAGCAGTGGATCTTGGCCAAGGTTCAACAGAAAAGGCGAAGGAGATGTATCCCTTGGGTGAACTTAAGGGATCTAATTTTGACGCACTCGACATGGAAAAAAGGTTGATATTTTCGCCTTAAGCCTCTACGGATTGGTCATCTTCCCAAAAGCTTTGAGGCACATAGAGGCGAAGCGGTGGTGGATCTGTTCGACCGATTGGATAAGCAAGTCACACTGTCCCAAGCAATTCTTGCGGAGACCTTGAGATCACTAAACGCATGTAGAAGAGCGGGAGAGGAAGATTTATCGGATGCGCACAGCTATTGATGGTATAGTTTCATGGGCATTTCGGAAGATGGATAAAGTCTCTTGTCGACCTTTTCATAGAGACTATTCACCAATAAAAGAGAGAAGCAACTATGTCAAGGAGAGAAGATATAACGGAAGAGGGATGGATAGCCATTTTTCGAACCTTCAAGGAAAAGACGTTGAGTGGAGAGCTCCTGGATGATGCCCGGAGAGATTCTTTATAGATGTGGAGATTTCGATTGGGTACCTCTACCCGAATTTGGGAGTCATCGGGTATGCCCCATTGCTAGCGGCAAGACAATACCAATCTAGACGATTCGTGCCCAAGAACACATGGGTTGGACCGAAGTGAGTTCTCGTATACGGGAGAAGGTTACAAGAAGAAGATAAAGGAAACGGCAAATGCTTGGAAGCAGACTCGTCGGATGAATAGATTAGCTGCGGGTGAAACGGTAACTTCTGAATACAAAGCATGGCTAAGCAAGAGAATCAATGATAATATCCCGGGACCAAGCTTGGATAATACTCAATCTTTGGAGGAACGGTTGCGAGTGATACCAACAGAATTAGAAATCATAAAGCAAGATTTCGTACAGCGAAGTTCAGAGCTTGAAAAGAAAATTGAACAGTTAGAAGAAGAGAAGATGCTCCTCAAGTTGGACATAGATGGACAAAAATCAGAAGCTGAGAAACTAAGAAAGGAGAAAAGAAGAATAGAGGAAGACTGAGACGACCTGAAAATACACTACAAGAAGATGCGTCTCTCAATGAGAACTGCCGGACTAGGAAAGACGTCGAACCAATGGCGACAAGAGTTACAAGAGGAAAGAGCTAAGACCGATCAATGGGAAAGGAAATTCCAAGAAATGAAGGTTCAAAATGAGATCCTAGAAAAGCAAATGTCAGAAGGCCAGAATAAAAGAAACGAATTGAAGACAAGGGTGGCGAGTTGGAGAAGTCCTCGACCATTTTCAAACCGTAACTCTCGGCAAGAGAGTTAAAAGCAAGTCCGAGTAGAATCGAAGAAATGAAAAAGAGGACCAAGAATTAGAAATGGAGCTACCGAATCACAAAATCGCATTGGGCATTTAAAAGAAAACGAAGAGCGAAGGAAAGCGGAACTGTACCATTCCCAGAATCAAGTCGGAGATAGAGATTACCTCATGGGGGAGGCTATAATCCGGATACGAGAGATAGCAGAGTATTTACAAACTCTAGCTATACAAGCTGACGCATTGAGCGTGCAGTTCGAGACGCAGTCGGATCGTGGGCAAGAATTAGTCTCCCTGCTAACAAAGATTAAGGCCTTAGGTGTTAGAGCAAGGCCGTTCCTGTAATCTGTTTTATGTAAAGAGCTTTGTTTTCTAAGGAAGTTTTCTATGGGGAATTGAATCAGAGTTGACACCTTTTTGCATTCATGCATTCGCATTCGCATTGCATTACATACATTAGCATCATAACCATTCACTAAGCTTAAAATCACATAATTCGCAGCTACGACACTACGAATCTGGAATCACATCATCCCTATAGGACACGCTTAAAAACTAGAGCTATGGACGCCGAACTCAATGAGAGGATCGAAAGGATGGAAAAAAACCAGAAAGAGTTGCAAGAACAGTTAGCCAAGTCACAAAGCAGAGAGCGAGGACTTGATGATGAAATCCCGCGAGGAATCACGAGGACATAAGGATCAAATGGATAGAATGTTGGAGATATTGACAGCCATGTCCAAAGGAAAAGGACTCGCGCAAAGTCCTGACATTACAGAGCCCCACTCGAGGGATAATCAAGATCCGCTCTATCCCCCAGGATTCACTCCACCCCACGCTCATGCAACACAAAGAGGATATCCTCAAGAGAACCCTGTAGGCCTGGAACAACAACCCATCCCACCTACCCATCTGGGGCAAGGTATATACGTATCAAACGTTGGAGATAATTCTGCTAATCCGATTGTTCCGGATTTAGATGATCCGAGGGAAATAGCCAAGTTAAAGAGGGATGGCCATGATGCTGAAGAAAAATATAGGAGTCTAGAGGAAAGACTCAAGGCGGTGGAAGGTACTAGAGTCTTCTCTGCACTAAATGCCAAAGACCTTAGTTTGGTACCCGATCTAGTCCTGCCTCCGAAGTTTAAGACACCAGATTTCGAAAAGTATGAGGGAACGAGATGCCCGAAGGCCCATCTTATTATGTTCTGTCGAAAAATGGCTGGATACTTGAATGAGGACAAGCTGCTAATACACTGTTTCCAAGATAGCTTGATTGGATCAGCCCTCAGATGGTATGATCACTTTAGCAGAGAGAAGATTCGGTCATGGAAGGACACGCAACCGCATTTTTGTGAACAATATAAGCATGTTTCGCGTGGCTCCCGACCACCGACGCTTACAAATGTTGGAAAAGAAGCCAACGGAGACCTTCAGACAGTACGCTCAGAGATGGAGGGATCTCTCCGTCCAAGTCGAGCCCCCACTGACTAAAAGTGAGACAATGGTCCTTTTTATCAATACTTTGAGAGCGCCATTCTACGACAAGCTGGTGGGAAATGCCACAAAAGACTTCGCCGACCTCGTAATATCTGGGGAGCTCATCGAAAATGGCATCAAAAGTGGAAGAATGGAGGGTACTGAAGGTTCAAAAAGGCCAGCACCTGTAAAAAAGAAAGAACCCGAAGCCCATATGGTGGGGACGGGGAGCCTCTATGCTCCTAACCCGTATCCAACCCAGCCACGACCTCAGTTTCGTCCACCGCCAAATTTCTATTTTCCACCACCAAGCCCTTACTATCAAACACCTCCTCCTTACCCCGTTTATGCCACCAATGATCAAAGACCATTCACCATATTCTCACCAAATACCATGACCGCTCCAAGCCAACCCAAAAATGAACCAAGGCCGACGAAACCTAACCCCGAAAAACCTCAGTTTGCCCCTATTCCCATGACATACGGAGAATTATGCCCAAAATTATTGGAGAAACAATTAATAGCACCGCATTACATAGCACCATTGAAACCTCCATACCCTAAATGGTACGATCCTAATGTTAGTTGCATGTACCATGCTGGAAACTAGGGGCATTCCACGGACAATTGTCTAGCCTTTAAAAGGAAGGTTCAAAGCCTTATTGATGCAGGCATTCTGCGATTTGACGGGATCGATCTCGTGGATCGAAATCCGCCTCCCAAACCATGCTTGGAGGAAACGCAAATGCAAAGTGATGTGGAGGATGATGCAATTAATGAGGTTTCACTGATACACCCTTATCCTCTCGAGTTTGTTTTGAACGATGGGACTGTGTAGGGATCTATGTATTTTAGCTAATCTAGAGTGATATGTGAAAAACGCTTGTTACTTCAAGCCTAGAGGCAACAAGAGTTCTTTCGTGAAATAGGCTTGTTTCCAGAATTGTTATTTCAATAAAAGTGCTTTTTTTTTCACTCCTTTTCAAACTCTGCATCGTTTCATTCATGTCATGCTTTTAATTTTCTACCTCCAAGCCCACAATGGGTCCCCGTGATATCAATGACATGAGCGACATCATTCTCGACTCCCTTTAGAGAAATATGTGTCTAGAGGATCTAAGAACTTGAAAGATGACAGAGGTCGCAACTTGTTTCCTAAGTTGTCAAGAATGGTAGATCCCAACTTACGAAATGCTAGCAAACACTACAAGGGAGATGAAGATAGAAGCTTAGCTTCCCGAAGGAACAGGGCAAGGAATCATCGAATTATCCTTAAGAGTTCAAAGATATTTTTGTGTGATCACGTTAAGACGCACCGAGACTACATGAAAGTCGCAGAAGAAACCTATATTTGAAGACCACATGCTGATGGTATACTCAAAAAAAAAAAAAAAAAAAAAAGGGCAACAAAACGAAGATTGTCAGGAAGATAACCTAAAATGTTGGCATATAGAAGTTACGTACCCTTTTCAGGACCTCTGATGGGGCAACGCATTTTCGGGGCACGGGCCAAGCCCAAATTGAGTGAGGCGAAACGGACCCCAATATGATCAAGTGAATGTGTAGAGAAGATGTCGAGAGATGTCCGTCACGATCAGATGAAGTGAGTTTTTAACAAAAAAGATCGCCTTAGAAAACTTCATGACAGGGTTTTGAAGAAGATCCTCCCCATGCAACAAGAACTTCAGAAGAAAGAAGATGCCAAGCCAGGAAAGACTTTAGGTAGCAAAGAATGTCTATTCTAGGGAAACAAAGATATTGTCTGAGGTAGGTGACAAGGACCTGTACAATCTGGTGAATTCAAAAAAAAAAAAAAGAAAGAAAGAAAAAGAAAAAAAGAGAACCAAAAAAAAAAAAGGGAAAAAGAAGAGGCCAAAGTGAAAACCCGCAAAGGGCACTTTAAGACCAAAGGTGGGTTTGAGTTGAAAACCCCAAAAAAGGGCGGCTCAAATTTTGATAAAAATGGGGCATGCAGTAGTCTTGCTACGCTCGAAGTAACAAAGAGGAAGAATGTTGTGCCTTGGGGCATCGACAAAGTACTCCTGGATCCCCGAACACATATTAAGTTTAGAAAGGTCTTTAAGAAGTTTGAACAGAGAAGCTCAGTGCCATGTATCTCAGGGCACCTAGTTTCCATGTCACCCATTTTTGAGTCTGCTATCCTGTGTCTTTTCAAAATTCACTCTAAATGAACCACTTCTTCATTGCATTCGCTAGCTTTGATTAACTTGTTTGTTTCAAGCTATGCAATCAATAAATTTCCATTTCATCCGTCATTATATCCCTTTTGAGCATTTTTGCATTGAAATAACGATTATTGGACTAATAATACTTTCATGAAAAGAGTTTCGCATATCACTCTGAAACCTCTAAATAATACAGAGTCCAAAACAGATTATTGCTTAAAATACACTGAGCTTAAGGGTTGGAAATTTTAGGGTGTAAATTAAGGTGATTGAACAAAATGACAAGGTATCGCTTCAGTAACGCAATCCTAACGGAAGATGGGCGTTGTTAACCCAAGTGTAAAACTAGAACCATTCTCGAAAGGAAATGACATTCTGCATTCGCACGAGCATCACGCACACACATCCGTTGGGTCACCTAAAGAGTGATCGTTAGAAGGAAACTGATGCAAATCCTGTACCTTTGAATGACAAAAGAGTGGGCTGAATAGGAGACAAGTCCTATATTCTAAAAATTGCAGTGGGATAAGTGGAAGGTATTAAAATCCTATACCCTCAGATCACAACAAGACGAGCATTGAAGTTACATGGGCAAAAGGGTGACGTACGTGAAATGCAGATCACTCATAAAACTCGAGGGCGGGCACGAAACATGAAATAAAAGTCAAGAGTCGAAGTGATCAAAACAGGTCATCATGAGAGGCATAACTAGAAGATACGTGACAAACGAACCAAAGACACGTAGCATAATCATGTAGGCATTTAGGACAAACACATGCATATCATGACATCATCACGCATGACACATACAGGTACGCAGTAAAGCAAGGAGTCTTGACTATGGTTGCGCCAAATCGAGGAAGGAGAAGACATCCGAGTTCCACCAGATGACACGTTTTCAATTATTGTTTTTCAAGAAAAATCAATTCATAATACTTGAAGTGAGTTGGGCCTCGGGACACGTTGAGGTATTTAATTTCTGTCTTTTAATTTCTGTCTTTTAATTTCTGTCTTTAAATTTCTGTTCAAAATCAACTCATAAAACTTGAAGTGAGTTGGGCCTCGGGACACGTCGAGGTATTTAATTTCTGTCTTTTAATTTCTGTCTTTTAATTTCCGTCTTTAAATTTCTGTTTGAAAATCAACTCATAATGCGAGAGATGAGTTGGGCCTCGGGACACACCGAGGTATTTAAGTTCTATCATTTAATTTCTGTTTTTCAATTTCTGCTCAAAATCGACTCATAATGCGAGAAGTGAGTTGAGCCTCAGGGCACGCCGAGGTATTTAATTCCTGTCTTTAAACTTCTGTTTAAAAATCAACTCATAATGCAAGAGGTGAGTTGAGCCTCGGGGCATGCTGAGGTATTTAATTTCTGTCTTTAAATTTCTGTTCAATATCAATTCATATCAGCGAGAGGTGAGTTGATGCATCGGGTCACACGCCGAAGTATTCTCAATTTCTACTGGTCCAAAAAAAAAAAAGTGGTTGAGCCTCGGGGCACACGCGAAGGTACCTACAGATGGAAGACTGAAGTCGCCCGGAGTAAATTGGACAAAGAAGTTCCAGTGGACAAAGAAGATTAAGCAAGAGCAAAATGAAGCTACAGGCCATATCTCTTGGAAGTAGCATTGGAGTAGATCAAGATCGAAGCCTCCCAAGATAGTAAGGAAGCAATTTGAAAAAGTTCGATTTATTTCTTCGGCCCCGTGGAAAAGATCAAAGCTACGAATCTCTTCTCCTCAAGTCACATCGGCCGATCGATGGCGCTAGTTCTTGTACCACTTGAAGAAGAAATGGAATAGGAGATGTTATCTCCTCGAAGATATAACGAAACGATGAAGCGGATCAAAGCAACAAATTACAAATTAGTCTCAAGTCGCTTTGAAGAAGACGAGGACCAACAAGTCAAGGCTTGGCCAAGACCAAGGCAAAATGGTTCTTCTATTGTCTTTGCTCTATTATCGTTTCACGATAATGAGCAAAGAGGGGCAACTATGTAGTACCAATTTTGGCCCGGTCCCTTAAACCCAAGGCCCAAGACCAAATAAAATTTAAAAAATAAGCCCATCTACAATCGGCCCAAGAGGCCCAAACAGCGATTATCATTCTAGAAGGCTAGGGTTTTGGAACCCTAGCCACCAGCCATATAAGCCCCACTATCGCCCCACCAACCGGCTGTCGGCCACCACCGCCTCACGCGCTGTTGGTCTCCATAACTGCAAGAACGGACAAAAAGAACAAAGAAGCGATCACAAAAAAAAAAAAAAAAACTTTGTAATTTCTTTCTTTTTGGGGCTATAAAAGCCATTCATATTGTAAAAGGGGGACTTTTTTTTTAAAAGGGAGAAGATCAATATAACACGAAAAAATTTACACAAACACCGGATCGTAGACAAATCATGAAGCAAACGTCCAAAGGAAAACAAGGTTTACTTCTTTTTATTTTCCTTTTGTACGAATCGGCTCTCTCTCTCTCTCTTCAAGATTTCTACTCTATTTTTACAACACTTTAAACCATACATATTATATTAGAATAATAAAAAAAGAGAAGAAACTTACCTTTTTTTGATCCCGCCATCAAGACGCGTGTGGCAGCATGCATAATCGCGAGACGGAGCCACTTGCCGAGGACGAGACTGCAGAGAGAAAATGAAAAGGAGATTAGTTTTTTTAGAGAAGTGAAGAAATGATTTTTTTGCAAAAAAATTGGCCTTTTATAAGGCAATGAAACGGCGCTGTTTTGCCTTGGGTGGTCGGGGATCAAAACGACGTCGTTTTGATCCCTTGACCACGACCCGACCCGCTCGGCCCAGGGGATCCACAGTTTTTGCGGAAGGGTCTAATTGCGCATTTGACCCTTCCGCTTTTCTTCACCGTTGCAATATATTCTTTTTATTTTTTCGAATTTGGCCCAAAGAATTTTCCGGTTTTCCATTTGAGTCCCCTTCCATGCGCCCGTTTTGAAGAGGGGCTATTGCTGCTTTGGCCCTCAAAGTTTCACGCGCACTACAAATCAGTCCTTTCCCTCTCTTTTATTCTAAATTTACCCTGCATCTCGTCTTTATTTCAATTTAGTCACTTTCCATTATTATTATTATTATTACTATTACTATTATTATTATATTTTATGTATATATTTTACTATTATTTTATTGTTATTATATCATCATTTTTATTTTTATGTTATCATTATATTCTTATTGTTGTTACTATTATTATTACATCTTTATGTACGTATTTTGATTATTATTTTGTTCCACTAACTCTATTATTATTATTTGTTCTTATTAGTATCATTATTATTATTATTACCATATTTATCTTATTATATTGTATATATTTTATACCATTATTATTATTTTTATTATTATGATATTATACTATACTATTATCACTACTATCATTATAATTATTATATTACCATGTTGTACATATTTATATTATTATTATTAGTTACCATTATTAGTATTATTAGTTATATATATATATTTTTACTCTTGTTATCATTATTTTATTATTATTGTTATATTATCATTATTTACTTTATTACTATTATTATTAATATACCTTTATTACTATTATTATTTTTTATTATTTGTTTACTTTATCCTTGTATATTACTATTTCCATCGTTATTATATTATTCATATTGTCACTATTATTGTTATACTTTTTGTGTTACTATTATTTTTATTATTTTTATTTTTATTAGTATATTGTGTTGTTTTCATTATTATTACGATATTTATATTATTATATTGGATATATAGCACATTAACTACTATTATTAATATATCATTATTATCACATCTACTATTATTATATTTATTATTTCATTGTACAGATTTTATATTATTTGTTTTATTTTCTCTTAGGTTATCATATTTATTATTATTATCATTATTACTATGTTATTATTAATATTTTACTATTAGTATTATATTTTATATTATTATCTTGTACATATTTGATGTCATCATTATTATTATTATTATCATGTTATTATTATCATTATTATTATTAATATTACTATATTTACTTAGTATACCATATATACTATTATTATTATCACCATATTTAAATCATTATTATGCTCTATATATATATATACTTTTTACATATTACTATTACTATTATTATTTTCATATTATCATTATTATTATTTCATTATATGTTTCCCATTATTACTATTATTATTATTACCATGTTATTATGTTATATATATATTTTGTTATTATTACGGCTTTAATATTATTTCTTCTTGTTTTTATTATTACATCTTTTATCATCATGTGTTGTTAATTTTTCGTCTTCGCCATTTCATGTGGATCGACGGTTTTAAATCACAATCCGACATTTTTTAATATATATAAAAAGAGGTAATATTTGAGTGTTTAGAAGGCCGAAAATCACACCCTAACGTGTTGGGTGTCGATCTTTCGTTTGACTAAATGATTAAATATCCTTTTTCTCGTCAAAGATGACCTCGATGTCGAAATATAAGGGTGTTACACCCTAACGTGTTGGGTATGACGCTTTTATTCCTTTGAAGTGAGATCATCTAAAGGCGATTTTAAATTACAACTCGATCTTTTTAAGGGATAATATTTGTGCATTTAGAAGGTCGAAAAATTACACCCTAACGTGTTGGGTGTCGATCTTTTCGTTCGACTAAATATTCAAATAATAAATTTTTTTTTTGAAGATGATTTTGATATCGAAATATAAGGGTGTTATATCCTAACGTGTTGGGTATGATACTTTTATTCCTTCGAAACGAGGTTATGTTAAGATTCGATCCCGATTTAATTAATCCATTCTTTTAATTCTTTTTTTCTTAAATATTTTCAACTTTTCGACATTAGGACATTGATCAATCAATTTGGTACCGATTTTGGGCGTTGCGAGGGTGCTAATCCTTCCTCGCACGTAACCGACTCCCGAACCTATTTTTCTCGAACATTCGTAGACCAAAAGTATCGTTTTAGTAAACCAAAATGTTTTATTAAAACAAAGGTGATCCGATCACACCTAATAAAAGATCGGTGGCGACTCCCGTTTTTTATTCGTTTTTTTGAAGTCCAAGTTCGACACCCGTTTTATCAAAAAATGGTGATGACATTAAAAATACACTTTAATAAAGGAAGTAGTTAGTAGGACATTTTGCTTTTCATATTGAGGGAAAAGAATGAAACGAACACAAAGTTGAGTTCATACTTTTCTAATCCATACTTGAACTTGAAGTAGTGTTTTCCATTTTTGTTAATTTTTTAAGAGAAATTGGGGATTTGGAGGGGCATAACGATTAATTAATTAAATGTTATAAATGATTAGTCTTGTTTGTTTTGTTGTAAACTTTGAACTATTTTTTATTGTTTTGATGAAAGAGTTAACTAACAAGTATTGCACTTCTACGATGGAGTCTTCTGAAGGTAATTATATAAGTGTTTGTTCAAGAAGTATGCAATTCATAAGTTGGAGGAACCCTTCTCTTGGATGGTATAAGTTGAATATTGATGATGCGCATAAACCAACAACGGGTATGATCGCTTGTGGAGGAGTTATACGAGACTGAAATGGAAAATAGATTATCGGATTTTCTAGATTTATTAGTTCCTATTTGGCATTGGAAGTGAAACTTTAAAGTGTTGTTGAAGGCCTTTGGCTTGCGGGTGAAATGGACAAAGAAGAGTTATTATGGAATTGGATAATATTGACGTTGTTAATATGTTGATCAGCAGTGCTAAGGTTGGGGAACATAACTTAGGTCGGGAAGCTCATACGTACATGAAGAAGGAATGGGAGGTGATTATACAACATGTCTATAGGGAAGGAAATAAGCTTGAGGCCAATTGTTGCAATGTTTCGTCTTTTACTTTCCACCTAATGCGGTTTTTTATTTACTATATGTTGTTGCTCATGATTTTGTAACACCAAGAATGGTGTTTGCTTAATATTTGTTTTATTTTCTCTTTGATGAAAAAAAAATCTAACAAGCATTGCGAACTCTTGTGATTAATTGATCTGATTGTTAAGAGTAAGTGATGGGATGCGTTTGGGCATCTCCTTTTTGACGTAGTATGTGCGTGTGGGTATGGTCTTGCTGAGGATGTGTGGGTGCTAACTCTTTAATTGTACATTACCAAAAAAAAAGTATTACTTATTATGGTAAGGCACTTTTGAAATGAGAAGCAATCGTAAACCTTGAATACAAATTGCAAAACCAACATAAACTATAGAAAAAAAGAAGAGGAAAGGTTCAGCTTTCACATTTTTAATGGTTGGTGAAGGCAATAAAAAGGCTACTTTGTTACTCGCAATAATGACTAAAACAAACAACCCAAAAGAGAGAGTTGCAAGTTAAGAATACCATTCACTTTGTCAAATTAATCAGCATGCAAAGGTTTAATTATCCTAATCTTGTAATGTGATAAACATTATATAACACAATTTAAGGCTAAAATGTAGTGGTTAATTGGTTATTATGTGTAGTACAATGATTGGTAAACGCTATAAAATTTCAAGATTATAATCTTTAATTGATATACAATTACATCATCAAATTATTATTTCTTACAAAGATGAAAACGAATATGGAAAGACGTGGGGGACATGCATTTTGTTGATAGTGAATCAACTTAGCCTTGATTTCCTCCGTGCTCGACTTTAGATTTATTGAGACAACGCATATTCTTTTTAAGAAAATTTTCAAAAGGTTATTTATTTAAAGTTGATAGAGGTTTTAATGGGTTGGTATTATTCTTTGTTAGGATTTTGTTTTACGATTTTGTGAAAAGTATGAGTATTTAAGGCGGCGAGTTCAACATAGCACTTGATCAAGTGGTAGTATACTTGCCCGTTAATGCTATTTAAGTGCATGGAGCTTGGGAACTCACATCTCCTTGGTAAGTTGCCGTAAAATGTTTATTTTAGGTAATCTTACATGTTGTCAACCTTTTTGTAATAATCAATCATTAAAAAAGAAGCAAATTTGATGAGGGTAATTTAATAAAATGTACTTTTAAGCCATTTTACGTGTTGTAATCAAATAAAACAATTTTATATTTCAGCCAAATGAACTAAATAAGGTAATGTAACATACATAGTAATATACTAAGTAATCTTACATTTTGATAATACTATTACCAAAAGTAATCATTCCTTGGATCAAATGCCCCGTTAATTCTCGCGGTTTTATTTTGACATGATATTCAATAGATGTGTAGGGACAATAAACCTCAATGATACTGCGAAACTTAGTAGTCAACTATATTTTGTATTAACGAGACTAATTTATTGATGATTTATAAAGATAAAATTTAATTTTTATTTAATTATTAAAAAATTTAATTAATCTACATCTTATATTTAAATAATGTCATGTAAGTAATAATATTGGTGATTTATGAAACTTTAATTAAAATTTCATATATTCAATTTTGCAATACACTAAAACCAAGAGAAAACAGAAAAAAGCAGATCCTAGACTAGTAGTAATGATTTCAAAACCATGAACACAAAATTTGTGGGCGTAAATGAATTCTAAAGCTAAATTGACCTAAGGAAAAAAGGAAGAATAGAAAACCATGTATTGATGTTTAATTGCACTTTGACCCCAATTATTTATGATGAGTCTCGATCTCTTTAAAACAATTTTCTAAATTAGATAAAGAGTTTACACATTTATACATAATAAAATTCAAATTTAAAATTTCAAAATTCACAACACTTCAATTGAGTCAAAAACACGTCCTATCAAATATAAATTTAATATTATAGGAAACTGGAAAGCTAATGTGAGAAGAGACTCACTTTTTTAGCCTTTTGTCTTTTGCTTCCGGCTCTTCCCAAAATCAACATTTCTAATGTGTTGTTGTGACACAATGCCTTTGTTTTTATCTTTCAGCCTAACACAAAGCAAAAACATTGAAAGAGAGTTTGTATGACTTTGATGAATGAAAACAAGATTTCCAATTATCTTGTGTTCAAGTCAGACATTATCACTAATCATCATGTCTCCCAATAATACCATGGTGATTGCTCCCTATATTGACATATCGATTGTGTATATATATATATGACAAATTGAATTAGTTGGAATCTTTTGTAGTTATCGAAAATTGTTTATAAGATTTTAGTCAAAATATGCATGCACGTCATTATATTATTAGTAAATTTATATTTTGATAATTCAACTTCAAAAAGTTATAAAAATGATTATTAAATTTTTCGAAATTTTTTATTTAAGTCATTGTACTGTTAAAATCGTTGCTCTATGGCTTTCTCTCTTCAGACTGCTTGCACCAATCAAAAGCCCACATTTCCTTCTCTTCTACAGTTCAATTGTTTTTCATGAAACAACTTTAAATATCACGAATCTACGAACCAAAACTAAACAACTTTCTTCTCTAATCTTCGACACTGACTATCAGATCAACTTGGGTCTGAGACATGTTCTTCTACTAATTGATGAGTACTGATCCACTATACCGATCGTCGAAGTATCACTTGGAGCTACCTAGCCAGACTTGAAAAAAATTAACAACCTAGTGACTTAAATAAAAAGTTTCAAATAGTTCAGTAACTTAAATGAAAACATTCGAATAATTCAATGAACATTTTGTAACTTTCTAAAACATAAATTTGTTGATAGTTTTGTGAATTAGGCATAATTTACTCAAAATATTAAAACTCTAAATTCTCATGCTTTTTCTATTAAAAAAAATTAGTTTAACCTTGGATATTGAAATTATGACTCAATATCATTTAACTTATATGAGATGACATCTGAAACATGATGTAATAGTTGGTTGAGGTGGAATGATTAACATTTGTACTAACCAAATTAAAAGCTATCAAGTCAATGATCAATATTTTGATATATGGTCTTTATGAAAAGACATAACAAAAACATCTTTTCATATCTCATTAATATTTCTAAAATTGTGGTTTGGCTTTTAATTCAATTATATTATTGATATTATAATAATTTTAAAAATAAAGTTTAAATGTATTTATGTATATAATATCTGTTTCTTTAAAAATTTAAAAATTGTCAATTGAGTTTTAGTTTGATAGAAATAAGTATTGTTATTAATGCAGGACAACGTGGGTTCGAATGTATTAAAACGTATTATCCTCCTGTATTATGTCAAAAAGAACCAGATATAATCAAATCCTATAATAAGATTGTTTTAAAAAAATTAAAAAATTTGTATAGTTTAGATATTATATAAAGTCATAATGATAAATTTAGCTCCTAAACGTTTACATCCATTATCAATTTGGCCCTTATTCTTTTTTTAACTAAATTTGACCCTCAATTTTTTAAAAAAATAAATAAATTTAGTCATCAACCTTTAAGAAAAGAGTGGCAGCCCGTATAGCAATTCACGTGTACTTTATTATAGTTTTATGTACTTTTTATATTTTTTAAATTTTGAATATTTTATAATTATTAAATTGTTTGTTGACGTGATATATAAGACAAATAATATCATATCAGCATGAAGTACACGTGGACTATCATATGAGTTGTCGTGCCAACATTATTAAAAATTAATATTTTAAATAATATTTTCGTTAAAAAAATAATTTAACTCTTTTTAAGCTCCTCCAAATACTATTCCCCACTTTAGGCTGATGATAAACAAGCTAACTTTGAACTCTTTTCCAAATTAAAACATAACCTCTCACCAATTCACCATTATAAAATATGTTTTCTAAATTAAATAATTAAATAAAATTGAATATTTTGAATATTCTAACTAAAATATCAGGATTTTACCAATTAAGTTCTTCTATAATCCTGGTAGTTAATTTAGGTGTTAAATGCTAGTTCGAGCATATTTAAAACATGTAGATCAAATTGTAAACACATACATACCAATCACATGAACAATTTTAGTCTCACGTGTTAAAAGAAATTGGGTAAAGGACTAATTTTTTAAACAACAAATTAGATTCAAATTGTCAAAGTAGCAAGTATACATGTATTTACAATTTAATTCACGTGTTTAAAAATGCTCCACTTAATTGATGGCTAAGCTAACGAAAATGCTTGGTTTGGCTTATAATTTAATGTTTGCATGTGTGTTTTTAACTATGATGATATATTTTAAAAAAATGTGTAAATATTTTGAGTTGGAATAATTACCATGCATCGAATTGACCGATTGAATAGATTTGGATAAATTGTGTTTTGTACCTTGTATTTATTTATTTACTTTCAGCCTTTCCAATTAGCCCAATTATTTTGATTTTGGCCCAAATAAAAAATCAAATGTTTTAACAAGAAAAAAATTGATTTGATTGAAATTAAAATGATAGATTTGGGTTTTTTTTTTTTTTTTAATTTCTTGTTTTTACTTGTCATATATTTTTGTACTCTTTACAAATTTAAAATTTAGTCTCTATATTTTTATTATTTCTAAAAATTTAATCTCTATTTTTCAGATTTCAAAATTCATATCCAATTGATATCACTGTTAAATTCTTTTCATCGTACCAAACACTCTTTAAAGAACAATGCTGAAACTTTTACAATTTCGTGTTGTCGAAAGAGGACAAGACATATTTACGACGTAATCGTTAGATAATCGATACATACTCAAAATTGACCTGTCCTTATGTCCCTGTCTATTGCATCTGCATTGAGTGTACCAGGAAGCTCCCTAAAATCTTCATTGAAGATGGAATATGCACTGCAAATATAATTGGAAGGGAAACCATTAGTTGCCATACAACAAATCATTATATACTTTTACATACCTTAATTGATAGAATCGAGACGATTACCTGACATCACCAGGTTGTCGCCGTCCGAGATTTAGAAAAATTAAACAAAAGCCGGTACCGAGTATCTGACCAAACATGGGGTAAACCAAAATATGAACATCTTTCGTAACACAAATGATCTTTGATGCTCAAAGCATATTTTACATGTGAATGTGCGATAAATTGCTTGATAAAAGCATCATGGAAGTCTGAGTTGGATTGCATTTTACCTCATTTATTCAAAAAAATAGACAAATTAATCCATATACGTTAGATCAAAGAGCGAATTGATCATTTTTATTAAAAATTTCATCTATTTCTATTGTTAAAAACTGACACAGTTAACAGAATAACCAAATAGTTATACGTAACGTGTTACGTGTACCTCATGCTGACATACAGGGATCATTTTCTAATAGTAGGACCTATTTGCTATTTGATAAAACGTATAGAAATTAATTTGCTCATTTTTTGAGAAGAAGGGGGCAAAATACAATCTGATTGCCAGTACAACAACTTCCATGATACGTTTACCTAAATTGCCTGTCTTCTAACAATCTTAGCCCTCATCTCCGATTTCACATAGCTACTCGTTTCATATAAAGTACGGACTGAAAATAATATAATCTTCTAATACAAAAAAATCAAAAGATAACAACGAAAAGCTCTATTTCCGTACCAGCCCCACTTCCCGACACGAAAAAGAGTATACTTCCAACATGCATAAACAATAGTACTGAAGAACCAAAAGCCAACTTACATATAATGGTCCAAGATCCAATTTATGAGCAATAGGTGCTAGTGTAAACCATAATATAATAAGAGCCCACGCCTTAAGACCAAGAGAAAATATTGCCATCAAAACAATATCTATAAAACGGCATATAAGACACGGTCAAAAAGTGAACTTGTTAATTGGAAAAAAGAACAACAGCTCGATTTAAGTTGATGCTTACCGGGAAGCTTCATTCTGTTTCGTAAAAAAGAGTAAAGCTTCTTCTTCCACTGGCTTGTCGATTGTGGGAGCTGAAATTTCTGTTCAAGAATTGAGGAAAAACAAAATTTTCGGTTTATCAAAGTGGTATCCAAGATCAGGTTAAAGATGATGCTAATTCAGTCATACCAAATCTTCATCGTCGTCATCAATATCGAGTCCAACTGGTGCTTTTGGTTTGACAGCAACGATGAGGGAATCTAGAAAATTGGTACATAATGCCCTATATATCAGTAGCTAAATACTAAATCGGACCATTAGACAGAAGTAAATAGAGCCGTGGACATTAATAACAAAGATAAATAGTTGCAATAGAAATGAAATGAAGAAATTCATACCACCATCTTTGAATCGTACGTAAATGTCATCTTCATCTTCACGATCATGTAATACCTTTCCTTGTAAGATAAGCTTCAAATTCTCAACCGGTAAATGATTCTTTCGAGCTATCAATTTTCTCAAATCAAGAACCTAATTGATAGAAATACAAGCACATCATATACGCATAATGGTACTAAATTTTTTTATCAATTTTATTTTATAGAGAGAAAAGTCAAGTTCGAACCCTAAAGATGACATTATTTGGAGAGGCAACTATAGACCGTAAAACAGATATAAAGGATAACAGTTCTTTATAAACGTGAAGCAAAGAAATCACTTCACAATCTATGATGGAAAATTAAAATTACAATCAAATACTGTGTAGGGCTGGTAAAAGTACCATGGAGTCCTTGTATTAGAAGTCAAATTGTATTTTGCTCCCTTTACTAAAAAAATGAGCAAATTAGCCCTTGTACGTTAGATTAAAAAGCAAATTGATCATTTTTGTTAAAACTTTCATCCATACGTAGTTGACGGAATAACTGGATAGCTACACCTAATGTGCCACACATACCTCATGCTGATATACATGGACCAATTTTTAACAATGAAAATGGATGAAATATTTAACAGAAGAACCAGTTTGTTCATTGATCTAACTTACGTGGACTAATTTGCCTATTTCCTTGGGTGAAGGGGAAAAATGCAATTAGACTAGTACCTTAATTTCCGAGCTGCATCCACAAGAACTCAAAATACATAGAGATACATGTAAAGTTCCTATTCATTCTATAACTACACATTGTAAGATTACAATCATATAAACAAATCGCAAGAACTATAAACAAAGATCAAAGGCTACCATAGTTCAATCAACCATAGAAATCACTCAAATTCTTATCTTAGCCATGATTCTCTACATTGACACTTACAATTTTGTTCACAAACAAAAGTACATACTTTGAATATACATAAAAACACAATCAAAACAACATGCAAAAGATTTAAACATGGAAAAAAAACACAAAAGGCAAAAATTAATAGAATGAAACATACTTTGATGGAAGAAGGGACATGAAGGCGAGAAGGACGAGCAGGACCAATGGT
Source organism: Gossypium bickii (assembly GCA_025503065.1). NCBI lineage: Eukaryota > Viridiplantae > Streptophyta > Magnoliopsida > Malvales > Malvaceae > Gossypium > Gossypium bickii. The sequence goes on from CP106718.1 coordinate 864,907, forward strand.
TTTAACAGTAATTTCCACCATATTTTCATGTTTTCCACTGGTTTCTTCTTCTACAATCTCTTCCATCTCCATATCATTAGCCGATCTGTGATGGGTATGAAAAAATTTAAAAAAGAGTCAAAGACCCAATTTTTTTTTCTCTCTGAGGCTCAAAACTTTGACCTTTTTTGCTAATTTTTTGTTTTTCTTAAAGTTCTCAGCTTTGGTCGCCTCTGCGATAAAGAGTGAAAGCCTGAAACTTGAAAACTTCCCCAAATACCTGATCTGTACACTGAATTTGACCCACCCGACCCGTATGCACGGGTTTTCGAACCCAAAAGAAGAACTACATGGTAAAACTACTATATTAGTCCCTGTACTATATCTTGGATTTCACTTTGGTCCATTTACCAAGAAATGGACAAATTGGTCCTTGTGTGTTTGATGAAAGAGAAAAATAATCCCTCCCTTAAATTGTATTGTTAGATATTTATTTTAGTGATTTATATGTAAAGCATAATAATAAATTTAGCCCTCAACCATTATTATATTTATTCATTTTGGCCCTTACTCTTGTTATTTGAAGCAAATTGATCATCAACTTTGTACTTTACAACATATAGAATCTAAAAACATATAACAAAATTTAAAAATCATAAATAAAAATTAGAATTCCAAAAATTATAAAAAATAATTAAATCTAAAAAATTAAAATGAAAAGAATTCTAAACTTCTAAATCAAAATTTTAATAAATTTTTAATTCAAATACATTTGAAAATATAAAAGACAACTCATGCTTGAATATCATGAACCTAATGTGAATAGGATAAAAAATTATCCGAGCCCGTAATGACTCTACTTGAAAAATTCACTAAAACTTAAATCACTTAAACCTAATACAATTTATATCTAAACATAACCCGGACTTGAAATAATTTAAACTTAAAATTAATTTCAAATGTAAAATGATTAAACTCGAAAAATCCAAATAACTTGAAAATTTTAAAACTCAAATTCATTAACCAAACTCAAAACTAACTTGGTTGCTGCTGTTAGAATTAAGTGACCCGAATCCTTATTTAAATAAAATACAATGGTAAAATAAAATAAAAGAAGAATCTCTATAGAACTACACTTCTTTTATTTTATTTTAAATAAGGTTTTTTAAACCTTATTAAACTCCATCTATTTGATATTGATTAGAATAAGGTGTTTCAATCTTACTACACTCCTATTAGAATATGATTTTACAAGTCTATAAATAGACATGGTCTATTCCTCTTGTAAAAAATTTGAATTCGACATATTGAATTTTCTTCTCCTCTGCCCGTGGTTTTTTTCCCGAAAGAGTTTCTGTAAGAGCCCATTTTCTCCCGGGCCCAATAAAACCAATAGAACGGTCCAATAAAAAATAACTGTCCAAATACAATTATTAATCTAATAACTAAAAAAACAAGGCCCAAATACAAAACCCAATTCCAAAATTCGAAACCTACAGAATTGGCCCAAACGACCCAATCTCCTCAGCACCTTCCAGAAACCCTAGTGGTTTCTAGAACCCTTCAACGCCGCAGCCTTCTCCACGCGTGCCTCGCGTGCTTCCTCGTCAGTAACCAAAGCACACACGCGCGCCTGCAACAGACCTCCCCCATAGCTGTACCTGCAACAGAATGGAAAATAGGCAGAAAATCGAGAATACAATAGAAGGAAAACGTGTATCTCAGGGATTTCGTGTATTTCGTGTTTTTTTTTTGCTATAAAAAAGCCTAATACTATACATTAAAGGATTACGCACACAAACTACAAGAAATACGAGACTAGAGAAAAAACAGAAGGTGATTTCATTTCTTAAAACTCTTTCTCTTTTCGTTTTATTTCTTTCCTTTTTGAATATGTTTCTTTGTGTGTTCATGTGAAATAAAAAGAAGAGGAAAGATGCGTACCTCGGTGAATATCCTCGTCTTCTCCGTCCCAATTGGAGTTAGACGAAGATGCAAGATGTACCATCGTGCGTTTTCTCCATCTCAATAGGAGGTAAACGAAGAAATGGTCAGAGAACAAGGCTTTAGGATTGGTGTTACGGAAGCAAATCAAACCTTCAGGTACTGCTATTCGCCGTTCATGGTGGCGGTTTAGTAGCTCGATGGAGAGGTTTCGGATTGCGGCTGGAAACAAAATGAAAGAGGGCTAGGGTTTGTTTAAAATGATACTTAACATGTTTTTAACCAGGTTTAGTTCATTAACAAAACGGCGCCATTTGGCTCGTTTCAATAGCCTTAAACGACGCCGTGCGAAATGGCCCCGACCCGATTCGATTCGAAGACATAGGATCCGCGTGTCTTTCGTGAGAATGGAATATTTGTGCATTAAGTCCCTATTTATTGTACCGTTTTTTCGATTAAACCTGTTATATGTCTCGTTTTTTTTTTTAATCGATCTATGCAATCGGTGTGTTGTTTCGATCTGGTCCTACTCATGTGCTACGTCTTAGATATTAGAATATTTGCCAGTTTAATCCTTTATTTTTTATGCGAAAATGCAATATGATCCACAATTTTATTTAGATAATTAGGTTTTTTTTACGTAATAGCCTTCTAATTTTGTTTTTTGTTCTTTATTTCTATTAATTATTAATTTTATTTATAATTCATGTAATTTTAGTCTTAAATTTATTCATTATTCAAGTTATTCTAATCAAATTATTTTGAAATCTATTCTATAAGGTTCTAATTTGTTTTATTTGCCATTTATATATTTATATATTTATTTTAAAAATATTTAATTTTAAATCATATACTAAGTATTTCTTTAATAGTTTATAATATTAATCTTAAATTACATACTATTATTTTATTCATACATGTATAGTATTTTAGTGTATATTTTAATTTATTTCATACAATTTATATCTTATTACTTATATACGTTTGCATATATATACTTAAACGTGTAAATTCTTTTAAAATATATATCTAATAAATTCTTTCATAAACTATTTTACTTTAAATAATTCCGTAAAGTGTTAATTTCAAAATCAATTTATTTTAGTTACTTTAAATATATTTGTTAGCATCCAAAGTTTTATTTTATGTTAATTTGTCATTGTCAATTTTGTAAGATTATTATATTTTATAGCCTGTTGTTAATTTGAAATTTAACTTGTGTGTATTTCATGATTAATGTTTATGCATCTTATCATTGTATTATACCTCGAATTCTAATGTATTCAAGTCTCTAAAAAATGTTCCATTTCATTAAAAATGCATTTTGAGCCGAGTTTAAGATTGTGTATTTAAAATTTTTTTTTTCAAAATAAGTCAATATTTGTGCGTTTGGAAGGTCGGAAAATTATGCCCTAACGTACTGGGTGTCAATTTTCCGTCCAACCAAATAGCCAAATACCCTTTTTAATTGCATGTTTTGAAGATCAAAGATGATCTCGGTGTCGAGGTATAAACATGTTATATCCTAACGTACTCGGTATGATATTTTTATTCCTTCGAAACGAGTTAATCTTGAGATTCAAATTCAACATTAATTAACATTCCTTAAAAAGAATTATATTTTAAACATTTTCAAATTTTCAACACAAGGACATTAATTAATTAATTTGGTACCCGTTCTGGGGCGTACGAGGGTGCTAACCCTTCCTTGTGCGTAACCGACTCCCGAACCCTTTTCGTCATTTAATTTTGCAGACCAATAAAAATTTTACAAGGTGATTCAGTCACACCTAAACAAAAAAGGGATTGGTGCCGACTCCACATCACATTTTCAAGTCGACCCCATTTTTTCAAACTTAAAATAAAAATAGTTTCGACAGTTTCCACGTAAAATCTGTGTATTCTTTATTTTATTTCTCTTTTCTTTACGATATATTGTCATTACGAACGTTATATATTTTTTACAAATTGGTATCCGAGCTTCTGGTTTTTTTTCCATCTCGACCACGGTAATGGCATCTTTGAAATATGAAATTTCTCTGTTGGATCACAACACTAGATTCGTATTGTGGCAGATAAAGATGCAGGCAATTCTTGCACAAATGGATTTAGAGGAAGCCCTGCTAGGGGTAGATAAGATGCCTTCGACATTGACGAAGGAAGAGAAGAAGCGCAAAGATCGAAAGGCGTTAACACAGTTACATCTGCATTTGTCTAACGAAATTTTGTAGGATGTGATGAAGGAGAAGACTGCCGCTGCATTATGGAAGAGGCTAGAACAAATATGTATGTCGAAAACTTTAACTAGCAAGTTGCATATGAAGCAACGTCTTTATGCTCATCATTTGGAGGAAGGTGCGTCTGTGCACGAACACTTGACAGTGTTTAAAAAATTCTCTCAAACTTGGAGGCCATGGAGGTTCAGTATGATAAGGAAGATCTAGGGTTGATTCTAATTTGGTCGTTGCCCCCGTCTTATTCAACCTTTAGAGGCATAATTTTATATAGCCACGAGTCTCTCACAGTTGATGAGGTTTATGATTCTTTGACCTCATATGATAAGATGAGGCATCTTGTGGTTAAAACTGACTCTCAAGGAGAGGGTCTCATTGTTTGTAGGATACAAGATCGGAATGCTGATGATGATCGTGGAAGGACATAGGAACGGAATCCTCGCGGTAAATTTAAGGGTAGATCGAAGTCTTCTGTAACATCCCGAATTAGGGGTCTTTTGCAATTTTACAATTCTCAAGTGTTAAAAGAAATTTTGACGCGCTTATGTCGTGAGTGAAGCGATGATGTGAGTGGTGAAGGCTTGGGGTGTCTTGAAGAGTCATGAGTTCGAAACCCATATGGGACACTTAAATGCATGAAATCAAGCAAGATGGGTTGTTTTGTTTTAGTACTTATTTTATTCTAAATGTTGCTGGAAAGTATGGAGTGAATTTCCCTTATTTTATTAGGAGTATGGGATGTCATTATTGTTTTTTTTATATAATCATTATTATTTTATGTATAATGGGGGAGTAATGGAGGAGGGATTAAACAATGTCTATGGGAAATTGATGATGGAATGAAGCATGCGTTGGGGATTTTATTGTTAGTTGATTTATTTATTTTATTTTAGTTATTGAAGGATGGAAAGTTAATAAACAATGTTATTATTTGATGATGGAAATATGGGCAAGATTTTCATTAATTTTATTCTTAGGAACGTGGGGTAAAGTGATGGGGAAATGGATTATAGTATTGTTTGGTGCATGGGATAATGGGTTTGTTGTTATTTACTTATTATTATTTTATTTATTATGGGAAGATGGAGCAAGTGATGGGCATTTTATTAATTGATGTTGGTAATGGGAAATTTTAATAAACAATATTTTTTGGTATTGAAGCATGTAAAGTGATGTTGGAACTTAGCAATAGAGAAAGCATGACCGTGGGTAGCATGCTTTGGGGGTTGGACGGCCTTGTGTTTGGGGAAAGCTTGGCTGAAACTTTTGTTTTGTTCCTTGACATTGTTGTCTTGGCCAAAAATGGGAGAGGAGAGAGAGGTTGAGCTGCAGTTTAGAAGGAATTGCAAAAGAGGATGGCCGGCCATTTGTTGGCTAAACATGCAAAAATTCATTTCTTTCTTCCCCATTTTGAAAGCATAGCCGAAATTCATGCTTGTTTTTCTTTCTTTCCATTGTGTTCTTAGCCGAAATAGGGACACTCTTGGGGCATCCATAAGTTTCTTGGAGTGGGGAATAAACATTAGTTTATTTTTTTATGTTGAAGAGGTGATAATGGAGTAAGTGGGATATCGACAAGGGATAATGAATGTTTTTGTTTTATTCATTTAAATTTGTGGCCTAGAGTAAATTAAGGAAATTGTTGAGTTTTAAACTCTTCAGGGGAAGAGTGGACGACAAGTATAGGGGTTAGTGCCGAATTTTCTTAGCCTTTTCTTCATGATTTTCGGCTAGTGCATCCTTTAGATTTTTCTTCTTCATTTCCTCTCAAACGGAAACCCCATCTCCTTTTTCCCATTATTTCTTCCTCTAGCCGAACCTATTCTTTACCCTGAGGACGAAGTTTTTTCCCATTTGGTGTAGTCTTGGCCGAATATCAATCAAAGGTGACCTCCTCTAGTCTTTTCTCCAATCGGTTCATAAGGTGCTCCGGATTTTGAGATCTTCAAAACCAAGCCTTCTTTCATTATCAATCGGTTGATTCGGGTATCGTGTGTGCCGTGGTTAGTACTCAAAAGCGTGTAGGGCAAAGAAGGCTAGTGTAGCCGATTTGGTTCTTCGATTCGTGGCTTTCGATTGGTATCAGGTGTGTGTACATACACACTTTATAACTAATTAATGTGCTAAGTATTTTGTGCATGTGAAATCGGATTTGTGTAGATTCGGATTTAATACCATAAATGGTATAAGTAAGGATTCAGGTAAGTCCTTGTTGTTACAAGCTTACTTTCTTTATGATGCTTTTGGGAAGCATGACATATTTATTATATGTGGCATATGATATTTGACTAATGATAAATTCAGTATATGTTATTAAATAAACCTATTGGCATGATATCTTTAAATGCATATCACTGATTGATGTGGGATTAAACGAGCGGAGGGGGAAGTAATATTGTGTCGACGGACACCAGTGTTTTGGTAACACATTGTGACTACGGTCACCAGAGGTTTGGTACCTCCAGAGGTTTGGCACCTCATAGTGACTTGTCCCTGTGGTTTATACCACCGTGGGTTGGCCCCACTTTTGAGATATGGGATCGTCTGCCAGTGATTTGGTATCACACGATGGGTTGGCCCCATCATCTATTCTGTGACCTCGGTCACCAATGTTTTGGTAACACAATTGTGTCTTCGGACACCAGTGATTTGGTATCACATTTGTGACTATATGTCACCAGTGGTTTGGCACCACCAGTGGTTTGGTACCACACGGGGTAGAAAAAGGTGTTTGGATGGTTAGGTTGGGTGCATCTTAAACTTATGCATGATAATTGGTTATGATTTGTGTATGTTGTTGCACTAAACCGGGGAAGGGTTACACATTGAGTCTTGGTGACTCACCTTTCTCCTTTAATTTTTCAGTGATTCGTAGATCGCGGGTGAGGAGCCTGATGGACTCGAGGTGGCCATGTAGTGGAGACTTTTAATAAATGAATTTTGGATTTTTATCTATTTTTCCTTTGGGTTTATGTTGCTTATTTGTAATAAGGCCTCCTAGGATTACTTTATTATTGTTGCATGTTTGAATGTTTGTTTCAAACTATTTGATGATGTTTAAACGGATGCACATGTTTTTTTTTAAACGCAAAATAAAAAAAAAATGTTTTTAAAGTACCATCGGGTACATTTGAATCTGTAACAACTTGACTAATATATTTTCAAACAACACTGTCTAGTGTTTTCCCCTCAACTGTTTAAAAATAAGTCAACATCTTTTATCAAATTTTAAATCGGTTTTAAAATGGTTTTCAAAAAGTTTTCTCTGTAGCAAACCAAATTCGGTCATAATGTTTGGGCCGGGTTTGGGGTGTTACATCTTCAAACAGAGGTAAAACTTGTAACTTCTGCAAGAAAAAAGGGCACATTAAATCTGAGTGCTATAAGCTACAGAACAAGATTAAAAGAGAGGCTGCGAATCAAAAGGGAAAACAACCAGAAAATTTCGATGAAGTTGATATTGTAGAAGACTACAGCGATGGTAAACTTTTAGTCGCTTCTGTCAACAATTCTAAAGTGAGCGAGGAGTGGATACTTAATTCGGGTTGCACCTTCCACATGTGTCCCAACCGGGATTGGTTTACAAATTACGAAACGGTGTCTGAATTTGTTGTTTTGATGGGAAAAAATGCTTCGTGTAAAATCGCAGGTGTTGGAACAATTAAAGTTAAGATGTTTGATGGAGTTGTCAGAATATTTAGTGACGTACGACATGTTCCAGAATTGAAAAGAAATTTAATTTCGTTAAGTACTCTTGATTCAAAAGGGTACAAATACACAGCTAAAAGTGGGATTTTAAAGATTTCCAAAGGTTCCCTCGTTGTGATGAAAGGACAGAGAAAGACTGCTAAGTTATATGTTTTGCAGGGTTCTACTGTTATTGGTGATGCAGCTGTCGCTTCCTCTTTCTTGTCAGATGATGGTATTACTAAACTTTGGCATATGCGCCTAGGGTATATGAGTGAGAATGACATGGCAGAATTAAGCAAAAGATGACTTATTGATTGGCAAAGAATTTGCAAACTGAAGTTCTGTGAGCACTGCGTTTTTGAGAAGCAAAAGAGAGTTCGATTCACCAGAGGAATCCATAACACGAAGGGAACATTGGAGTATATTCATTCTAATCTGTGAAGGCCATCAAGAGTGCCTTCGAGAGGTGGAGCTAATTATATGCTAACTTTTATTGATGATTTTTCTAGAAAAGTTTGGGCATTCTTCCTAAAGCAGAAAAGCGATGTGTTTTCCACATTTAAGTCTTGCAAAACTATGATTAAAAAACAGAAGGGAAAACAAATAAAATACCTCGGCACAGACAATGGCTTAGAGTTTTGTTCTGATGAGTTTAATAAACTGTGCAAGTCAGAAGGGATCGTGAGACACTTCACAGTTCATCATACTCCACAGCAAAACGGCGTTGCAGAACGAATGAACAGAACGACCATGGAGAAGGTTTGATGTATGTTGTCAAATGCCAATTTACCAAAGTTGTTTTGGGCCAAAGCAGCCTCTACTGCATGTTTTTTAATCAACCGATCTCCATCTATTACCATTGAGAAAAAGACTCCACAAGAAGTATGGTCTGGTAATCCTGCTAATTATTCTGATTTAAAGAACTTTGGGTGTCCTGTGTATGCTCATGTTGATAATGGAAAATTGGAATCGAGATCCATTAAATGTGTTTTTCTTGGTTATAAAGCTGGTGTAAAAGGGTAAAAGTTATGGTGTCCTGAAAATAGAAAATTTGTGATTAGTAGAGATGTTGTTTTTGATGAAACTGCTATGCTACCTAACTTATCTCTTAAAGGCTCTTCCAATAAAGAAAATCAAAAGCAGGTGGAGCATCAGATTAATAAAGAGTCGACTCCTCAAGCTAGTACAAAAATTGAGAATAGAGTTGCTTCTTCACCACAATACTCTATCGCCAAAAATAGAACTAGAAGAGAAATTAAACCTCCAAAGAAGTATGTCGAGGCTGATCTAGTTGCTTATACTTTAAATATGGTTGAAGATATAGATGCAAACCAAGAGTCGTCTAATTATTCTAAGGTGGTTAGCTGTGAAGACTCAGAAAAGTGGATGTTTGCTATGCAAGAGGAGATGGAATCACTCCACAAAAACAGAACATAGGATCTTGAGAAACTTCCTAAAGGTAAAAAGGTTGTTCGCTATAAATGGGTATTTAAAAAGAAAGAAGGGACTCTAGGAGTTAAAGAACCCAGATACAAAGCAAAGCTTGTTGCAAAAGGTTACAGTCAAATTCCAGGAGTGGTCTTCACAGATATGTTCTCCCCAGTTGTGAAGCATAGTTCGATTCGAGTTTTGCTTGGTATTGTGGCCATGCATGATTTGGAGCTTGAGCAGTTAGATGTAGAAACTGCATTTTTACATGGAGAATTTGAGGAATATATTTACATGCAACAACCAGAGAGTTTTACAGTCTCAGAAAAAGAGGACTATGTTTGCTTGCTGAAAAAGTCCCTTTACGATTTGAAACAGTCACCAAGACAGTGGTATAAGAGGTTTGATTCCTTTATGACTTCTCATAATTTTAAAAGAAGTAGTTTTGACAGCTGTGTTTACTTTAAGAAAAACAGTGATGGTTCTTTTATGTATCTACTTCTTTATGTTGATGACATGTTGATAGCAACAAAAGATAAATGAGAGATAAGAAAGGTCAAAGCCCAACTAAGTGAAGAATTTGAGATGAATGATTTGGGGCCAGCAAAGAAGATACTTAGTATGGAGATTCTCAGAGATAGAAAAACAAGTAAATTGTACCTAAGTCAGAAGTACATTGAGAAAGTTCTTTGCATGTTCAATATGCAGAATGCTAAGCCTGTTAGTACTCTTTTAGCAGCCCATTTCAGACTTTCATCGGCTTTATCTCCACAATCAAATGATGAGATTGAGTACATGTCACATGTTCCATACTCTAGTACAGTGGGATCTCTCAGGTATGCTATGGTTTGTGCACGTCCAGATTTATCATATGCAGTCAGTGCAGTTAGCAGATACGTGGCAAATCCCGGTAAAGATCATTAGAAAGTAGTTCAGTGGATTTTAAGATACTTACGAGGTACTACTAATGTTTGCTTACAGTTTGGAAGAACTAGAGATGGAGTCATTGGGTATGTTGATACTGATTTTGCTGGAGACCTTGATAGAAGAAGATTTCTCACTGGTTATGTCTTTACAATCAGAGGTTGTGCAATCAGTTGGAAAGCTACTTTGCAAACTACAGTCGTTTTGTCTACCACTAAAGCTGAGTACATGGTGATTATTGAGGCTTGTAAAGAAGCTATTTGGTTGAAAGGACTCTTTAGTAAGCTTAATAAAGATCTTCAAATCAGCACAGTATTTTGTGATAGTCAGAGTGCCATATTCCTTACAAAAGATCAAATGTTTCATGAGAGAATAAAACACATTGATGTTCGGTATCATTTGTTTGTGATATTATTGCTCGTGGTGATATTGTTGTGAGCAAAATTAGTACTCATGAAAATCCTACAGATATGATGACTAAGTCACTTCCTATAACCAAGTTTGAGCATTTCTTAGACTTGGTTGGTGTTCATTGTTGAAGTTAAACCCTTAACGGGTTTTATGGAAGAGGTGGGGAACTTATTCGTTGAGAGTCCGCGATGAAGAACTTGTTCATTGAGAATTCGTGTCAAGGTGGAGATTGTTAGAATTAAGTGATCCGAATCCTTATTTAAATAAAATACAATGGTAAAATAAAATAAAAGAAAAATCCCTATAGAACTACACTTCTTTTATTTTATTTTAAATAAAGTTTTTTAAATCTTATTAAACTCCATCTATTTGATATTGATTAGAATAAGGTGTTTCAATCTTACTACACTCCTATTAGAATATGACTTTACAAGCCTATAAATAGACACGGTCTATTCCTCTTGTAAAAAATTTGAATTCGACATAGTGAATTTTCTTCTCCTCTGCCCGTGGTTTTTTTCCGAAAGGGTTTCCACGTAAAATCTGTGTGTTTTTTTATTTTATTTCTCTTTTCTTTGCGATATATTCATTACCGACGTTATATATTTTTCACAGCTGCAAAATAATTCTAAGTATAAGCATCTATAAGATTATATTTTTCATTAAAAATCAAAACTAAGTTGGGTATTCATCAATTCGAAGAATAATTTGAGTTCAAATATTCGTTCTAAAAAAATAATTTTAATTAATTAATTTAATTAAATCGTCATAATAGCATAAGGAAAAAGAGTAGTAACGTATATAATTCAAAGAATTTTTATTAATGAATGGAACACAATTACATATAGAGATATTCATGATTCGAGTCGAATTGAATTGATACTCGATTTTAAAAAAATTCTAAATCTACGTCTAAGCTTAACTTAGCTTGACTTATCAAAAAACTTATATTATTATTAAAAAATTAAAAAATATATTTTTATAATTAAATTTAAATATAAAATATTTAAAAAAATCATTTTATTTACAATTGGGTTGGCTTATAAACATATATTCTTTGTTTAAGTCCGACCCAAATTAATTTGGATCAACTGACACATAAAAATCTTTAATTTACGTTTTATGAATTTCTTTAATTTATAAAAACCTTATTCAATTATGTGCAGTTCACAGGTTAAGTTTTAAAAACTATTATTGTTTTTAATTAGGAAAAATCATTATTTAAGTTCTAAATTTAGCAATAACTTTTATATTGGGTTTGAATTTTTCCTTGTCTAAATTAATCTCTAAATTTAATAATGGCTCTCATATATGAACTAACATAATTGTTCTTACATTGGTTTCAAATTCTTTTTATTCAAATCAGTCCCTAAACTTAGTAATTGCTCCTACATTGTAGCTTGAACTTTAAGATTTTTAAGGAAATATAAAGAATTAACTTGATAAAAAAGAAAAAGTTCAAGCTCAATATGGGAATAAAGACAAAATTCAGACCCAAAAATGAATTAACCCTTTAAATTAATATCTATAAAAAAAATATTATCATTAACCTTAATTGTTTTTAACTTCACAAATAAAATTAATAAATGGTATACTTAATTATTTTTTAAATCCATTTATGTAATTAAAAATATACCGCAAGTATAACAAAAAGTAATCCATACATATGTGTATATAATATATGATATTATATCTTTTTGTAATATGGCCTTGGGATGAGGCTTTCGTTGCCCACCATTCATTCAAGATAAAACCTGCAGTGTAACCAGAAACCATAAACAAAAGCACTATCACACTCTTTATTTCATTGCCCCCCTTACAGATTCGTAGCCCATAAACAAAGAAATAAAAAGACAAATAGCCAATAACAATGGCGCTCAGAATGTGGGCTTCTTCCACTGCCAATGCACTCAAAATCTCTTGTTCCTCCAAACCTAATGTTTCCCTTGCTTTTTCACTCTCTAGATGCTTTTCCACTGGTACTTACTCATACTCCTCTTTTTGTTTACTGTTTTAATATAAGGATTGTGATGTGGATAAAATTTGTTGAATTTTTGCAGTTTTGGATGGGCTGAAGTATGCTAATTCACATGAATGGGTGAAGCATGAAGGTCCTGTGGCTACCATTGGCATCACTGACCATGCTCAGGTATATTTGGATATCATATCCTTTTCTCCTTATCCGAAACGATATCTCTTTTATTTAATTCCCTGTGTGGCACATTTAATGCAACATTCAGTCGAGTTGGTTTTAAATCATGTTAATTTGGATATAGTAAATTCATCTTCTAGTTACGCTTATTTTGGGTTTAGGTAAGTTTTTAGAGATTAATATGTCATTTTATCATATACCGACTTATCATTTTATTATTTTTTAAAGAATTAAATAAAAAAATTATTTTAAAGGATTAAAATATAATTTTACCGTATATAAAATTTTAATTTAATATGAGATTAAAAAGTAATTTTTATTTATTTTGAAGGGGCCACCGTCCCTGCCTGCACATTGTATTCATCTTTGGTTTTAAATCAAATTAATTTGGATATAGTAAATTTTTGGGTCAGCTAAGGTCGGAATTATTATTAGAATCTTTGAGTAAGTTTCTAGTTTGGTTTATTTCGGATTTAGGACATTTTGAATATTGTTCATTCATGTTTCTCGGTAAGATTTTTTAAGTCATTTCAAATTTGAGTTATTTTTTATTTAAGTTATTTTCAAGATTCAAAATATATTAAATTTAGATTCGAATTAATCAAACCTAGTTTTCAAGTCATTAATACGAGATTATTTTTTTGTGCTCTAAAAGGACCATCTTGGAGAAGTAGTGTTTGTGGAGTTGCCTGAACCAGGTGGCTCAGTGTGCCAAGGAAAAGGGTTTGGAGCAGTGGAAAGTGTTAAAGCAACAAGTGATGTCAATTCCCCAATCTCCGGCGAAGTCGTGGAGGTTAACTCCAAACTGTCCGAAACTCCGGGCCTGGTATAATTAAACTCTCTCATTTCTACTATATGTGCTTTCCTCTTAACCCCAACTCTTGACCTAGTATCACTAGGTGTTCATTCCAAAACTTTTTTTTGTGGGTTCGAATCACAGGACAATTCTATTTGTAGTGTGTGAGTTGACAATAATTTACTATTTTATAAACTCAATTTTAACTTTTTTTTTTTTGATGCTGAAGATCAACTCGAGCCCATATGAAGATGGATGGATGATCAAAGTGAAGCCAAGCAGTCCATCAGAGTTAGAATCATTGATGGGTCCAAAGGAATACACCAAATTCTGTGAGGAAGAAGATGCTTCCCACTAAGAAACCATTGTACCCTTATTTTCGAACTTTGTGTTCAAGAAATAAGGTTTATTGCAATCTTAATTTTATGTCTATTTATCATAACATCTTCCTTCCCCTCTTTCAAGTAATGAAATCTTTGTTTCCCTTATTTGATAGTAACATTAAAATAAACAAGAAGATGATTGTTTACTTTGTGGTTAAAACTTGCAATTGGGCGGGTCAATTGATCTTGGATTGAGTTAGATGGGTTCAAAAATTGACTTTGTATGATTAAATCGGGTTGAATTGGGATTAGGTTTAAGTTGATCTCTAAGAATTTAATTTTACTTTTAGGATACAAGTTTTGACGTTCTAACATGGCCGGACCTAAACAATCAAGTTTCTAGACATTATCTTTGCCCAAGCTCAACTCAAAGCATGGACTTACCTTTTTGTCCAAGCTTGAACCTATATAAAATAGGGTAATTTTGAGCTTAGGGTCGGGTTAGGTTTAAAAAATTAACCCAAAGCTTGATGAAAATTGAAAATAAGCCTACACTTTTACCCAAATCCATGCATAGTACACTAAAGTAAATAAGAAGAAGATTGTTTGCTTTGTAGTTACAACTCACAATTGGACATATCGGTATGGATTTAAAATATTGATTCTTTATGATTAAATCGGGTTGAATTAAGATTAAGTTTAAATTGATTGAGTTAAACTAAAAGAATTAATAAACAAGACGCATGAAACAATTTTTCGTTTTTGAAATTTTAATTTTACTTTTAAGATATAACAAAGTAATAAACGTTACATGCTATTTTTTTTTTGCAATAGTGCCTGTGTCTATCTTTGGATATATAGATATCCATGGGCAAATCATGGAAACTCAATTGATCTAAATTAAAACATCAACATATATAAACCTTTTAACATAATGTCCAGTATATTTCCTCTTGCTTAAATAGGTAAGTCAAAGTTCAAGTAATCACTTTTAAACATAATTGAAAAATAAATAAATAGGATTAACACAATCACAATTGGAATGACAAAGTTATATGTTGATATCAAAGCCCATGGTTTAAACTTTGATAACCTCATCTAAAGGTTAGACTTATATTTTTAGTTAAACTAAGTATGAAAATGAACCGAATGAAAATGAACCGAAACCATAATAAAAAAGAAGTCTGATTTTTTGTTAATAAATCTAAATTTAATAAAAAATAATCTGATTTTTTTCATTTTTGATTCTCAATTTTTTATCAATTTCAATTAATTCTTTTTCAATTATACTTATACACAATTGAATCATCAAACCAACTAATTTCCAATCTAAATCTAATCCGATTTTTTTAAGTACATATTTTTGGGGTTCCAATTTAGTTCCACATTTGCTTAAATGGAACAAATCAATCTCAACTCTTACAACCTATCAAACAAATTCAGGAACATTACTGTCATCTTGCAATTAGAACCAAGTGACTAGGAAAGTACAAACAAAGAAAATTATATATCTTTCACTTCAATCACAACATGGTTTGTACAAAAAAATGTGTTTACTTATTTACACCTACATGGAAAGAATTATTGCAAAACATACCAACATTAGGTATGTTATGTTATAAAATTTGTCCCATTACAATTTGAGTCTTCATTGACCAACATGGGTACCAAGCAGGATTGGGGGCTCTTGAGCATCAGGAGAATGGTCATAGGATATAGAAATCAATTCAGACCTACACTTTTCAGTTCCATCAGTCTTTGCACCATCTATGTTTCGAGATGCATGATCCGTATTTGGGTACATATCTGGTACCGTATATGATATAGCGATAACTGACTCGCGAGCTTGCTCGATGGGAACCTCGTCAGACGGTACTTTACTATCCATATTGGCATCAATTTGTCGTCTCCAATACAACACCCAGAGTTTAATCTGAGCTGAAGAATCATCCACCATTACCATTAAACTGTTTTGAATAAAAATGTGCCAAACACATAATAAAACAAATAGTGAATGTACTTGATTAAATTAGTCTTTTTACTATTAAAAGATTCAATTTAGTCCTTATACTATTAAAAAGAATTAACTAAAATCAAACTGAAATAGAGTCAACACTTACTATTTAAAAAATTATCATTTACTGTTTATAAGAGTTAATATTTTAAAAGTTTTTATTGCTCTATAAATGAAATATTTTATTTGAAATTGAACTACAATTGAAAAAAGTAATTTTCAAGATTTTTTTTATATAGTAAACGTTAACTATGTTACAATTTAGACTTATATTACTCTTTTTAATTTTATAAAAACTAAATTGATTCATTAAATAATAGATGAGTTAATTTGATCTAGTCCTTATAATATAAAAACCTCTTAAAGCAAAATTTGTCCAAAATCCAGCTGTATTGAAAAGAGGAAGATAAAATTGAAATATATTGATAAAAGGAACATGGGTTTAAATGGAAGGAAATGGCCATACCTAAAATCCCGTCAAGGTTTCAAATCTGTAGTAAGCAAGACATCACCTCCATCCCTAATTGCTTAATTTTATTTTTCAATCCCATAGCCTAAAATATAGATTTTCGATTGGCTAAAATTGTCATGAATTGGATAAAGAACAAGAGGCTCAAAGGATTTAGGAAGAAAATTGAGAGAGAGAGAACGAAAGAATGCTTTTTTTTGCCGATTAACCAAAGATAAAAGACAATTAAAGGATTAATCAATAGCACAATTTTCTTTTTACAAAGAGTAAAGCAAGGTTCTATTCATAGGTTTTAATTTTTTAGAAATTTTCTCATGTTTATAGGTTGGACTTTTCGTAGGTTTTAATTTCTTAAAAATCTTTTCATGTTTTAAGTAACTATTTCACATTTACGTAAATTTTTCATATATTAAGAAATACTTAATTTATCTGTTTTAAGTAATCCAATAGGTTAATCGGTCAAGCATGTCCCTTTGAATTGTAATTTCTATTTTTTTTTCTCAACGGTTTAGATCAATTACTTTTTTATCTAACGGTTCACGTTCTTTTAACTACATGGCAAGCAGGGGTGAAGCTAGAAAAAATTTATTAGGGTTGGAACTAAATTGTGTATTTTACTATAGTAAAAATAAAATTGTATCATTTTAATAGTATATATCTTTATAAATTTTAAAGGATTAAATCAAATTTTTTTTACCATTTTTCGGAGAGGCAACGCGCAATTTTACCATTACTAATTTAAAATTTTATAAATTATAAAAGACCTAAATAATTTTTTTTCATTTTAGGAGGGATCGAGGCCCCTACCAACCTTCTGAATTCGCCATTGATGGAAAGTTCATTTTAACGAGCTCTTTTCAAAATTTTCCTATGATATAAGTATCATCAAAACTTATATAACATAAATTATTAATGTATTAAAATCCATATGAATATACTAATAAGTACTTGGGTCGGGAAAATGCATGTTCAAACTTTAAAAATAACATTATTAAAAGGGATAATCACAAATTTCGAATATAAACAATAAAACAAAAATAGAGAATATAAAAAAAAACAAATTCATATGAATATACAACACCATAAATATAATTATAAAAAAGCATAAGAATAAAGAAATTAACATGTCTAGATGTTCATAATTAAGTATGATGATGAAACATTCAAATCAACGTTCATTCCCACTAGCATGTGCATTATTTGAAGGTGGTTTAACGTGGATTAGTTTTCTTCGAATCTCTTCATTAACTTTCGTTCCTACAATTACAACTCAAAAAAAAACAAAATCATTCAACAACATAAAACATAAATATTTTTGAGGTTATAAGTATCTATAGGTATCATGGGTTAATTAGACATCAATTCAGTTATTAAATTACTAAATTATCCTCTCTTGTGAGCATATGTGCTCACCTAATTCAAGTCCAACACTTAAAATATCATTTCATGTACAGATTAAGTTATATTATTATGAGAGTATTTTTATCCTTTTTATAAATAAAATTAATAAAAATTTGATTATAATGAGATTTGGACTACAACACCATAACTAAAGCATTCATTGATTTCTATATAAATTTTTAATAAATATATCTATTACATAATTTTTTTTCACTCACATCGTGAGTATGCTGTAAATCAGGGGCGAAGCCAGGGGGCTAGCATAGGCCCTGGCCCCCCCTAAAAGGTAAAATTGCTATTTAGGTTCTTAAATTTTTTTTAAAATTTTAAATTAGTAAAGGTAAAATTGCACTTTGGCCCCCCTAAAATTATAAAAATTCAATTTAATCCTTTACAAATTAGAAAGATATAAACTATAAAAAATTAAAATTTCATCCGCCCTAAAAAATTGTCCTGGCTTCGCCCCTGCTATAAATCTAATAATTATAAATACAATTACAATTGATAATCAAAAACCGGTTGAAGAATAAAAGTAATTAAGAAAAGGTTTCATGTACACTTACCGAATAAACGAGTGTTTGTGGTTGAAATTGGAGGCGATAGTAGTGAAAACGATAGCAAGAAAACAAGTATAGAAAGCACAAGTGATTTCATAAAGGGCATGTTTGGTTGCCGAGAAACTGATTTCTAGGCAGAAGCAAATTGCCAGCTTCGAACAAATGGGGTTGTGGTTTTGGTACTAAGTTTGGTAATGGTTATAAATAGTTGCTTATCATATAAGAATTTTTGTTCTTGTGTTTCACATGTTATCGTCGAAGATCCACTTAAGTTTTTCTTTTCGTTAAAATATGTTATCTTTGTAATAAATTCTTTTCCTTTTTTAAATTTTAAAATTCAAGTTGATTATAACATTAAATTATCCCTTCAGTCACTTTAAATATGGGTTTCTTATTTTAATTACTTCATATTGGTCTAGATGCTCCACCGTTAAATAGTAATGAAAGATTAACGGTGTTTTTTCACATTAGTCACTTTAAAATTAAGATAAACTATCTATTAGTCACTCTAAATACGATTCATTCCTATTTTAGTCATCTAATTTTTTTTTTAATTTAAATGCCCTGTCAATCTTTCGTTATTATTTAACGATATAGTGATTTGTTTGATCAATTTCTTTTAACATCACTAAGAAGGGGTGTATATTTTTTCAAAGACTGTGTTCTTTTAAGTCAATTATAGTCTTCTCCCACTTGTATTTAGTAGGTATGGTAGCATTATCATATTTAATTCCACCAACTACAGCCCCCTTTGAATTGGATTGAATAATTGATCAATTCAATGTATTTCACAATTTTTTATGCTTAATTGTACCATGATTTGTTGTTTGGAAAAAAACATCAATGCTGTTTGTTTACGTAAGAGATGTCTTATTTCTACTTGAGAAAGGATTGTATGAAACAGGGATATTATTCCTTTTCAATAGTTTTATGTCACATCTGTATTTTTATCCTGAATTTCAAGATTTTAATTTGAATTTGATTTTTATTAGGATGAAAATACTGATGTGACATAAATCTATTGAAAAAAAAGATATAGATGACGTGGCGTCACTGTTTCATACAATCCTTTCCCTTTCCACTTATGGTGCAACACTCTTAGTTGGTTCACTAAGTCCTCAATTTGTCAAATTCATCATTTATTTTCAATTGCGTGTATTGATTTTTTTTCATAATAATAAATGTCTTTAATGAATAATATTTTCATATTACAGTAAAGTTAATTTTGATATCTTGAAATTTTAATTAATATATTTTTATTGTTTTTTTTAAGTGTCTCTTACTATTGAGCTAGTTTGTTGGTATAATAAGACGTGAAAAAAGTTTTCGGTTTGCACTTCGTTCCACTTATGATATCCAAACTACTGGTGGAGCAAAAAAAAACTTAGTTTACAACCGTTAAAATAATAGTTTCATTCTAACTTCTGTTAGAATAGAAGCAGGCAGAACTAGAAAGTTTGCACAATCGATCAAAAATCGTGAATCAAAAAGATAATAAAGAGAGAATCAACATACTATATTTGTTAACACAATTCAAATTCTCCAATCCTACTCTATGGAGCATTGCTCCAAGAATGGTTTTATTCAACAATTCATCCAGTACAACCCTTTATTTAAGCGAAGATAATCGTAGCCCTAAAGTTGAACTCAAGTTACAAATCACTCTCTCTAAATACCTCACGTTACATATAATATCTCTCCATAACGAACCCCTAACCAAGGAGTGTCTAAAACACCCAAAATGGTTGAAGAAGAAAGTCGATCAATCAACCTATTTATAAGCTATTCTCCAACATGATAAGCAATCAAGAGATAAGAACTTATCACTAATTTAAATGCTGATAATATCTTCATAAATTATCTGAAAAATATTCAAATAAATCTCTTTATAGAACAACTTACCATCAACTTCAAAACTCTTAAAATATGAGGATAGGATAAAGATAAACGTAAGTATATTTATCACTTTAAATTTCCTTTGTCCTCCAAGTCAATCGAATGATTAAACATGATATTTGGCACAAAATGCTTCTTAATTTGAGGAAAGACCATGATCTTTTAAGCCCAAGTTCATGGCACCGAATATGGCCCAAAAGCTGTATCAACTTTGAGTAGAGCCTTTGAAGTAGAATTTCAATTGGACAAGTTAAATTTCAGATAAAATTTTGAATTTTTAGTTGTTTCTAATTTGGATTATTTTAAGTTTAGGTCATTAGGTTTAAGGTTCGAGCATTTCGTGTTAGATCATTTCAATTTTTTATTTTTATTTTTTGGTATTGCATAATTAGAAGGTTGGTACTCACATGTAAATATAGTAGGGACATACTCACACCACTAACGTACACATTACGTCCAAAGGAAGCTTTCCAAATAAAGGTCTACCTCTTGTCCCTTCGAAGGCTCAAACTCAGATAAATTCTATTGGTGAACATTTCTTAACCACCAGACCAAACACGAAAGTTCATTTCAAGTTATTTTAAATTTTGATCATTTTAAAATTTCGGTCAATTCAAATTTAAATTAAACATGTCTAAATTATTAACTTTCTTTTTTATAATAAATCAAATTATTCAAAATCCGAAGTTCAAAGTTAAACTTGTTCGAATATTCTTGAAAGAACTATTTGAAAGGGAAACAACTTGGAACACAAACTAATTAATTTTCATAGGTAGGAGTGACATAGATTCTATATTTTTTATTTTCTGTTTGTTTGATTTAAGATTCCAATTCTTACACTAATTAAATAAAACCATGTTTTTACTTCTTACAATAAATAAAACTCAGATTCCTGCTGCTAGACAAAGTCTGCGTATTTACCCGAATATATAAGATTCCCAACAACAATTAATTCCCTTTCCAATAATAACATCATTTAACATAAAGGTTTTTTTGATAATTTGTGACAGTCAATGGAGGTTGGCTTAGTGCTTATATCATATGAGTTGGTGGGTATCGAGTCAGCTACTTATTTGTAATGTTGTTTTATGATAATATGCCATTGTTCTTACATCAACGACAGGGTTGTTTGGGTCACCACTGCCTTCTGTTTTTTTTTTTTTTTTTTTAAAATTATTACTGGAATGATCAGGCTTAAATAATCAAAGGTGACTTGGCACACAGTCAATTTTGTTTCATTCTCCCATTACACTGTACTATTTTGCTTGGAGGGCACAGTATTGGACCTATTATGAACCTTCAAAGAAATTAGCTGTTTCACCCCATTGTTCTGAATTTTAAAACTTGATATAATTAATTTGAATACGAATTCAATTCATATTTTTATCATTAAAAGTTAATGATTCCAACATGTCTAGCTTCGGTCTAAGAATGATATGAATTAGAAATGATCTAAACCTAAAATATCTAAATTCGAAATGACTCAATCAAGCAACTTAAAATGATCCCAATTTGAGTGTCAATTGAATGGAAACACCCAAAATGATCCCACTAAACTTTGATGGGTACTCAGGTAACTTGAATTCAAAATAGTTTAAACTCGAAATGATCTAAACTTGAAATGACTTGAAATAACCCAAAATGACCACAACTTGAGTGCCAAATAAAATGAAAAAACTAAAATGACCCCACTAAACTCCAAATGGCACCTAGATTACCTGAATCCAAAATGTTTTGATCTTGAAATGACATGAACCCAAAATGATCCAAAATCAAAATGACTCAAACAAGTAACTCAACTAGAGTGTCAAATTGAATGACAAAACTTGAAATGACATGTTGAACTTCGACTGGCATCAAATGACTTGAGTCAAAAATGGTCTAAACTCAAAATGACATGAAACCAAAATGATCCAATCTTAAAATGACTTGAATAAGTAACCCAAAATAACCCCAACTCAAATACTAAATTGAATGACAAAACCCGAAACACCTCATTAAACTTTGACCGGCACCCAAATAACCTGCATCCAAAATAGTTTGAATTCAAAAAAATATAAACAGAAAATAATCCTTAACTAAAACTAACCCAAATTAATATTTTTTAAAAAAGTTAAAATCGAATTCACCCAACCCAACGCCTCAAATCACTATAATATATGTAGGACAGATGATTTCTCGCATGTTTTGTCCATTTGTTTTAGGCCTGCTTTTGGCAATTTCTAGGATTGGTCTAAAACCCTAAGTTTTAATTTAACTTCATTGTGGTTTTCTTCATCACCACAATTACTTAAAAGTGAATGAACCAAAAAAAAAAAAATTACTTAAAAGTGGATTGTGAAAGTGAAAAGTTAGTATATAGTACAAAAGAAAAGAATATATGGATGAAGACGATTTGATTGATCATATGAATGAAACCCACTTAAATTAAATATAATGAATTAAGATGTTAATTAGCCACTTTGTCTTCTTCAATAGTCTACTTCACCTCCACATATTTTGATCGTTTTGTGTAGGTAATTGGGAAGGTGATTGTCTATAATAAAGTGAAGAGATCAAAGTAAGAAAAGTTATCAGAAGTGTTTATAAGGAATTAATGTTTGGTATGCAAAAAATTTGTTTATTTTACTTGGAATGTAATATTCGCTTGACAGTTATTTTTTCACGAATAACAGAAAGTGGTTCCTTAATAATTAGTGGGAAAGTCAGTTTAAAAATAATATGGTAAGATAAAATTACCCTTATTTTGGTTTGAGATATTAATTTCTTCAACTTAAAAAAATAATGATAATATTTGTTAATGCACTTTTGAATTGGGAGCTTGGAAGATGAGTGTATTTGTAAGAAGGGGAAAAGGTGAGTTATGAGGACGTCGAAGTTGGCAATCTAATTGCTCTCTAATGCACTTAATCCCGTGAATGATTCATGGTTATGGAGTGATTGTTCTCTGATGGACGGTGCATTTATTTCCAGTTAGTATAAAAACAGTGGTGGTGGTGATAATATTGTAACGTGAGACAAAAAGTAAGCTAAACATATCGCACCTAATCGTTCATCCAAACCCACCCTTAATTGATGAGAATGTTGATTGTACTTGATATCGTGCAAAATCCCTCCAAATCTTAAGGACACGGGTATGTTTATTGTCTGAGTTACAATTGGAGATTCATATGTTGGAAAGGTTCATGTGCTTTAGAGACTAGAATTAATCTTATTCCGCTATCTATATGTCGTAAGTTAGGTATGGATAATTTTAAGCCTACTCTCATTACTCTTTAGTTAACTTATCAGACTTTAGTCTATCCAATCGGAGTAATCGGCAATGTTGTAGTAAAGGTCGATAAATTTATTTTGCCTACAAACTTTGTAGTTTTAGACTATGAAGCGAACCCTAATATGCCTTTGAGCTTAGGATGGATATTTTAGCAACTTCTAATACTCATATTGATGTCGAGAAAGGTGAGCTTAGAATGCAAATTGAGAATGAAGTTGAGTCTTAATGAATGAGGTTTTTAAGCTAATAACATTTTAGTTTGTGATGAGCACGATACTTTGGATATATATTTATTGACTAAGTTATTCGGGAAGCACTTTAGATGGTGATTTATCTTTCTCCACTAATGAAAATTTTAAGCTAAGTGTAGGAAACAGAAGTAGTCAAAAAAAGAAATCGAAGAGACTTGATGTTTTGGTTGAAGAATAAGAGACGCGTGGAAGTTAGCCAAACTTCAATGGAGGAGAATTTTGGTGGTGTTACTTGTCTTAACCATTTTTTGACAAAACGGGAATCGACTTGGTTTTGAAAATAAAGAAAAACGGGAGTCGCCACCGATCTTTTATCAGGTGTGATCGGATCACCTTTGTTTTAATAAAAAATTTTGATTTACTAAAACAATGTTTTTGGTCTACGAAAATTTGAGAAAATAGGTTCGAGTCGGTTACGTGCGCGAGGAAGGGTTAGCACCTCAATCGCCTGCACTGGTACCAAATTGATTAATTAATGTCCTTATGTCATAAGTTGAAAATAGAAAAAAGAAATTGATCTTTTTGGTAATGTTTTAATTTTCTCGAATTGAATTTTATGATTTCCTCGTTCCGAGAGAATAAAATATCACATCCAGTACTTAGGACACGACGATTTTAATCTCCGAATCCGAGGTCATCGTTTAATCCCCGAGACTCATGCATAAAACCATCAAAAGGATATTAGATCTTTGGTGAAGCGAGAGAACCGAAACCCAACACATAGGGTATGACCTCTCGGGTTTCCAAACATAGAACATCGCCTTACTTTGAAAAAAAACTTTTATTTTTGAATGAAATTTGTAAAAAGTTTTTAGGTTACGCCCAACGAAATTTAACAAATATATATGACATGAATTTGGCATAATACATATAATACACAACATTAGTATCGGAACCGTTAATCTAAAATATTAACCTACATGAATAATAATGATAATAATGGAGCAATAATATGAACAATAGTGATGATGATAATAATATCAATAATATGAAATGCGAATAAACAAATCATAATGCATGCAAAACGATAATCACATGTTCTACACTAATATAGTATCAATTAACGGTCAGAGAGCAATTAAACAACTTTGATAGAAATAACAAATGGTACAGTTTAAAATAATTAACAAAATGACTTTAAGTAAAGAACACATAAAAAAATAAAAATAAAAAATAGAGTAAATAATGTGTATGAAATACTTTTAAAATAATGCCAACGACTTAAAATAAACAATATATGTGATATTTAATAGAAATAATACACAAGAAAACTCGAAATAAATAAATAATAACAAAATTTTGAGGAAAAATACATAAATAAACCTTTTTGTTTTTTTTAAATAGGTTAAAGACTAGATGGAAATCAAAACGAAACGGTTAGGACCAAAATCGTAACATGATTAAAAAATTAGGCTAAACTGAAAGAAAATGAATAAACAGCGGAAGACCTAATTAAAACATATGGGAATGGTGGGAGGGTCGATTGCATAAATAGCCCAAAGGCCACAAGAACACGCGGATCCCTGCCTAAGGGTCGGGTCAAATGCGGGTTCTCCCTTTGCTAAACGATGCCGTTTGGTTTATCATTTAAGTAAAAGAATTCCTTCCTTCTTTAGGGTTTCAAAAAGAAAATCAGAGGCCTCCCCCCTCCGTTTATTCTCCCAAAAATTGAAGGGGCAGAGGACTCCTCTCCTCCTCTATAGCTTCATGCCCAGTTATTAGGCTTCCTCAGCGTTCCGTCGCACCACCACTGCCTCTAGCGACCGACGACGCACGGAGGTAGGTCAAAGTGCCTCGCTTGCAGCCCCTTTCGAGGGCTGGACGTTCGAGGTCTTGAAACGAAGGGGAAGGACCTTCAGCACCCCTCCCCGGGCCGAGTTCCGTCCATGGAGAGGGCGGACTCTGATGCTGCAACCGAGGGGTTACGGGTAAGCTCCTTCCCCTTTCTCTTTATTATTTCGTTTGTAGGGTTTTTTTTTAAATAACAAAAAATATAAAAATATCAGTAAATAATAGCAAATGACGAAGATGGAAAATCAACCTTCTTAAATTTCTTTCTTATTTCGATTGTTGACGATGTTCTGGTCTTTTTTTAAACAAAAAAGCGAACCCCCTTTTTACAATGTTTTCTTTTTTTATTTTCTTTTTGATTTTCAATCTCTGATGCGTCCAAAAAAAAAAGGATCCTTCTACAGAATACAAATCGACTCTTTATAGTCGAGAAATACTCCTCTCATTATTCTACTGCTGGTCTCATATTCTGTTGTCTTTGTATTCTGTGTGTTGGCTTCTTTTACAGGGTATGGGCATAGCGCGAGCGACGGAGGCCGAGACAGTGGATGACCGAGGCGCCTAGGGAGCATCGGGTGTCAGGGGCGTGAGTATGGGCCATGACGTGCGTGGGAAGTTGACGCGTGTGAGGAGCTGGGGGCGTCGCGCGTGCGAGGGGACGCGCGGCGGCGCTGAGAGGGGAGGAGCCCTAGGGTTCCTGATTCTGCTGGGTCTTTGGGCCGCTTAGGTTTTGGGCCATTTCAGGCCTATTTTGGGCTAATTGTCATGTTATTTTCTTTGGACTGTTTGTGTTTTTTTGATTTGGGCTTTGAGCCCTTTTGTAAATGGACATTTATATAGATTGGTTTCATTTATTGGATTTTGGTTTTATTACTGTTTTTGTTTTTCTTGTTGGGTTCATTTTCGATGGGCCTTGGTTGCTTCTGTTAGGCCCGGGCCAAAAATTAGTTATTACAGCTGCCCCTCTTTGCTCATTGTCGTGAAACGGTAATAGAGCAAAGAAAGAAGAACCAATTTTGCCCGACCTTGGCCGAGCCTTTACTTATTGGCCTTCGTCTTCCTCAAACATCTTCTAACTCTACTGTAGCCTTGATCCATTCTACCACTGCTTCCGCGAGATGACTCGTAGCTTCAATTCACTTCTCCTCATTCTTCTAAGGGATGGGATTTGCTTGCTCCAATGTGACTTCACGACACAAAGAGATTTGTAGCTTCGATTTACCAATTGCTCCACTAGGGCTTTGATGCAATAAATCTGAACCTTTCAAACTGCTTCCTTATTCTCGCAATATGAGTTGACCCTTTTTCCCCCCCTTTTTTTTTAGACAGGAATTGAAAAACAGGAATTGAAAATACCTCAGCGTGCGACCCGAGGAGTTGCAAACAGAAATTAAAAGTACCTCGGCGTGCGACCTGAGGAGTTGCAAACGAAAATTAAAAAGCAGAAATTAAAAATACCTCAGCGTGTGACTTGAGGAATTGCAAACAGAAATTAAAAGTACCTCAGCGTGCGACCCGAGGAGTTGCAAATGGAAATTAAAAGGCAGAAATTAAACATACTTCAGCGTGCGGCCTGAGGAATTGCAAACAGAAATTAAAAGTACCTCTGTGTGCGACCCGAGGAGTTGCAAACGGAAATTAAAAAGCAAAAATCAAAATACCTCAGCGTGCGACCTGAGGGATTGCAAATAGAAATTAAAAGTACCTCGGCGTGCGACCCGAGGAGTTACAAACGGAAATTAAAAGTAAAAATTAAAAATATCTCAAATGCGACACGAGGAATTGTAAAATTAAATTAAAAGTACCTTGGCGTGCGACCAGGAGTTGCAAACGGAAATTAAAAAGCGAAATTAAAAATATCTCAAATACATGACTTCGAGAGAAATTGCAAACAGAATTAAAAGTACCTCGCATGCGACCCGAGGAGTTGCAAACGAAACTAAAAAGCGAGTAAAATACCTCAAAGACGCGACTGAGGAATTGTAAATGAATTAAAGTACCTCGACGCGTGCGACCGGAGTTGCAAACGGAAATTAAAAGCAAAAATTAAAAACATCTCAAATACGACACGAGGAATTGCAAACATAAATTAAAAGTACCTCGGCGCATGCGACCGAGGAGTGGCAAACGAAAACTAAAAGCGAAATTAAAAATACCTCAACACGACTGAGGAATTGCAAACAGAATTAAATGTACCTCGGCACGACTTAGGAGTTGCAAATGTAAATTAAAAGCGAGAATTAAAAATACCTCAAATACACGACTTGAGGAATTGCAAACAGAAATTAAAAGTACCGGCGTGCGACCGAGGAGTTGCAAACGGAAATTAAAAGCAAAATTAAAAATACCTCAAAGCACGACTGATGAATTGCAAACAGAAAATTAAAAGTACCTCGTGCATGCATCTTAGGAGTTGTAAACGAAACTAAAAAGCGAAATTAAAAACCTCCTCACATGACACGAGGAATTGCAAACAGAATTAAAAGTACCTCGTGCGACCTTAGGAGTTGCAAACGGAAATTAAAAGCGAAATTAAAAATACCTCAAATACAGTGACCTAAGGAATTGCAAACAGAAAATTAAAAGTACCTCGGCGTGCGACCCGAAGAGTTGCAAACGGAAATTAAAAAGCAAAAATTAAAAATACCTCAGCGCGCGACTTGAGGAATTGCAAACAGAAATTAAAAGTACCTCGGCGTGCGACCCGAGGAGTTGCAAACGGAAACTAAAAAGCAGAAATTAAAAATACCTCAGCGCGCGACCTGAGGAATTGCAAACGGAAATTAAAAGTACCTCGGCGTGCGACCCAAGGAGTTGCAAACGGAAATTAAAAAGCAAAAATTAAAAATACCTCAGCGCGCGACCTGAGGAATTGCAAACAGAAATTAAAAAAACGGAAGTTTAAAATACCCCAGCGTGTGACCCGAGGCCCAACTCACTTCTCGCATTATGAGTTGATTTTAAACGAAATAGAAATTAAAACGTATCATCTGGTAGAGCTCGGATATCTCCTTTCTCGATCTGGTACAACTATCATCAGAGTTTCTCGCCCTATGGGTGTACCTGTATGTGTTATGCGTGATGTTGTCATGATATGCACGTGTTGGCTTAAATGCTCTTATGCCTACATGATTATGCCATGCGTTCTGGGCTTGTTTGTCGTGTATCTCTCGTTATGACTTTCATGATGACTTGTATTCATTGCTTCGGTCCTTGACTTTTCTTTCAGGTTTTGTACCCGTCCTCAAGTTTTACGAGTAGTCTGCATTTTTCATATATCGCCCATTTTGCCCCCTTGTTGAACGTTTGTCCTTGCTTTAAGGCTCTTGTACTTACCAGATTTTCATCCAGGTAATGCTCAACGTTCCTTTTGTTTAGAGTATACAATTTCACTATTTACCATTTAAATGAACCAAACACGAGATCCATGAGAATGGCCAAGTAGGTACGAAAGAAATACCTTACGTTCATATTTATTTCAAAGCAACAAGCAAAGAAAATTGACAAAGAATGATTCGATAAGGAAAACATTATTAAAAGGAAGGCAGGTTCGATTGTCACAAAATGCTCTAGATATCCGACGCATGAACTTCTCCACGTTCCTTCATCCTGGATCTTTTAGAGCGAAGCTTCTTGTATAGAAGATTTTGAGCTTCTAAGTCTGCTTCAAATATTATAATCTCGCCCTTTGACTCTCTGTTCAAATCACCTTTGCTCTTTAAGCTTGGATCTGCTTCCTTAGGACACCTTCCGAGTTTTCATCCTAAACCTTCTTGTTTATCAAGACGCCTTTTTCGGGTTTTCATCTTGACCCCTTTTTTTTTTTCAGGCGTAGTACTTCTTCACTGCATCCGAGTTCACTGGATTTGGTACCTCTTTCCCATCCATCTCAGTGAGAATCAAGGCCCCACCCAAGAAGGCCTTCTTTACGACATATGGTCCTTCTCAATTCGGTGCCCATTTTCCTCGAAAGTCTCTTTGTATAGGGAGAATCTTCCTCAACACGAGTTCTCCTTCGCGGAATTCCCTTGGTCACACCTTCTTGTCATGGGCTGCGATTATTCTCTTCTGGTACATCTGCCCGTGACAGATTACTTTCAGGCGTTTTTCTTCGATCAGATTTAGTTGGTCGTATCGAGCTTGAACCCATTCTGTTTCTTCTAGTTTTGACTCCATTAAGACTCGTAAAGAGGGGATTTCCGCCTCGATGGGTAGTACAGCTTCCGTCCCATAAACTAGAGAGAAAGAAGTTGCCCCTGTAAAGGTCTGAACACATGTGCGATATGCATATAGGGCAAATGGTAGCTTCTCGTGCCAGTCTTTATATGTCTCGCTCATTTTCCCAATAATCTTTTTAATGTTTTTGTTAGCAGTTTCTACTGCTCCGTTCATCTTTGGACGATAGGGTGAGAAATTGTGATGCCTTACTTGAAATTGCTCGCACACCTCCTTCATCATCTTGTTATTTAGATTCAAAGCATTATCTGAAATGATTCTCTCAGGTAATCCATATCGACATATGATTTCCTTTTTAAGAACTTGCAAACTGCGGTCTTTATCACATTTGCAAACGAAGCGGCCTCAACCCATTTTGTGAAGTAATCTATGACCACAAAACTCAATCGATGCCCATTAGAAGCTTTTGGAGAAATTGGTCCTATAACATCCATGCCCCACATAGAAAAAGGCCACGGAGAAGTCATAACATGAAGGGGCGAAGGTGCTGCATGAATTTTATCACCGTAGACTTGACATTTGTGACATTTTCGTGCGTAACTGATGCAGTCACTTTCCATCGTCAGCCAGTAATAACCGAGTCTCATAATTTTCCAGGCCATAGTGAAACCGTTGGCATGCGTTCCACAAATTCCTTCATGGACCTCTTCAAGTATCTTTCTAGCTTTAATATCATCCACGCACCTCAGAAGCACTTGATCTTTTCCTCTTTTGTATAGGATGTCCCCATCAAGAACAAATCCCACTGCCATTCTTCTGATCATTCTTTTGTCGTTCTCATTTGCTTGCTCAGGATATCTTTGATTCTTGACATATTCTAAGATATTATGGAACTATGGTAGTCCATCCGTCTCTTTTTCAATGCTAAAACAATACGCCAGGGCTTCGTATATGCTCATATGGAGAGGCATTATTTCCGTTTCTCGATTCGCTTTGAACATTGAAGCCAAGGTGGCCAGGGCATCAGCCAATTGGTTTTCTTCTCGTGGGAAGTAACTAAAAGTCACTTCCTCGAATTCTTTGACCAATTCTACAACAAGATCGTGATATTTGACCAACTTCAAGTCTCTCACTTCCCAGTCTCCACGGATTTGGTAAATCACCAATGCCGAATCCCCAGATACCTTTAAGATTTTGATGTCTCGTTCAATAGCTGTGCGAAGTCCCATGATGCAAGCCTCGTATTCTGCTATGTTATTGGTACAGAAGAAGTTTAGTCTGGCAGTGAATGGGTAATGATTCCCTTCTGGTGATACTAAGACTGCTCCAATCCCATGCGCCATCAAAACCCATCTTCTATGATTTCTCTTTTGACGATTCGCATTCTTTTTCGGTAATGCACATTAAGTCTTCATCTGGGAAATCGAATCTTAATGGCTCGTATTTCTCTGTTGTTCGATTTGCTAGAAAGTCAGCTATTACGCTCCTTTTTATCGACTTTTGGCTCACATAAGTGATGTTGTACTTTATTGGGTCCAGCTTTGAGATCAACCACGTCGTATGATACAGCATATATTGTCTGAGCCTTCGAGCTGCCCAGACCAGAGCACAACAAAATTTTTCAATTGACGAATATTTTGCTTCATACTCTGTGAACTTCTTGCTGAGGTAATAGATCGCCTTTTCTCTTCTCCCTGACTCATCATGTTGCCCCAGTACGCAGCCCATTAAATTTTTGAACACAGTCAGATACAATATTAACGGTTTCCCAGGAGTTGGCGGTACTAGCACCGGGGGGCTAGACAAATATTGTTTTATCTTGTCGAAAGCAGCTTGGCACTCTTCGTTCCATTCCCCAAGATTGTGTTTTCGCAGGAGTCGAAAAATTGGGTCGCATTGGTTGGTAAGCTGAGCAATAAACCGAGCGATGTAGTTTAACCTTCCCAAAAATCCTCTAACTTCTTTTTGTGTTTGTGGATGTGGTAATTCTTGTATGGCCTTTATCTTGTCCGGATCAAACTCGATACCTCTCTCGCTGAAGATGAAGCCCAGTAATTTCCCCGAGGTTGCTCCAAATGTGCACTTAGCTGGATTAAGCTTTAGTTGGAACTTTCACAGTCTTTGAAACAATTTCCTGAGATTTCCAACATGCTCTCTTTCCTCCCGAGATTTGGCAATCATATCGTTGACATAAACTTCTATTTCTTTGTGCATCATGTCGTGGAATAACATCACCATTTCCCTCTGATATGTTGCCCCGGTATTTTTTAATCCAAACGGTATCACCTTGTAGCAGAATGTCCCCCACATCGTCACGAATGTAGTCTTCTCCGTATCCTTGAGAGCCATTTTTATCTGGTTATAACCCGAAAATCCATCCATGAAAGAGAACAATGAATGTTTTGTCGTGTTATCCACCAATGTATCGATGTAAGGTAAGGGAAAATTATCCTTAGGGCTTGCTTGATTCAGATCGCGATAGTCCACACACATTCGCACCTTGCCGTCTTTCTTTGGCACTGGGACTATATTAGCCACCCATTCCGGATATTTAGAGACTTGTAAGAAGTCGGCATCGAATTGTTTTTTGACTTCTTCTTTTATCTTTAAGAGCATTTCGGGTCTCATTCGTCTTAGCTTCTGCTGCATAGGCTTGCATTCTGGTTTCAAGGGGAGCCTATGGACCACTACGTCCTCGCTCAATCCTGGCATGTCCTGATATGACCATGCAAATACATCTTTGTACTCGTGAAGCAAGGTGACCAAGTCATGTTTGGTGTTCTCCGAAATGGTGGTCCCAATTTTCACTTCTTGCCTATTTTCTTCACTTCTCAAGTTTACCGTCTCAACAGATTCTTAATGGGGGAGTATTTGTTTGTCTTCTTGTTCTATCATCCTTAGTAAGTCGGGGGATGAGACATAATCTTCAGCATTTTCCTCAGCTTCAAACTCTCCTAAACAAATAACTTGCTCGAAATCGATTTTAGGACTTGTAGCGGGATTGTTCACGTTATCGATATTTGAGTACCAGAAAGGTAAATGGAAAAGAAACTATAGAGGAGCATCGAGGTATTGGAATCTGCAAACGTGATATTATGTCATGATATGAGATATATACAAAGACAGGCTATGAAAAGAGGAAAAAAAATGAGGCCAATGAGAATGAGAGACCATGATAATATGCATCTTCATTGATGTTCATTTAAAAGCTAAATAGCCAACATAAACTCTTATAGCAGATTCCCCTATAACTTAGGAGTACACAGAGAGTTGACATTGAGAATTACTTTGGAGGAGCCCTAGAAACTACAAGAAGATCCTCGGCGGTCCAATTGCTCAAAACAAATCCAGGGGAGTAGGGCGTATCTTTGAAATGCCCTCCATCGTATCATTCGCTTTGTCAATAACGTTTATATTGAAGTTCTGAAAATCCCTCTCAACCAATAACAGCGTGTTCCGTGAATTATCTGCTTCTGGGTACATCATTCCTGCAGATGTAAAAGTTTTCGACAAGAGCGGATACACTATGGGCTCCCATTCTACTTCCTGACCTGAGGCTCTTGCAATCGTCTTTTCCTGATCTTTCTGAAGCTGTTTCCTTCTTTGTCGTACATCAGGCTTTAACCCTAAACCGTATTGTGCCTTGTGGTGTACCGATTTTAGTGCTCTAGCTATCCCTTACTGGTGTCTTCCTAAACCTTTCCCTGTTCGGGCTCCTTTCCCTACCGTCAACTTGATTCCCATCTTGGTATTCCTTGACAGCTTGGGCGTGGGGGCTTTGCTTCCTTCAGCGACAAAAGTAGCATTGATAAATTTGAGAGAACGAAAAGAACACTCTGCCTTATCTTTGTTTTCCTCGATGTAGGGTGCGTCAGTAGAGAGTGATGCGACAATGTCTTCTTCTCCCGCGATCGTGATCAAGCGATTATCCATAATAAACTTTATTTTTTGGTGGAGAGATGAAGGGATTGCTCCAGCGGAATGGATCTAGGGCCTTCCTAAAAGGGAATTATATGAAGGTGTGATGTCCATAACCTGGAACTCGACATTATATGTACACGGGCCCACCTCCAGAGGAATCTCGATCTTTCCCATGACCTCTTGTCGTGTTCCATCAAATGCCCTTACTGCGGAATGACAAGGCCTCAAATAAGACATATCGACGGGCATCCTGGACAGTGTAGCCAATGGCATGACATTGAGCGGCTACCCGTTGTCAATAAGCACATGCGGTATTATATAGCCTTTGCACCCGGTTGTAATGTGCAATGCTTTAACAGAGCCTCTACCTTTTGGTGGTATTTCATCATCGCTGAAAGAGATGAAATTATTCGCATTTAAATTGTTCACCCATCTATCAAGTTTTTCAACGGGTACATTGCGCGGCACATACGCTTGGTTAAACAATTTCAGTAAAGCGTTTCGATGTGGCTCTGAGTTCAATAGCAGAGATAACACTGAAATTCTTGCCGGCTATTTGTTCAATTGTTCCACGACATTATATTCACTATGTTTGATAAACTTCAAGAATTTATGTGCTTCATCCTCATTCACGGGCCTCTTAGCTTCTTGTTCAGATTGTATTTCAATCTTACCCTCGGCCTCGTGTATTGGTGCCTTCCCTTTCTGACTCAAGTCGATGACTTTTTTCTTTGGCTCAACCACTTTGGGCGAATAACATCTCCCGCTACGGGTAAAATGCCCTACCTCGCTAACATTTCCGGTCGTAGCTTCAGGCATGGTAATGCTGACATCATATTTCCATGGCACCGCCTTGCTGTCCTTGTAAGAGAAAGGAGAAGGTACTTAGATTATCATTTTTGGTTTCACCTCTTCCTTCTTTGCCTCGTAGTAGATCACCAAAGGTCGATCGGCGCTATAAGGAGGGTCTGATGACCAACCCTCAGAGGCACATATATCCTTTTCATCAGTCTCTTCCATCTTATTGCAGATCTCGACCTCCCTATTGTTCATCATGCCTTGAAGTAGCTCTTTGAACTTTTCGCAAGATTGGATGTGATGCCCTTCTATGCCGTGGAAGACGCAAAAACTTGGACTCTTCATGCTTTCCTCCTTGAGACTTTTGTCGAGTAAACCCTTCTCAGTCGTTATTTCCCAGAGCTTCCTCAAAGGTGTCCTTATCTCGGAGACGCAACTTTTGGCTCGCCATCCATCCTCCTGGGTCGCCAAATTTACGTTCCCTACGGTATGGTTAGGGAGCAGATTTCCAGCCACATTACCGATACCATCAAACCGTAAAATCCCTGCGTCGATAAGGCCTTGAACTCTCCTTTTAAAGGCTATACAATTGTCTGTAGAATGCCACTGGTTTCCAGCATGATACATGCAATTAGCATTGGAATCGTACCTCTTTGGGAATGGGGGCTTCAATGGTGCCATGTAATGCGGGGAGATTAATTGTTTTTCTAATAGTTTCGAGTACAGTTCTCCATATGACACAGGAATAGGGGTAAATTAGGGTCTTTCAAGATTGGGTTTTGTTGGTCTTGGTTCGTTTTTGGGTTGACTTTGGGCAGGCGCAGTATTTGACGGGAATATAGTGAATGGTCTTTGGCTATCAGCGGCATAGACGGGGTAAGGAGGAGGTGCTTGATAGTAAGGGTTTTGTGGAGGAAAATAGAAATTCGGTGGTGGGCGAAACTGAGGTCGTGGTTGGGTTAAGTACGAATTGGCAGCATAGTGGTTCCCAGTCCCCACCATATGGGTTTCAGGCTCTTTCTTCTTTATAGGTACTGGCCTTTTTGAGCTCTCGGGACCTTCCATCCTTCCGCTCTTGATGCCGTTTTCAATGAGTTCCCCGAATATTACTATATCGACAAAGTCTTTTGTGGCATTCCCTACCAGTTTGTCATAAAATGGCACCTTCAACGTGTTAATAAAAAGAACCGTCAACTCTGTTTTAGTCAGTGGGGGTTCTACTTGAATCTAGATGTCCCTCCACCTTTGAGCGTATTGTCTAAAAGTCTCTGCTGGTTTCTTTTCCATCATCTGTAGCGTCAGCCGATCGGGAGCCATATCAGAGACATACTTGTATTACTCACAGAACGCTGAAGCTAAGTCATTCCATGATTGGATCCTCTCTCTGCCGAGCTGATTATACCAACGGATGGCTGACCCGGTCAAGCTATCTTGAAAGCAGTGTATTAACAATTTGTCTTCACTCACATAACCAGCCATTTTACGACAAAACATGATGAGATGTGCCTTTGGACACCTTGTTCCATCATATTTTTCAAAGTCTGGCGCTTTAAATTTTGGGGGTAGGACCAGATCGGGAACCAGACTGAGCTTGTTGGCGCTCATTGCAGGAGGGACTCTAGTACCCTCTATCGCCTTGAGTCTTTCTTCCAGACTCTTATACTTGTCCTAGGCATCATGATCCTTCATTCTTAACTTGGCTATCTCTCTCGGATCATCCAAATCCGGGACAATCGGGTTAGCAGAATTATCTCCAGAGTTTGATACATATACACCTTGCCCCAGATGAGTAGGTGGTATGGGTCGTTGCTCTAGGCCTACCGGGTTCCCTTGAGGATATCCTCTTTGCGTTGCATAAGCATGGGGTGGCGTGAACCCTGGGGGATAGAGCGGATCCTGGTTATCTCTTGAGTGGGGTTCTGTAATATCAGGACTCTACGTGAGTCCTTTTCCTTTGGCCAGAGCCGCCAACATCTCCATCATTTTAGCCGTTTGATCCTTTTGCTCAAGTGATTCCTCTCGGGATCTTAACATCAGATCCCTTGCTTCTTGCTGCGACTTGGCTAACTGTTCTTGCAGCTCTCTCTGGATTCTTTCCATTCTCTCGATCCTCTCATTGAGTTCGGCGTCCATAGCTTTAGTTCTTAGACGTGTCCTATAGGGATGACGTGATTCCAAATTCGTAGTGACGTAGCTGCGGATTATATGATTTTAACCGTAGTGAATAATTAAGGTGATATGATACTAATGCATGCAATGTAATGCAAATGCGTGGTATGAATGCAAAAAGGTGTTAATTTGATTCAATTCCATTAGATAAACTTTACTAGAAAACAAATTTCTTTTCATAGAACAGACGATTACATATACGACTTTGCCCTAATGCCTAAATCCTTAACTTTCCTAAGAAGCCAAGCTAAACTTTAGCCTTGCTCCGATCCTGACTCGTACATCAGACTTAACGTATTAGCCCGAACCGCCAAGGTTTGCAAATGATCGGCCACCTCTCGGATTTGAGCCACGGCTTCGCCCATTACATAGACTCTGCTTTTGATTTGTTCTTGGGAACGGTGGAGCTGCTCCTTCTAATATTCATTGTTCGCTACAAGGAGCTCAACTCGAATTTGGCTATCTTGTAATGCAGTCTCGAACTCTCCTATCCTTTCTCTCATCTCCTCGATCTTGTTCTGACTAGCTCTTAATTCGACTACCGAGTTACAACTACGATGTAGGTGCAACGACTTTTCTAATTCTACTAGTCGGGCACGTAACCTTTCCTTTTCGCTTTGGCTTTCTAACAGGCTCTTTTTCAAAGTGTCCTCCCGTACTCGAGCATCTTGGAATTTCTTCTCCTACTGATCAGCTCTAGACTTTTCTTCTTTAATTTCCTGTCGCCATTGCTCTGATGTCTTACCTAGACCAGCGATTCTGATGGACATGCGCAGCTTTTGTAGTCCGTCTTTAAGCTATCTAAGTCCTCTTCGGCTTTATTTTTTCCTTTCTTTAGTTTCTCGGCCTCAAACTTGT
Organism: Gossypium bickii; assembly: GCA_025503065.1. Taxonomy (NCBI): domain Eukaryota; kingdom Viridiplantae; phylum Streptophyta; class Magnoliopsida; order Malvales; family Malvaceae; genus Gossypium; species Gossypium bickii. The sequence goes on from CP106718.1 coordinate 902,363, forward strand.
GGATGTCAACATCCAACCCCAGCTGCATCTTTTCTTCTTCTAGCTGCTCTATCCTCTTACCCAATTCTCGGCTCTTTCTATCGAAATCTTGCTTGATAATCTCTAATTCAGATGGGATTACTTATAGCTACTCTTCAATTGGTCGAGCATTTCCTTGGATTGGCCTTGGAACATTGTCGTTGATTCTTTTGCCCCACCATCGTTCGTACTCGGGGGTCGCTATGGGCCCTATGGCGAGTCTCTTCATTTTTCAGGTTTAGGTCCATGCATCCGATATTTTGCGAACTCTCTTCTTATAATTGTCATCCTTGTATGAGAATTCACATTGGGCTAATCCGTGTGTCACAGGTACGAACTGCCTCGATTGATACTGCCTCATCACTAGTAACGGGGCATATCCGACAGCTCCCCATATTCCGAGTAAAGGAACCCAGTCGAACCCTCCACATCGATACAAGATCTCGTCAGTAATCATCCATGGAGCCTTCCATTCTACATCTTTAACTTGCAGATTTTGGAGAATCGCTATCCATTTCTCTCCAGATAGGTCGTCCCGCCTTGGTGTTCTCGCTAATTCCTCTAAAGGAGAATAGTTCTCGAAAAAGACTTTGTATGAGACCTTTTCTATCTTCCAAAAATGGCAATGAAACCAAGATAACAACAGCTATGCACATCCTACGAACCTCCCTTCGCCCGCTCTTCGGCAAGCGTTTAATGATCTGAAGGTTTCGGCTAAAATTGTAGGGACAGGTGTAACTCCCTTATCAAGTTTATCAAACAGGTCTGAGACCGCATCCTCTATATGCCCTAGCGCCTTGGGGAAGATGACCAAACCATAGATGCTTAGAGCGAAGACGTCGACCCTCTTTTTCTTATCAGGATGCGCCAAGATCAAGTCCCTCAAGTGTTTCCAAGGAATGCACTTACAATCTCCCTTTTGCTTATCCGGGCCGTAATCCATTGCTCGCTCATTCCTGTAATGTTCATTAGCCTTTTTGAGAACGCCGGCACATTAGCAAACCTTGAATGCGCCTTATCAGTTTGAATTCTCGGGCATCGAAACAAAACTGTGTACTCCTCTATGGTAGGCACCAAATCCACCTTTCCAAAAGTGAAGCAACTGTAAGGGGGATTCCAAAACTGGGTAATGGCTCGGAGTAGGTACTCGTCTACCTTGATATCAAGCAGATATGGCAAATCACCGTAATTATAGTAGAACAGTTGTTTGTCCTCATTCCTTCATGAGTCCCATATTTCCTTCAATTCTCGCAGGTCATTTTAAGCCACGCTGATGTGGGTGAAATCCCATAACTCTGATTCATGCCCCACTGCCAAGCTATCTCCTTTTTCTTGCTGTACCCTTTCGGACCATACTTGGACGGCCGCATTATCCTCCACTCTATCGAGAAACCCCTTTTCCATGTTAAGCTTTTCTATCTAGTAACCGAATGTGGATCAACACCTTTTTATGATGAAATGCCATGCAATAAAAGCAAAACACAACAGGTTAGTATCAGGTACAAAAAGAACTTTAAATAAACAGGAAATAATCAAAACTCCTATTTAAGGTAACAACTAGGGTTTACACGACTCTACCTACAACGGGCTCTTAAGTCTCTCTATATGTGGTTCGATTCTAAAGCAAGGGTACCTGAACCAGCAGATTCCTCGATCCTCACCCATTATAGGCTCATATGGACCGAGTTCAGTTCAGGGGAATACATTTCCCTATGGCTGCACGGAGATAAGAATCTTACAAAGACATAGGTACGGATGTATCCCGAAAGTGATCCACTATCTTGCACGGAGGTAAAAACCTCACGAAAGAGTAGCTTCTCACTCCCACTTAAGGGTGTGACCGCAATGGTCATGCGATGCAATGCCAAAGTATTTCACGAGACTCGACACTATAGTACAAGCAAACACATCAAGGAGAAACACGATTTTTCAAAACAATTTTCTAAATTTTCAATCAAAGGGACAAAAATCAATCAATTTACGGCCTGACTCTCTATTCCTCAGTGGAGTCGCCAAGCTGTCGTAACCATTTTTTGACAAAACAGGAATCGACTTGGTTTTGAAAATAAAAAAAAACGAGAGTCGCCACCGATCTTTTATCAGGTGTGATCGGATCACCTTTGTTTTAATAAAACATTTTGATTTACTAAAACAATGTTTTTGGTCTACAAAAATTTGAGAAAATAGGTTCAGGAGTCGGTTACGTGCGAGGAAGGGTTAGCACCCTCGTCACGCCCAGAATTGGTACCAAATTGATTAATTAATGTCCTTATGTCATAAGTTGAAAATAGAAAAAGGAAATTGATCTTTTTGGTAATGTTTTAATTTTCTCGAATTGAATTTTATGATTTCCTCGTTCCGAGAGAATAAAATATCACACCCAGTACTTAGGACACGACGATTTTAATCTCCGAATCTGAGGTCATCGTTTAATCTCCGAGACTCATGCATAAAACCATTAAAAGGATATTCGATCTTTGGTGAAGCGAGAGAACCGAAACCCAACACATAGGGTACGATCTCTCGGGTTTCCAAACATAGAACATCGCCTTACTTTGAAAAAAAACTTTTATTTTTGAATGAAATTTGTAAAAAGTTTTTAGGTTACGCCCAACGAAATTTAACAAATATATATGACATGAATTTGGCATAATACATATAATACACAACATTAGTATCTGAATCATGTAATCTAAAATATTAACCTACATGAATAATAATGATAATAATGGAGCAATAATATGAACAATAGTGATGATGATAATAATATCAATAATATGAAATGCGAATAAACAAATCATAATGCATGCAAAACAATAATCACATGTTCTACACTAATATAGTATCAATTAACGGTCAGAGAGCAATTAAACAACTTTGATAGAAATAACAAATGGTACAGTTTAAAATAATTAACAAAATGACTTTAAGTAAAGAACACATAAAAAAATAAAAATAAAAAATAGAGTAAATAATGTGTATGAAATACTTTTAAAATAATGCCAAGGACTTAAAATAAACAATATATGTGATATTTAATAGAAATAATACACAAGAAAACTCGAAATAAATAAATAATAACAAAATTTTGAGGAAAAATACATAAATAAACCTTTTTTTTTTAAATAGGTTAAAGACTAGATTGAAATCAAAACGAAACGGTTAGGACTAAAATCGTAACATGATTAAAAAATTAGGCTAAACTGAAAGAAAATGAATAAACAGCGAAGGGCCTAATTAAAACATATGGGAATGGTGGGAGGGTCGATTGCATAAATAGCCCAAAGGCCACAAGAACACGCGGATCCCTGCCTAAGGGTCGGGTCAAATGCGGGTTCTCCCTTTGCTAAACGATGCCGTTTGGTTTATCATTTAAGTAAAAGAATTCCTTCCTTCTTTAGTGTTTCAAAAAGAAAATCAGAGGCCTCCCCCCTCCGTTTATTCTCCCAAAAATTGAAGGGGCAGAGGACTCCTCTCCTCATCTACAGCTTTATGCCCGGTTATTGGGCTTCCTCAACGCCTGTCAAGACCACCATCGCCTCTCTGCGGCCGCGCGCGCACGGAGGCGAGTCAAAGTGCCTCGCTTGCAGCCCCCTTCGAGGGCTGGACGTTCGGGGTCTTGAAACGAAAGGGAAGGACCTTTCTCTTTATTATTTCGTTTGTAGGGTTTTTTTTTTGAAATAACGAAAAATATAAAAATATCAGTAAATAATAGCAAATGACGAAGATGGAAAATCAACCTTCTTAAATTTCTTTCTTATTTCGATTGTTGACGATGTTCTGGTCTTTTTTTAAACAAAAAAGCGAACCCCCTTTTTACAATATTTTCTTTTTTGATTTTCTTTTTGATTTTCAATCTCTGATGCGTCCAAAAAAAAAAGATCTTTCTACAGAATACAAATCGACTCTTTATAGTCGAGAAATACTCCTCTCATTATTCTACTGTTGGTCTCATATTCTGTTGTCTTTGTGTTCTGTGTGTTGGCTTCTTTTGCAGGGTATGGGCATAGCGCGAGCGACGAAGGCCGAGACAGTGGATGACCGAGGCCCCTAGGGAGCATCGGGTGTCAGGGGCGTGGGTACGGGCCATGACGTGCATGGGAAGTTGACGCGTGCGAGGAGCTGGGGGCGTCGCGCGTGCGAGGGGACACGCGGCGGCGCTGAGAGGGGAGGAGCCCTAGGGTTCTTGATTCTGCTGGGTCTTTGGGCCGCTTAGGTTTTGGGCCATTTCAGGTTTATTTTGGGCTAATTGTCATGTTATTTTCTTTGGACTGTTTGTGTTTTTCTGATTTGGGCTTTGATTTGGTTTTATTACTGTTTTTGTTTTTCTTGTTGGGTTCATTTTCGATGGGCCTCGGTTGCTTCTGTCAGGCCCGGGCCAAAAATTGGTTATTACATTACTAATGAGCCACCTTCTTGAAAAAATTAAGGTCATCGAGCGACCACGTTAAAATTAGTGCTTCCAACTAGGCAATTTCAGAATTAAATTTGTTATTACAAGGATTATACTTTGATATGTTTTTATTTAACCATTTTGTGTGTTTAGTTTTAATTTTTTATTTATTCTATGTTTGAATTTGATTGGTGCAAAGATGAGAGCATTGATGCTAAGCAGACCAAAAGAGGTGATTTAGATTCATCATAAGTTCGCGACATGGCCAAAATGTGAATATGAAAAAAATTGGCCTAAGGTTGCATTATTAGGAGGTATCTTGGCATGAATTCCAAGGTCGTGGCATGAAAACAGGAGGTAGGGGCATAGGGACGCCGTGACATCAAAGCGCCATCAACAACCCCTTGGGTTAGAAGAATGTAATGCTAAATATTTTTGTAAATTCAACCTTAGTTCAATTAACAATATCGTTATTATAATAACTAAAAGAATGTAGTTTAGAGTTCTTTTTCCTTTCACCTTTGATTTAAGCTGCTTCCACTTATTACTAATAAATAATCTTTTTCTAAAAAAAATTGTGATTGTTTTAACCATAATTATCGAACAATATTATTAGGATAGGTTTTTTTCATGATTGGAAAACCGTTTAGTAATTGAATTTGAGTGTAATTATTTGTAATTACATAAGTTGACATGTTTGAATAGCCATTGTAATTAATAAAATTCTAAGTGTAATTAGAACACTTCATAATATATAATACATATGACTATTTGAATTTAATTTTTGCTACTTGTTTAAAAGCTATTTTTATCAGATTAATATTTTTTTATAGTAATTAGTATTTTTTTAAATATGAATTATGTAGCTACGTAATTGCAATTTATACTACTAAACATAACATAGAGAAATACGATGTAATTACACTTTGTTAGCCAGACCCATCTAGAAAATTACATTTTTTTATAATTACAAGGAGAATCTAATTACAACTCTAAGAATTACGATATGATATCAATCATGTCTATTTATTTATAGTGTGGTATGAGCTAAATAATAATAATAATAATACTACATTTCAAGCCTAAAACCATGCATACTAAACCTCCATCCAACTGGCTAAGTCAAGTCAGCTATATTATTTTTTAACTTTAAACCAAAAATAGGAATCATATTCATATATAATATGTATACATAACAGTGATAATGTTTATAGCTTTATGGTGCAAGCTGTATTCAAATAAACGATATTGCATGCGCTCACTTTAGTGGTCGAAATATCTTCCTCATATCCTTCCAAATTAAAACCTAAATCTTAAATTTATTTTAAACTTCAAAATATTTTAATTCAATCTTTAAAATATTAATATCATAGCATTAAATCTTTTTGTCAACTTAAATTTGAAGCAAATCATTTTTAAAGCATCTAGATTGAACCGTGAACATGTATGAGCCTGTTGAATGACCAACTTTGATAAGAATTTTGACTGTTATAACATCAATCACAACATCGTTCGAAAAAAGAGAAAAAATAAGGAAGATTGTCAAAATCCGCAGTTACATGATTTGCCATTTCCTTCTCTAATTTATCAAGTAATGGGAAGCCAAAAGAAAGTCACAACTATTAAAGACTATTTGACGACTCTTTCACATGAGCTGCAATATTTTGTCAAGTTCTTTGTTGGAAGTCATGTTAATGATGACGTACTACCACCATTTGCACTAGCGAAACCAAGTGAGAATCATGAGAAATTTGAGTTACATGATGTGCTCACAACTGCTCCAATATAGTCTCTGAATGCTATTCAAAAGGCACACTCTTGATCATCTTCAAAAGGAGCTTAATTTCTTGAATACTTAGCTTCATCACATCAAATAGTAGAACCTTGAAGTCTTTTACCATATACAAGACCTTCGAAAGGAGTTTCCATGAATAAAAGGGGAGTAGATATATGTTGTTGATAAGGGGAGTTGTTGCTTAGGACTTGATAGACGGCATATTAGTTTTTAATTAATTTGTTCAAATTCGATTAGAATATGAATTATTTAGATTATCTATTAATATAAATTGTTTTCTTGTATTATGATCCAACTATATAACGCAACTTAATATTAGTTAAACATTAGATAATCAATGAGGTAATTTTTTCTTACTTTTTACTTTGCGTGCAAAAATCATTGATATTATACAAAAAATATTAATGTAAATAATGAAATTTTATTGAACCAATCTTTTTGCAAAATTATTAATATATTTGATGATATCACTACACTAAGGATATTAGATCCTAACAAATAGAATAAGGTTGATTATGAGTCTTGTGAATGGAAAAAGATTGTACTAATTAAGGGTGGACTTGGATGAGCGATGATGTACTTTTAACTTACTTTTTATCTCTCGCTACAATATCACTACAGTATCTAATTTCAGCGTCACCATTATTTTTACACTAACTGTAAGTAAATGCACTACCCATCAAAACTCACTCTAACATACATATGATGAACTGATAAATTGAAGATTTAGAGACTTTTAGCTTGAGCATGCAACATTACAATTATTGAAAAAGTACCTAATAGGTTAGGTCATTGTTCCCAGCTAGTGGCAAAGAGACATGATCTATCTTGAGGAAGATAAAAATATTAGTGATTCGTTTTTCGTTTATGAATACCCCACCATCATGATCTAATTTCCATCATGCAAATGAAATCAAATATTATTATCACCCACAAATTCAACGAAGTTTTTTTCCTTTATGTTCATGGATGTCAATGACATAATCCCACTATATAAAAAAAACAACACATATCAAAAAAGAAAATATGATTGAATTTTAAGACCCAAAACTCTATATATATGTAATCTCATATAAAATAATGGATGACTTTTGGTTGTGGTTAAATAAAGGGAAGATTTTCCTTTCCATAAAAGCTGAAGATTAAAGATAATTTAGAAAAATGGTGATAAGCATACATGGAGTAAATCAGGTAACTGTCTGCCTCAAAATACCAACTTATGATGAATCATTCAAATCCCTAATATGAAATGTGTATTATTATTCCTATAAATTTGGTACTGAAGTTGATGGTTTTTTGAAAATTTTAAAAGAATATAAGTGGAATCTGACTCTTGTGTTGGAAGGGAAGTAGATCACTTAATTTGACTTTCTTAAATGATAATTTGAAGTTTTTTTTAAAGGTATAATATTAAATTTAGTTCTTTATATTTATATTTTTTTGTCAATTTAGTTCGTATTCTTTTCTTGAGCTATATTTGGCCATTCGCCTTTCAAAATGAGTCAATTCGTTCTTTTAACGAAATGATTACTAAAACATTAATTTTTTTCAACAATTTTGGCGTGACAACTAATGTGACAACTTACGTATACTTCAGGCTGAAATGGCACTATTTGTTTTATATGACACGTCAACAAATAATGTAAAAAATAAAAAAATAAAATTCACGAAAGAAAAGTTATAAAAGGTTCATAAAAATTCAAAAAAATGGAGTAGATGAGAATTGTCATACGGGTTGTAATTTTTAAAAATCTAATATTTTAGTCAGTATTTCTATTAAAAGAACAACAATGCAACTCTTTTAAAAATGTTGGGGTTAAATTTAGCTCAAAATAAGAATAATGGTCAAATTGACAAAAGATATAAATGTTGAAAGTTAAATTTAATATTATGTTATTTTAATTATGTAAATTCAATCGCTATTACAATTACAAACAACACAATTGGATAATTATAATCAAAATCAATATTACAAAATACCATCGAATTTATAATTAAAACATATTCATATTTATATTAGAACGAATCCCGATATATCTCACACATTATGTAACTTGAAGCATAATAAATATAAATTGAGAATCCATGAATGATTTACAAGATTCTCATATTTTTTAGAACCTCAATCTACTATTAAAACATTGTCTCATTGGCAATAATTTAGACTTAAATATATTTTTAAATAGATTTAATACATGTTTTGACATTTGTATTATAGTAAAATTTTCGTTTTGGTCCTCCGTCAATCATATTAGCCCCTTAAATAGGCTTAATACATATTTTGGTCCTTGTATATTATAATGAAAATTTCATTTTGGCCCTTTTACTATTGTCTTTGTGTTCACATTTTATTGGCTTAAACAGTCACACGGGATTTTTTTAACAAAAATGATCAATGGATTAATATGATGGACAAAATGAAAATAAAGTATACAAAATTATTTTTTAAAAAAATAGTAAAAGGATCTAAGTGGAAACTTCACTATAATACAAAAGCCAAAACAAGTATTAAGTTTCTTAAATCTATTAATTTCTAATTGGGATTCGCCATGTTTATTTTATTATTTATATTTGAGATTCGTGATTATTTTTTTCCTATAATGTTATATTTAAAGATGAACTTGTATCTTTTCTGAAGAATACAATGAATCTTATTATTGTATAGAACGTTGCTCTTGAAAATATATTGATATTATAAAATTAAGGTGAAGAAATGGGGTAAGAGCATGGATGAGGATGATAAGTCCTTCTTTGTATACATATTATTAATAATTTATTACAAAAATTAAAACAAATTTATTGTATCTATGAGGATTTTAGGTTTGGACGTCATTGATAAGTTAGTGCCATGGGGACACAAGTCAGAGGATACGAACTATTGCATTTCACTATCATAAAATTCTTTTTTGCCTTTTGCCATATCAACCCTCCTAGGGAAAATAACTTCTTATTATTATTATATTTTTACCTACCGTGTAGGTGGATTGGTGTTTCAACTTTGAGAACAAAAAAAAAAATTTATTTATTTATTTATTTTTACAAATTAATTAACAATGAGATATAAATAATGGGAGTACCATGGCCTCAATTATGACATATTTTTTAATGCTGATAATGGTGTCCCCCACGCATTAATTTGAACAAATTTATCATTAAAATAATTTTGTCTCTTTTCTATTTTCTTTTTGTGTTGATAGATGTGGAAAATTATGGATGTTAGGTCTTGTGTAATAACTTTTGCAAAATTATTAGACGAGGATTGTGTGTTTTTGTTATTCAAAATACAGATAAATTATTAATATTAGGTCAAAAGATTATATTCATTTTTATCATTGAAAATCGCATGATGATTAATAAAATAATCAAAAAACGACACGTGTTTTAATAGTAGATAAGGATAGATTTTTTAACCGAATGATCAATTTACTATTTGATCTAACATACATGAAAATATAATCTAGCTTTTAGTACAAAGACAAAATCAACACGGGATCTAACTCGGGATAAATTGTTTTTTTCTTTATTTATTATGAAATATCCAAAGAGGGGAAGTGTGGAAGATTTAAAACCTAATTATAATCGTACAAAATCTAAATAAACTTATTTCTTTTAATTCTTCCAATGTTGATGTGGTCTATAATTTTTAAAGGACTTGCCAGGGTTTATTTATAAATTTTATTTTTATAAGTGAACTTTAAGCAAAAACCGACATAATTAATGTCTTTTTGTTGTTCTTCATCTTACAACGTACGTGCATGTGGGTGACAGTGTCCACAAATATCAATGTCGAATAAAACATGTAAAAACTAGCTAGCAACGTATAATTAATTAAGCTAATGTAGTCTAGTTTTCAATCTTAACCTTACATTATTACATCATATTGTTATTTAAATACTTAATGCTTTTTTTTAATTATATGAAAATCAGAATTATTATAGGTTTTGACATAGTTGGCAAAGGTAGAGATCTTGCATCTAGAGTACCTAGGTTTGAGACCTACAATGTACAGTTAAATGTGTGGGTCTCCGAGTCTTGTTATGAGTTGTTGGGTAAAAGTATTATAGAGGCCCTTATAGTAGGAGTCAGGTTGAATTTTGCCCTCACTACTTAAAAAATGGGCAAATTAGTCCATGTACACTAGATTAAAGAGCAAATTGATCCTTTCTGTTAAAAATTTTATCTATTTGACTATTAAAAACTTGTGTAGTTGATAGAAAAACCAAAAAGTGTCACGTGGCTTGCTACTTGTACCTCATGGTAACATACAATAACTAATTTTTAACTATAAAACTGGATGTAATTTTAACAGAAGAACTAATTTGCTCTTTGATCTAGCATATAACGACTATTTTACCCAATTTTTGTGTAAATGGGGCAAAATGTAATTTAACTCCTAATATAGAGTCCTCCATGATAGTTTTACTTGAGGTGTTGTCATACATGCATTTTAATCCATTAAAGACTAACCTGGTAATAAAGATGTTCATAGGTCGGGTCGGGGCAGGTTCGGGCTTAGCCTATACATGATATTAACACACTTTATGCTTGCCGAAGCTCGGCCTAGCCAAAATATGAGTCTAAAATTTTGCCCAAGTTTATCCATATTTGTAAATGGCTAACCTAAGCCCATTTTAGGTCTGCATATTATTTTTTAAAAATTTTAAATATATATTTATATTATTTTTAACTTAATATTTAATAATTTTGTATATTTTTATTTATTAAAATTTTATATGTAGTCACATTAACCATTTTTAATACTTACATCATAGTAATAGTTTTATATACTACTATATATTTATTTTTTATAACATAAAACAGGTCAGGCTGAGCTAGACTCGGACCTTGAATATCCAAACTTGAGCTCGACCCATATTTTAAACGGGTTTAATTTTTTCTTTTTATCTAAACTTATTTTTTTGATTTAATATTTTTACTCAAATCTTTTCAAATTTCAGATTAACTTAAGGTGGACGGATATACTAAATATAAACAGGTATACCTAGCAAGCTACCCAAGGAATTTACTAGTAAACCAATTAAATTCTTGGAAACCAGTGAAGAATTTCAAGTGTCTCAAATCTGTTGTCAATATCAAATAAAACCCAACGAGAGACACATCATGGATATTGGAGAGGAACCCCAAAAGAAATCCCATATTCTTCATCAATCCAAACAACTAGACATTAAAAAAAATAAACATGTTAAACATCCCCTACACCACCCCAAAACCCATCACTTTCTCAATCCAAACATGTTGCATATAATCTTATAAAATATAATATAGTATAATATATATTTTTCTCTTTGTTGATTTGGCCATGTGGGCATTCCCCTTTTTGTTTTTCCACGCAAATTCTCCACCGTTGAAATCACCTTCACCAGTTCTATTTATTCACCTCCCTCTCTTCTCCTTCTTCTCCAAAACTCTCTCCTCCCTTAGTGATCATATTGGCTATCATCTTCTACATTACACCACAGAAATTTCTCTATCTTTTTCAACTTAAATGGCTTGCTCAGAGGTTTGTAAAGAGGTAACCTCAGCCTTATATACTTTTTTTTTTCTTACTATATATCATTATTAGCTTATACAAAAGACATGGTGGATAGATTTACATGCAAATGTTAATCAATATCATTATAACAATAAAGCAGGTGGAGTTGAAAGAGGAACAAGAAGAAGCATGCACTAAAGATGGAACTATTGATTGGCATGGCCAACCTGCTATAAAAGCAAAATCTGGACATTGGACTGCTGGAATTATCATTCTCCGTAAGCTCTCTCTCTCTCTATATATATATATGTATATACACAAACAATATGTATATATCCTTAGATTAGCTTTAGCCTTTTTCATTGTACTTAATACCAGTAAATAACAGTAAGGCAGTGTGTCACTATCCAAAGATCATATAGAACAGCTTCTGATCTCATAAACTTGGATACATGGGTCCAGAATCCATATGTATCACCATCTATACTTCTATACACACACACACACACACACACTTATATATATATAAAATCATTTACTGAGTTTTTTCATTATATTATATATATAAAATCATTTACTGAGTTTTTTCATTATATTCAAATCTTCAGTTGGCGCAAATCTCTGAGTTTAGTAGAAAGGAAAAGGAAATGAACAGAAATAATGAGAGGAGAGAACATTCTATTAAGGGAAAAAAGACATTCATAACACGTAAACAACACCCCTTTGCGATTTTGCATGACTTGGGTTCTTGCCATGTGTCCTCCTCCATTATTCCTTTTCTGCAGAGTGCAGAAAATAATTTGCATGTTCTTTTTCAGTTGCTAAACGTGATCTTAACGTGAAAGCCAATGAACAGAAATAATGAGAGGAGAGCATTCTATTAAGGGAAAAAAGACATTCATAACACGTAAACAGCACCCCTTTGTGATTTTGCATGACTTGGGTTCTTGCCACGTGTCCTCCTCCATTATTCCTTTTCTGCAGAGTGCAGAGAATAATTTGCATGTTCTTTTTCAGTTGCTAAACGTGATCTTAACGTGAAAGCCAATGGAAAAATCTTCTATTTTATCATCTTTTTTTTTCTTTTTCTCTTGCACATATGGTTTATTGATGTTTTTGGATTAATAAATTGAGCAGTGAACCAAGGGCTAGCAACCCTAGCTTTCTTTGGAGTAGGGGTGAATTTGGTGCTGTTCCTCACAAGAGTGTTGGGCCAAAACAATGCTGACGCTGCTAACAATGTCAGCAAATGGACAGGCACTGTCTACATTTTCTCTCTTGTTGGTGCTTTCCTCAGTGATTCCTATTGGGGAAGATACAAAACTTGTGCCATCTTTCAAGTCATCTTTGTTATTGTAAGTTAACTCTTCTTATTCTAAAAAAAAATGGGATATTTGCATAAATTTGACAAGAGTTTATTCCACCTATAATCTAAATTTAAAAATGATATTTTGTGTTCTTTTGTCAGTTTAGTCATTAGCTGATATAAAATATTAGTTTAAATATGACGTAAAAATTCCTTAAAACACAAATAGGATTAAAGTTGGAAATTATTTTAAGAGATAAAATTGAATTATAATTTTTTTTGTGCGATCAAAGTGTAATTTTTGGAGACTAAAATACAAGCCTGCCTAGTTATTTGGATTCGACCTTGAATGAATTAAATTGTAAACATGTGTATTTGCTACATGAACAACTTGGATATAAAATGTTAGGAAAGATAAAAAAAATAATAATCTTCCATTAATTATGTTTTTAACTTATTAGACCAAATATGTTTATACAATAATTACACAATGTTTATAATTTGATCTGTATTTTACACATATTCCACATAATACCTACATTTAATACTTAAATTACCATCTAAGCTGATAAAAAGACTAATTAATATAATATGTGTTAAAATGGAATTATCCAAATATTGCACCTACATGGCTACATGATTCCTAATTATGTATATAAATATATTCCTTGAAAAACCTCAAATGGCAGGGATTGGTGTCACTATCACTATCATCATACCTTTTCTTGATTAAACCAAAAGGGTGTGGAGATGAAGAAACAAAATGTGGGTCACATTCAGGCTTTGACATAGCTCTGTTTTACCTCTCAATCTACTTAGTTGCACTAGGGAATGGAGGGTATCAACCAAACATTGCCACATTTGGGGCTGATCAATTCGATGAAAACGACCTTAAAGAAGGTCACTCCAAAGTTGCCTTTTTTAGCTACTTTTACTTAGCTTTGAACCTTGGGTCACTTTTCTCCAACACCATTCTGGGGTATTTTGAAGATGAAGGGTTGTGGGCACTTGGATTTTGGGTGTCAAGTGGTTCTGCCTTGGCTGCACTTGTTTTGTTCCTAGCTGGAACCACCAGGTACAGGCATTTCAAGCCAAGTGGGAACCCACTATCAAGGTTCAGTCAAGTCCTTGTGGCTGCAACAAAGAAATGCAACATTGATATGCCACTTGATGCTGATAGCTTGTTTGATGTGGATGGAAATGATTCTTCTATCAATGGAAATAGAAAGATTCTCCACACCAATGAATTCAAGTAATTATCTAACCAAAATCCAATCTTCAAATTCAACTGTTTTTGGGTTACGGGTTTATAAGTGTTTTTTTGAGTTGAATCTTTTTGGGTTTTTTTTTTAATTCGAGTTATTTTAAGTTTTATTGTGGATATTTTTTTTATTCATGTTTGATACTAGAGTTTGAGTAATTTTTATTTTGAGTTTGGGTTTTTTGAATTAAATCATTTTAAATTTAGATCATTTGTATTTGACAATTGATTTCAAATGATCACTTCCAATTACTTATTTGATCATTTTGGGTTTAGGTTATTTTTCCTTCATGTTAGGTTACTTGGCCAATCGTTTTGGGTTTGGGTTTTTAATTTAGGTCATTTTGGTTTTGAATCATTCGTGTTTGACACTCAAATTCAATTTTAGGTTACTTATTTGATCATTTGAGGTTTAAATTACTTTGCTTCAGGTTAAGTGTATTAGGGTTGTTTACTTTTTAGGATCAAAAGTAGAGTTAAGTTTGAATTCATTGAACCGGGTATTTAAGTTCGGGTCAAATTTGACTGCTCAAATTTTGATCTTGTGTATAGGTTCCTAGACAAAGCAGCATACATAAGCACAAGGGATATAGATGATCAAAAGAAGGGAATTTATACACCATGGCGTCTTTGCCCTGTTACACAAGTTGAAGAAGTTAAATGCATACTAAGATTACTCCCAATATGGCTTTGTACCATAATCTACTCTGTTGTCTTCACACAAATGGCCTCACTCTTCGTGGAGCAAGGCGCTGCAATGAAAGTCATTGTCTTGAACTTCCGTATCCCACCCGCCAGCATGTCTAGCTTCGACATTCTCAGCGTCGCGTTGTTCATATTCCTTTACCGACGAATCCTCGATCCACTTGTAAGCCGGTTACGAAAAAAGAGTTCCCGAGGACTCACTGAGCTTCAAAGGATGGGAATCGGACTCATCATAGCAATACTAGCAATGGTTTCAGCTGGAATTGTAGAATGCTATAGATTAAAGTATGCTAACAAAGATTGTATCCATTGTGAAGGCTCAAGTTCTTTGAGTATATTTTGGCAAGTCCCTCAATACGCATTTATTGGCGCATCGGAGGTATTCATGTACGTCGGCCAGCTCGAGTTCTTCAACGCACAAACACCGGACGGGTTAAAAAGCTTCGGAAGTGCACTATGTATGACATCAATATCATTAGGGAACTATGTTAGTAGCTTGCTCGTGACAATGGTGATGAAGATTTCAACTGAAGATCATATGCCTGGTTGGATACCAGGGAATCTCAATAAGGGTCATTTAGATAGGTTTTATTTTCTATTGGCTGGTTTAACAACCATCGATTTGGTTGTTTATATAGCATGTGCTAGATGGTATAAATGTATTAAGCTTGAAGGAAAAGGTGATGAAAATGATGATGAGAAAGGTAGCTTTAATAAAGTGTGATGATATGTACTATGTATATTCCCCATTTACAAAGAAAATCTACATGTGTTTGAATGAAATTTATGAGCTTTGGCAAGGCTTTTGTTGTATGTATTAAGCATTTAAATTAGATCTGTGTATAAAGTTGAGCTACCCATTAAGTCCGAAGATCTATTTAAAATTTGATTAGATTTAATTAAAAATATTAGATTCAAAAATAAGTTTAGAAGAAAATAGGTCTGTTTAAAATATGAGTTCGACTTGAACATTCAAAACCCAAAGCTTAAAAATAATATGAGCGAGTTTAAAATGGGTTTGGATTAATCATTGACAAATATAGATGGGCTTGGATAAAGCTTATATTTCAAGACGAACTAAGTTTAAGAATGCATAAAATGTGTTAATATCATCATTAAGGTCGACTCAATCCAACCCGTAAATATTTCTAATTCAGATTATTACATGTTAAGTTATTTTAAGCTTGGAATTGCTTTAGTGAGCCTCAAAAGCCCATAAAATTACATGTTGATTGGATTAAATTGAATGCTTGAGCACATTTAATTAGTGGCCTATTTTATCGATTTTAAAAATTTTGGGCTTTTAATTTGATTATTTTTTTTTGTTAAACCCGTTTATGGTGAGTTACAACATGATGTTAGGGCTTTTTTTAATCTCAATTTTAGCTAAAACCCATTTTGTGTAAAATATTTTGGGTCTTCAAAAATATTTGGGCTTAATGATTAATAAAGTTTTAATTTTAATTCTAATTTTATTTTATTTACACTTGCATTTGAATTAAAGAGTACACGTGACATATCATGTGTAATTATTTGATTATTTTGTTAAAATTTTTATTCATTTTTACATGTAACTATTTAGTTATTCTGTTAGCAACACCAATTTTTAACAGTAGGAATGGATAAAATTTTTAATAGTAAGGACCACTTTACTTTTTGATCTAACGTATAAGGACTAATTTGCTTATTTTTTTAATAATAGAGACAAAATATAATCTAATTCCTAGTATAATAGCCTCCATAACACTTTTACTGTCAAATTAGCGAGCTTTATGGTTAGTATAAATTCTTGGAACATGTGTTTGAGAAGGTTATTTCATGACATTAGAATAATCTTGGCTAGATATCAACAACACTTACACTTGATGTAAGTGTTGTTGCCTTACCATGAGTTGTGAATTAATGAAATAACTTACAATTAAAAAAAAAAAGTAAATAATGAATATAGTCAACTGGTTAATTTAGATTCAATCTTACCGTCTACAAGATTCACTTAAAGAGTAATTTATTATAATTTCTATAGTATAAAATATTATTTAAGCTCAATCTCTCTAACGCTTGTTGCAACTTCACTCCCATACAATTGCAGTGAAAGAACTTTTCCGACTATGATTTTCCTCAATAAAAATTTAGTACAGACTATTAAAATGATTTTGTTACACAATAATTTGCTCTACATAGGTTCCTCTCAATAGATGGATAAGTACTCACTCAATTCCTCACAATCATACGGTTTTTAAATAGATAAATTTATGTTTTACACCTCTCTTCAAATAATGGTTTAGAGGTGGGGTAGTGTGATATTCAGTTTATTCGAATTATTTGAATTTGAAAACTCAATTCGATTCAAACTCAAAATTAAAAAAAAAAAATCGAGTTGATTCGATTAACTCGATTCTAATAATTCGAATTTCGATTTTTTTTTCGAGTCGAAACGAATTTTGCTCACACCTATGAGTTATATGTAATTCTAGGCATTGTGTTATGGAATTGGGACAATCTATATCTTGAACTTTGAAGAGCACATGGAAGAAGAATATATTGATAATTTTTTAATGATACAGATTCAGATGATAGCAAACCTGGTCAATGACTAACATATGATTATATGGAGTATACCAAATGTTAGAGAGTGAATATCGCAATAAATATAGAATACTAAAGCAATTAGATAAAATTACATATGATGTTTGTTTTTCTTATTATTTTTATTAGTAATCGTATTGTCGACTACTTTCTTGGACTAATATATTACACACGATGAACTCTAAAGTATTATTGATAATTTTTTTCAAGTATTATTGATAATTTTTTTATAATAATTAATACTTTTTAAAAAAAATATATTATAAAGTCTACACAGTTAGAGAATGAACTCTCACTTAATAGTGTCTCTGATGTGAAAGATTTACCATTATACAATTCTTAAATAAGGTAATTAGAATTATGTACCAGTGTAATTACAATATGTACTACCAATCACGACTTAATAAATTAAAATGTAATATGTCAGCCAAACATGTCTAGGTAGTTGAAATTATATTTATAAGTGGAAATAACTACTATCATAGTAAATTTTCCTTTATTATGAGTTGTCGTTGATGATGTGGCTCTGAGCAAGGGCGAAGCCAGAACAATTTTTTAGGGGCGAATGAAATTTTAATTTTTTATAGTTTATATCTTTATAATTTTTAAAGGATTAAATCAATTTTTTATAATTTTAGGGGTGGCAAAGTGCAATTTTATCTTTACTAATTTAAAATTTAAAAAAAAAACTTAGAGGACCTAAATAGAAAATTTTTATTTTAGGGGGGCCAGGGCCCATGCCAGCCCCCATAGATTTGCCCCTATCTCTGAGGTGATATTTTGGACACAAAACAAATTTTTATTAACTCTTTATTACTGCATAAATATTTTAACAAAAAATGGGTTTGGGTAACATTATAAAGCAAATGAAAATATAAGTACCAAATTGAAATATTCTAAAATACTAAAATTAATAACAATTTATGTATTATACAAGGACCAAACCAGGTATTAAGCAAAACTAAAATGAACATAGGTAAATGTTGTTTAGATATCCAACTTTAATATCAACTAAATAATTGAATTTTTTTACTCTTTTTTATCTTTTTAACAAAAGATGGATATAGCGAAACTAAACTAGGTTAGTTCATGCCATTCTAGAATAATCATCATGTAGTAGTTGAAAATTTTCATCTGGTTGTTGCATGAATATAAATTTACCCAAAAGTCTTGAAAATGCCAGTGCTGCCAAACCATTAGCTACCTTATTGTCTTCTCTGAAGATATGTGAAATTCGAACCTTCCAAGGACGTTAAAGTAGATCCTTAATTGCTCGTGTCACAGTTGAATAATGTTGCTCACCTCCATTTACTTGGATCACTTGAATAGCTTCAGTACTATCCATCTCAAGTATCACTCATTTTAAGTTGAATTTCCACGCTATTTGAAGTGGTTGTAGTGCACCCCAAAATTCAACCATAATCACCTAACAATAACTAATATCTTTTGAGAAACCAGCAATCCAAAATCCGTATTAATCCACTTTACCATTTCAACATGGATATAACTAATATTAGAAAGATTAGATATTGATATTTATGAACCCCATAAATTTACTTATCAAAAAAAGGTTTTATTTGTAAATTGAACCTTAAATTATACCTTAATTTTTCAAATTCATCCTTAAATAATGCCAACTAATAAAAAAAACATGCATTATTTGAGTAAAACAAGATACAATTGATAATTTAAATGACACTTCTGATAAAAAGAAAGTTTAAGATCTAATATGAGAATTAGGTTATAGTTTAGGGACTAATGTACTAATTTACTAAAAGAAGTCTGCTAGGGTTTCTCTCTGCATCTATAAATACTCATTTCACTCATCAGCTTATCAGATCTTCACGCGATTCATTTATTTTTTTCTCAATAATTAAAATCCGATTCTTCTTTTAAAATTAAAAAAAAAAAAATGTCTTCTTTTTTAAATTTTTTTAAAAGAAGGGGAGAATCAAAAGCGATGTGATGATAGAAACTCGTAATCCACTGATCTAATAATTTGATGTTACATTGAAGTTCCGACAGGTTCTGATCGCTTTTTATTTCCCCTCTGTTTTTTTTTTGAAAATTTAGGGTTTTTAACTTGAAATATATTCTGGGTATCTGATGAATCTCAATTGTTTAATGGGTAAGTTGCGTCTGAATTAGTATTTCTTTGATGGTAAATCACCTTGGAGATCTGATATCCGCTTCTTTTTCTTTTTCTTTTTTTACTGGTTTTTAGGAATATTATTAGCAAAATAATACCAAATCTTTTGTTTAGTTCATAGGACCCTTTATCAAATTTAATGATGGCTATGCATGTATTAATCATGTTTTAGATGCTTTCATTGAATTGCATGCTACTAATTAGAACATTTTTATGTCTCGCTCAGCTATTCAATGCATTGATTCTCTTTAATTTGTTTTTAGGTTAAATTCTGTTATTAGTCTCTACTTTGAGAAAGTTGTGTCTTTTGTATTTAGTCTTTGTACCTTTCGAATTGGTCAATTTTAACAGTCATTATTTGAGGATTGAAATTTTAAAATTTGAAAAGTAGAAAGATTAAATCTATAATTTCTCAAAGTACAGGGATTAATAGTAGAATTTAACCTTGTTTGTTTATCAAACCAATTAATTTTTCAGATATAAGTACAAGGTCTAAATCCACAACTTTGGCAAAGCATTTTGTAGTAATAACAAGTTCCTTTCTTTTTTAAGTATTATATATGCTTTGGTGTTTTCTAGTTGAACTGTTTTTCAGATTGCTCATCAGGTTAACTTGTTGAGTTAACATTCTGAATATTATTTTTAAGTTTTGATGAATAAAATTTGCATTACCATTAGTTTTTTACATTGTGGCTGTGTTGCTGCTTGAGTTAAAACTATTGAAAGTTTGGTTGAACTCTGTTTAGATGAGTTTTGTTTAATTCTGACTCAAAAAGAAGAAAAAATTGCTCAATGAGGTAGTGGTGGAGGTATCGAATTGTCATTGTTTTTGAATGTATGGTCTCATTTGCAAGGGCTTTCTTGAAGAAATTAGGATTTTATTAGGCTTATTTAATAATGGTGTTTAGATAAAAACTAGTGTATGGTTGTTTAGTTCTTACTCAAATTGTCATTGCATTGAAACTATGCTTTCATTGTTTGAAGAATTAGAATTTTAGTATGTTTCTTTACTAAGTGGTTGTAGGCTTTAATAGCTGATTATAGGTCTTTCATTTAAAGTTTAGCATATCCTAAGTAGTAATTTACTTAGGTCATGCTAAATTTTGAATGAAAGTCCTATTCTTTAGTTATTATTAGTCTTATGCCATATTTTAAATCACTAATTATTACTTTAAGCACTTAGATATTTATGTCACTTTAAATTTTGAATGGAAGTTCTATTCTTTAGTTACTATTGTTCTTATGCCATGTAATAAATGAGTAACTATTATTAGTATTATGTAATGCTCTCAATGATTTGAGCTTATAGCTCTCTAAACATGATGGCTACATCATTATTTGGAAGGGTCACAATGCTTTAAAACCATTTGGGGCATGAAAATAACAATTTGACTGATCATGAGCATTATTTTTATATTTTGAATTGGGGAAATTTATTAAAACAAGTTAAAAAGATGATGTGGTAGTAAGAATATACGACACTTTCTAAACACCCTATAAGAATTTTTTATTTAGGTTCCTCAACCATATAAGATTTCTCTTGGAAAGGTTTGGAGGGTGTCGCCTGTTTTCTTCCAACATTGCTAATGGTCTTTGCACCCTTTCTTTAAAAACTTAAAATCTTAACCTTGATTGTTAATAAGATTTTTATGATTTGCACACTTGTTCCATTGTACACGTAAGGTGGAAGAGAGAAGATGATGCATTTGTCTATTTTCTTATTTAGGATGAACAAAAGGTATGCTTAGGAGTGAGCACATAATTTGTGGAGGGAATCTGAACAAGTTTCTGTAGTTTGTACATGATAGATTTCTTTATTATATTGTCTTTTTGAGAAAGATCTCTCACCTTGCTATATGGTGTGTAATGTTTTGAAGAATGCATACATGTAATTAAGATTTTGATATGCTGGTTCAGTGTGTTCTTATGTGGATGTTTTGTGTTATAACTAGATGACCCCAAGGTTTCCTTTTTTGTTTCAACTATAAAATGCAAAATTGCAAGTCTAGTCTAGAATGTATTAGTTCAAGCCCATTTTAATAGATGTTATTTTAATTTAATATTTACTGTTTTTAAATTTATTATAAATAAAAGTTTGAATTCTTTTTATAAATTTATAAATTTTAATTAATTAGAATTAAAAAATAGTTATTTATTAAAATTTTATATTTAGATAATTTATCAATTTTTTGAAATGATTTACGTAATTTTATTTTATGTGATATAAATTATATAATATATAGAAATAATAAATATGCATTAGTTCAATATTTTGTTTAATTTCACTTTCGGAATTTCTTACTTTTATTTAAATTCAAAATTTCTCTTTTTATCTTTTAATAATGTGATCAAGTTCGATTTTTGATTGTAAAATCAAAAAATGGAAATTCTATCTTAATCAAGATGATCAAAATGCAAAGTTTTTGAATATTATTTTTTATTTAATAATAATTAAGGCTTAAACTTAAAATAATTGAAAATTTAATTTAAAGTCAGAAACAAAATTTATTTAATCAGAGTTAGCTTATAAGAATCCAAAAGATAAAAAAAAAAAAATCACTAAATTTTATTCTATAGAAATAATTTGAGCATTCTCAAAGTTCCCAGTTTTATTATTACAAATAGACGTATTAACCCTACCACTGTCCAAATCCAATCTTTTCTACCTCTAATTTCAATTTGTTCTTCATATGTACTAAATGACCCAATTGTGTGGTCCAAATTGCATCTATGTGGCCCTTTCTACTCCCGCCATTTTCTTGTCACTATGAAACCCACCACACACTTGTCTTTTTCGCTCTTGCAAATGCAATAGACATCGGATTTGTTTTTTTTTTTTTTTTTTTTTTAGAACCCCCTCTACTACTGAAAATTTTAAATTTTATTCCTTGTAATTTCTGATTATAAGAATTTAATCCCAGTGTAAAACAGAACTAATTCTTAAAAATAAATTTACAACCAAGTATGGGGACTTATGTCATATTTTAACAAACTTCTTTCTCCTACTTCGTGTCCACCTGTAAAATGATGTTATCAACAAAAGAAAGAAAAACATTGAACCACGCGCTCCAAAGGCACGTGCTTTCCTTCTGAAAGAGTTCTAAGACTTGGGAAAAAAATTTCAAAGCTATAGTTTCATGTCAACATGAACTAACGGCCGGAGGCGTTGATGTGAGGAGGGACGGTGGAGATGCCTTGTCTATAAAGTTCAGCAAGAACACTATCAGTGGAAGGAGGCTTTAGACCTAATGGCAATGGTAGCCATGGTTTGTTTATTGCTTCTTTCACCATCTTGTCAATCACCTCCTCTTCCTGGCATTCAAACAAAACACAAATTAGGGGATAAACCGGGGCGAGTCATTCAGGTTCAAATTATTCGATGAGGATTCAAATTGTTTGATAGTCTAGTTTTTTTGGGTAATGCCATTTGAGTTTAAAGTTTAAGATTTAAGGTCTAAATTCGAATCGAGTTATTTCAAGTTCAAATTCAAAGTGACTCAAAGTTTGGTTTAGGGTTAAACTCAAGCGATAATGACTTTTACCTACTCAATCACCTCATTTCTAATCACACATTCAATCACGATAACCGAGTAAAAAAACATCCTCATAAGTCGCTATCCTCTTTATAAATTTAGAATTTAAACTCTTTACTTTTAATATTTTAAAATTCTAATTTTTTATTAAGTTTATTGACGTGACATTTTAAAATAATTATTAAAAAAACCTAAACAGCTATATAACTACAAAAATAACATTTTAATGAACCTAAATTTCACAAAATAATTTAAATATGATTAATAATTAGACTTGAATTTTAGAATTTGAAAAGTATGACTACATTTCAAATTTGTGAATAGTACAAACTTATGGTACTGAAACAAAAAATGGCTGGAATACATACCGGATGATGTTCAACTAAGGTTTGCGGCATGCCATTTCTTTTGTCCACGTTGCACGGTTGAAACCCGGACGCATTCTACATATTCATTCATGCACTTCAATCGTATAAAAATACCAGATTTTTGTTTTTCCAGATAATCTAAACAAATATCATTAAACTAGGTAGCTAAATACTCACTTGAGGGAATGTAGAGAAATATCCTTGAGGTGGCGGCATAACCGGGCAACCCCATGCATCAGCATGCACCTGAAACCAAAAAAATTGATCATGCATGTAATATATATATATATATATATATATGCATTTCACTATTTCATAGCTTGGACTATTGAAAAGACGGAATTGTAGACGATAATAAACTCACCCCGGGATAGGGCTTCCAATGCCAACTTTCGGTTGGTTGCCATGGGGGGTAACCTTGGGTGCCCCACATCTGGATGGTGGGTGGATGAGAAGGTGCTCCCCACATGGGATAGACTGGACCAACCGGGACATGGTGATATGGAGGGAAGGCCATGATAGGTTTATGTGGATAATTACAAATTCTTTGCGTTTGAGGTCTTTGTAGCCATCTTCGATCATCATCCTTAGGTAACATGTGTCTCCTCTGCATTCGATATTTCTGTTCCGCAAACAACGGGAGGCTCATTACCCGTATCTAACACTAGAACCGTAATCCAAGTAATATAGAATATATATATTACCAGTCCGAGTCACATAGTGAGTGTATTGTTCCACAAACAAATAATATATATTACCAACCTGGAGATGACTTGCCACATTATGCCTCGTCAAGCCTTCTACTTTCATTAGCTCTAGTATTCGAGACGGGATAGCTTGATCGATACCAAGTTGGTCCACTGCTTGAACAAATTTCTTATGCAGTTCGGGTGTCCAATCTACCTGATAATACAAACAACGGGAACAAAAAAAATATTAATCAACATCTGGAATCACATGCAATTGTATGTAAATCAGCATTACCTTCAATTTTTTCCGATTAGCTTTATCAGGACATGAACTTGGCTTTTCAGCAACAACATCAGAACCTTTGCTATCTACTCGGTTTTGTGGACTCTCGCCCATGGTACCATCAACTGAGTCGTCCTCCTCTTTTACATTGGTCTCACTCGGTCCCCGAGGTTGGCCACCTGTTGCAGTTGTATTGCCACTGGTAGTTTCGACTGATTCGATTTCTCCATCTTGCTCCCCGCTCTCTTTTTCTATCGAGCAATGAGTATGATCTTGGCAATCTCTATCGTCTAACAATCTTCCTCCCTGTTCTAATTGTGGTGTTGAAGGAGCCGGGTACTTATCATTACCCGCAGGTGGTTCACTGTCATTTTCATGAATCATAGATGCATCTTCTGTTTTTTCCAAGTCTTCGTTTTTAGGTTTTAGATTTTCCGGTTGTTGTTGTAACATCGAAACCAAGGATTCTTTAATGGGTTTTAGTGATTCAGTAAGGTCATTCCCTCCTGTATTGAATGCCTGTAAATGGACTAATAAAAAATGAGAATTCCCGTATTGCAGTACCTTGATTGCACCTTACATGTAAATTCAAGAGAAATTCAAGCGGCATCGGGATTCCACACCAACCTTATGAACCACATGCTGCCATATATTCCTTAGTTTATCCTCAGAAAGTGGTTTCTTAAGGAATTCAACCGCACCAAGCTGTAAAAAATGTTTTCAAAACATTCCACTCGTATTTAGCAATAATGATACGTAGAAACAAATTTAGGGTCTACGATTGACAATGTCGATGCACACATATGCGCACGGTGCACCTGAAAATACTAGTAAAACTGTTCAGTAAATGGTAGGCAAGAATAAAACTTACCGCTATGCACTTCATCGTGGTGCTAATACAATGAATGTTTGAAGTCACTGAAACAGAAAAAAAAACGAGTTACAAATGCATTAGTAACTCAATGAACTTGACAATATGTTCAACAACCAGGATTGGTGTATAGTTTCTGAACTTACTAATGGTAGGCAAGTCCTTTGCCGTTTCAAGAAACTTGAAACTCCCATTGTTATTGTCCGTACTAACCTGTGAAGAGACCGGATACATATTCAAACTAAATAGTATTCTAATGAAGCAAGTGATGGCTCAGCATTGTTGAATTTATCTCGAGCATAACAAAACAAGAATGGCATACATATTTTCAAAACACGTGTGCTTACGAGTTATGACAAATCATCAACATTTGAACCGTGCTTCGTGTTAACTAGAAATTGTTGTAGAAACTAAAGTTCATTTATTACCTCTACAAGGGCTACATGGAAGCTTTCAGGTCTACTTGAAACCGCCGAAATAGCTTCATTTTCGTCATGGAAAGCATAAACTGCGAAAGGCACAATAAATCAAAAACTTTTATCATACATTAAAAGAGATACAAAAGCAGGTAATATAAACAAATGTCACATTAAAGACTTAATTGCCATTTGCTATATATGGAACTATACCAAGAATATAATATATATATTAATTAGTATAAGAAAAGTTTGAACTTTTTTAAAAGCACCCCCACCACTTAAAAGAGAAAGCTTATACATTTTTCATCAAATTAAGTTTTAAAACATTAATACTACCAAAAAGAGAAAAAAGCAATTACTTTTGTTGGTTTGGTTCAACATGTGGAGATCTATTTATAGCATATTCTAAGTAAATGCAATAAATTTGATTCCTTTTTGTTTCTTTTCAAGTGTAAAAAATAAAGTCCAATACCACATGATAAGTCTTGGAGACCTATGTATATAATTGCGCATGGTAGATCTCAAACTTGGGTACTCAGGATCCACCTTTGCCAACTGAGCCAAGGCCTCATTGGCAAATTTGATTCCTTTTTATATAGCTTGTGATTGCAGAATTTCCAAGTTTCATGTATGATTAGATCTTAGCCCCCCAAAAAATAGTAGATTTTTCATTTAAACCCTTAAAAGTTTTTATAAAATTACATGCTAATGTAATGGTAAAATTGCATTTTGACCTCAATAATTTATGATTCATCTTTGGCCCCTTATCCGTGGTTACATCCTAAACCAAACTTCCAAAGAACCCAAAAAAACTCCCAATCTAAAGCAATGGAACAATAGTAGATGCATTGAGGACAATATAAAATGAATTCAGCTAACAAAAGGGGAGATTCTAACCAATATAGTCCATAGCTTCAAGCTTTGATTTTAGCTCATTTGCAGAATTGGTGTCTCCATCAAGAAGAAGGATTTTAAGACCTTTTGGGAAATCCTTCCATGTTGATAAATCGTTAGCAGTGCAAACCATAGCTGGTTTGTGGCATCCTTTCTTAAGCAACCACCAACAAGTATTGCAAAACACTGTTCATAAAAAAAATCTGATTATTTCAAAAAAAAAAACAGAAAGGTTGAATCTTTGATCTAATGACCAAATCAAAAAGAACAAAAATCATGAAGCAAGATCCAATTTTTACACAAATTCAACCAAATTAAACAACTTTTAGTGTTGATGACCCCATTACAAATGCAAAGGTTGCAAATGAAAGACTAAATTTTGACTCATAAAAGGACTTTATTGAACAAAAATACATTATTTTAAAGGCTAATGCATGATAGATTTTGTTATATGCATGCAGCATCAAGTACTTGATGATTTGCCAAATAAAGAATTAAAAAAAGAAAAGACCTTTTTGTTGATTACTAATTAAAGGAATGATGATGATAATTAGTTACATAGTAGCAAAGAATAATAGAATTAGAGAAAGAACCCATTTAAGATCTCCTTAAAATGCATAAGAACACATGTATATTCAATGAAACTAACCATTTAAAAAAAATCAAAATCATACTAAAACCCCATTTCATGCATGCAAAGAACAAATATCAAAGTGACCAGAAGTTTTAGAAAAAAAAAAAGACCCTCTTTTTCTAGTTTCCAGAAAAAACTCAATTGCATGCAACAAAATATAAATTACCAAAAAAAAAAAAACCCAGAAAGAACTTGGAACTGACTTCAATGGAAGAAAAATGGGTTTTTTAAAAAAATATATTTCACCTCATAAAGCTCTTGCTTTTGGTTATGGCTGCAGCATCAGCCTGCAATGAAAGCTTTAAGAAAGGTAAAAAAAAAAAGTATTTTTTTAAGTGCGGTGCTTGTGTGAGAGAGACGATGTCAATTTTTGTGTACAGTTGTTATCAATTCCCTATAGGCCACAGAATATGCAAATAAAGAAGAAAAATCATAAAACTTTTTCATTTTCACCCCCCCACCCCTTCGGCTTTTTAGGAGAATAGTGTTCCTCCTAATCCACAAGGGTCCATGATTTTATCTTGTTCAAAAAAAAAATAAAAATAAATTAATTAATTTATGCATATCAGACCAAAAAGTAAATTAATTTTGTTATTTAAAAATTTATTTATTTCTACTCTTAAAAATTAGGTCATGTACATCAGAATAAGGTTCATGTTTTAATTATTTTATTAATCAAGTCAATTTTCAACAGTAAAAATGAATAAAATTTTTAATAAAATAATTAATTTTCTCTTTAATATAATATGCAGGGACTAATTCGTTATTTTTTGAGTCAAAAGACAAATAGAATCTAATTTTTAATATAAAGACCTCTACGATACTTTCACCAATTTCTTATCAAATTGTAACTATTGGAACTATTATTGAATAAAAAAGATAAAAACAGAATCTAAGATTTTAGGAACAACTTTTTATGTTTAGCATACTTTATTTTATATATTTATAAAATTGTCCACATCAAATTCACCTAATAAATTGATATACACCTTTATGTGTTTATCAGCATAGTATATAATTTTTGGTTAATGTTTTTGTCAACCATCTTGTTGGTCTATTGATTCGAATGGGGGTATTGAGTTACTTTTAAGTGGATAGTTGAGAACCGTTCTTAAATTGGAATCGATTGAGCATATTAAAAAATATTAAGAAAACAGTCTAATTCATTTCGGATCTTAATTTAATCTAAATTTAATGTAATTAGACTTCGTTATGGATTCAGATGGAGTTGATGTAAAATTTTAAGCCCGCTTTTAGGTTTAGGTTTGACTCTACTCGAAAAATAGACCTAAAATTTTGTCTAAGTTTGGTTTAGATTAAAAATGTTAAACTTGAACCCGACCTGTCTGTATTAAAAAATAAATTATTCTTTTATATAAAAGAATTTTAAAAATATAATATATCAAATATACTAAAATATTAAAACAAATATTTATTGACAAATTGAAAATACATATAAAAAAGTAACACAAAAATAGTTATAATTTAACAAACAAATACTTCTAAAACAATAATAAAAATAAAGTTTACACCTATTCGGATCAGGCCGAGATCGGACAAAAAAATTCTACACGAGACTCAACTTGTATAAAAAACAATATTTAAAATTTCACATCGACGAATTTAAAAAATTATTATTAATGATATTAGACATAAACTTTTAAATATAAAAAAAAAAAATCATTGGGATTTTTATAAAAACGTAATTAAAATATATGTTTTCTGACATTGATATGTTTTAAATTTCTATTTTCGAATGTTAAAAATTTGAATTTGTCTTTTTTAGAAAAATAGAGACATTTAAAAATTATTGATTAGTTTGATATAGACGTTCAAAAATTATAGTTTTGGTCCCCATATATACAAAAATTTACGATTTAATCTTTTATTTTAATTTGGTATAATTTAAATGTTATTAGATTTTAAAAAAAAAAAACTCTTAAAGTGTAAGTCTATTGGATTAAATTGTTTGAAGCATTGGGTTAATATGTAATTTAAAAAAATATATATACATCAACACTTTAAAACGAGTATAGGTAAAATTATGTCAAATTAAAGTATTTTCTATTATAAGGGAACCATTTATTTTTTCAAACGCTCAACGAGTAAGATACATTGCACTTCCGATTAAAGAACTTTAAATTTTGAAAACGACATTATTAAAAAGGACAACCACAAATCTCAAATATAAACTGTAAAACAAATATAAACTGATAAACATCGTTAAAATTATGTGTGGTGTAATTTTATATGCTTTTCTAATCAATGTTTTGTACCCAAAAAATATTGGATGTTTATGTTCTTCCGCTATATACATTGAATCAAACTAATTAGATTTAAAAATAATTACAGGTAAATTCTAAATAGAATAAGTTATACAAATGTTGAAATTATTCAACCTTATTTATCAAGTTGATTTTTTTATATATAAAAAAGATAATATTTTATATTTTTTAATTTTTTTTATTCTTTATATTCGTTTTATAAATTATGTCCGGAATTTGTGGCTATATTGTTTTGACAAGTTTATTAGAGTTAAGAGAGGATGATTGCTTGGGAAAAGTTAAAAATTCGGTATTAAGATTTGGGACACTTTAAAAATGTTTAAAATAAATACTTCATAATTGAGAGAGATTAAAGCTGACATTGTTGTATTTAATTTCAATGTCTTGTCTAAGATTAAAGAGAGTTTTTTTTTTTTTATTTTTTATGATTATGTTGGATTTCAACAAAATTTGGGGTTCAATTAAGTTAAATCTTTAAATAGGAGATAAACTTTGTTATTTCCGTTTTTTATATTTACAAAATTAAAATTTAAATTTAAAATCTTAATTAAAAGATATCGAAGTTACGAATGTCAGATATTATTAGAAGAGTTATAAATATGGAATGCGCTGGAAATAAAAATAGAACATTGAATTTATTTTGAAATTGAGCAATTTGATCGATGTCACAAAATTTCGGAATAATTTAATCACTGTCAATTTTTAAAGAGAGTAACTAAAAATATTTAATAACAATGTTAATGTCTTCTGTCAATTATACATCATCTTTTATTGGTATAATAATAAATTTAGTTATCGATGTTGAAGTTCTAAACTAACATGGAAGATAACAGAACTTCATTCTTTAACCAAAAGATATTTTTTACAAGAGGAGCAGTATGCATATTTAAAGAGAACAAAACCCTAGTAGTTACAACTGGCTAATAGACTAACTGAAACTTAACCTACAAACAGAAACTTAACGAAGTAACTAACATGCTAACATTCTCCCGGTTTTATTCCTGTTTAAACTTTGACTGTAGTTGAAGGTAGCACTTGTAGAGCTTGTCGAAACGATTCAAACTGTTTCGGTGATATAGGTTTGGTAAGAACATCAGCAATTTGTTTTGAGGATGGGACATAGTTAACCTGTAGCACACCGTCAAGAACTTTCTCCCTAACAAAATGATGATCAATCTCAACATGCTTGACTTTTGCCTGATGAGTGGGGTTCGCAGCTATTGAGACTGTTGAAGTATTGTCGCACTAGACCACTGGTGTTTGAGACAGTGGTATTCCGATTTCATGGAGAAGTTGTTTGATCCATAGAAGTTCAGAAACACAATTAGCTAGGCTGCGATATTCAGCTTCAGTCGATGATCTAGATACAACAACTTGCTTCTTAGAGCACCAAGCTATAAGATTTTTGCCAAGATATACTACGTACCCTGTTGTCGAGCGACGGTCCTCAACGGACGATGCCCAGTCAGCATCCGAGTAACAGACAATAGAGCAATCTCTCTGCGACAAGTGTAGTCCATGATCAATCGTGCCAATGAGATAGCGAAGCACTCGTTTAACTGCTTTCCAGTGGACTTCAGTAGGCTGGTTCATGTATTGACTAAGTTTGTTGACAGAAAAGAACAAATCTGGACGCGTGATGTATGTATACTGCAACATGCCAATGACTCTTCGATAAAGTTGAGCGTCTGAAAGAGGAGAGGCTTCACTAGACTCAGTTATCTTGGGACTGATAACCATAGGAGTGGGTGTTGACGCTGCTCCTAGCATTCCGGTTTTGGTAAGTATGTCTGTGATGTATTTCTTTTGGCTTAGAACCAGTCCACTAGATGTAGGAATGACTTCATGCCTAGAGAAGGCCGAGAGTGCCCATATCTTTGAGAGCAAATTTTCAGTTGAGCTGTACAACAACATCATCAATGTCTTTACTGGAGTCTCCTGTTAAAACAATATCATCGACATAAGCCATTAAGAGCAACGTATTGTTGCTGGACCCTCGAATGAAGAGAGATGAGTCAGCTTTTGAAACCCGAAAACCAAGTTGTTCAATTAGAAACTTTTTGAGCGTATGAAACCATGCTCGTGGAGCTTGTCTCAACCCATAAAGAGTTTTCTTGAGTTTACATACCAGCCTCTGTCCATTGTTGCCTGGAACTTCAAACCCAGGAGGTTGAGCCATGTAAATGTCTTCTGTCAAGGAGCCGTTGAGGAAAGCATTGTTCACATCGAGTTGTCGAAGTGTCCAGCCTTTCATAACAGCAAGTGCAAGAACAGTGCGAATGGTGGAGGCTCGAACAACTGGACTATAAGTTTCACGGAAGTCAATACCTGCATGTTGTGAAAAAACCTTTGCTACCAGTCTGGCTTTGTGTCTATCAATAGTGCCATCAGCCTTCCTCTTGACTTTAAACAACCATTTACAGCCAATAGCTTTTCGACCAACAGGTAGAGTGCACAGACTCCATGTATTGTTATGAAGCAGTGCTTGCAGTTCATTGTGGACAGCATCTTTCCATTTCTCATTAAGCACAGCTTCATGTATATCAACGAAGGTTTCATTTAAACAACAGACAGTACTGCTAAGGTAGGCTTTAGGTTTGAATATACCGTTTTTGCTACGAGTAACCATAGGATGGTTGTTACAAGGTATTAGTAATTGAGGTGATGATGTTTCTGGTAAAGGTGGGATGATAAGAGACATTGTTGGACTTTCATGAGAGGGATTGTTGAGTGTAGGAGAAGGAAGCATATTGTTTGACGTGGTGGTATTTGGTGAAAAAATATCGGTGGTAGGTGTTGGTAGTCTTTCAACAAAAGTAGGAGTAGGTGCATGGGAAGTGGGGGTGTGTCGTGTAGTTATGTTATTGGGTGAAAGGTTAATGGATTGATTTGATAGAAGGACAGGTAATTTGGAGCTTGTTTGATGAGTAGTGGTGCGTCGATTAATAAAGTATTGTTTATTTTGAAAAGGAAAAACTGACTCATGGAAAGTGATATGGGACGTGATGTATGTACAGCTATTGTTGTCTTGGCATTTGTAGCCTTTATGGTGTGAAGAGTATCCCAAGAAAATGCATGGAGAGGACCTAAACTGAAGCTTATGTTTGTTATAAGGTCTGAGATTTGGAAAGCATAAACATCCAAAGATGCGTAGCAGGCTATAGTCAGGTGGTTTGTGAAACAATTTTTCATGAGGAGAGATATTACCTAAAGAAGATGAGGGGAGTCTGTTGATCAAATGAATTGCAGTGCTGAAAGCATCATTCCAGTAACTCAGAGGCATTGATGCCTGTGCTAGCATGGAGAGGCCAACTTCAACAATTTGTCGATGTTTTCGTTCAACTATGCCATTCTGCGCAGAGTTATAAGGGCATGAAACACGATGCAAAATACCATGTTGATTCAAATACCACCGTAGTGACTGAAACTCTCCTCCCCCATCGGTTTGTAATGCAACCAGTTTATATCCAAGAAATCTTTCAGCTAATCTATGAAACATGGGAAAGATACTATAAACTTCAAACTTTTGTTTTAAAAAGTACAACCATGTATATCTAGTACACGCATCAGTAAATGCTACATAGTAACGAAAGCCATTCGACGAGATTGGAGCTGGTCCCCAGACATCTGCTGCTACCAACTGGAGAGGCTTGCTATATTCAGTCAACGAGCTAGACATAGGTAGCTTGTGTTCTTTACCCAGATGGCATGCACTACAAAGAATAGGATCTTTACCATTATCACATTGTATATTACAGCTACGGAGGGCTTTTGCAAGCACACTGTTGCATGGGTGACCCTGTTGCATGGGTGACCTAAACGAGAATGCCACATACTCAAAGGTATCTTCAGAGAAGCAGTAAAACACTTTGGAGAGGTAGTAGTCAGATTATGCCGATTGGAGGTAGGTAAATGAAGCTTATACAATCCATCATGTAGAGAGCCACGAAGAAGCACCTACTTGGTTTGTAGATCTCGGACTTGGCACTGTTTAGGGAAGAACTCAAACATCACTCGATTGTCCTGAGTAAATTTGGACACAGATATGAGATTTTTGGTTATACCAGGAACTAATAGCAGTGACTTCATGAACAACGGTCTTGAACGAGTAAGGAGAGATGATTGACCAGTACAAATAACAGGTAGAGTAGAGCCATTATCGACAAATACTTTACCTGGCCCTTTGTATGAAGTACTGTCACCTAGTGATGTAGCTGAGTTGGTGAGGTGATGAGTTGCACCTGAGTTAGGGTACCAAGCACTATCTCCGACCGTGTCAGACGTTGCCATATAGTTCTGTGAAGATGGAGACGTTGATGCAGGAAGTTGCATATGTGAAGAAGGAGCAACAAAGGGGTTGTTCCAGGGAGCTGCTTGTGATGGCGGACAGAACCAACCAAGTGGGGCATTTGAACATGGGACAGTCATTGACATTTTGGGCCATGAAGTAGTGGAAAAAAGATTTGTAAACATACTAACATTTGCTTGTGGTGCAGGTGGAGGTCTATAACCTGTACTTTTATAAGTTGCATCAAACCGAAAATAACAGCGATTAACTAAGTGACCTGTCTTTCCACATAGTTGACATTGAAAACGAGACCCGGAGAAGCGACCTCGTGCACGACCTCGACCAGTTGAAGGAGGACGATATGGTGGTGTAACAACATCACTTTTGACTGGAGGTGGTGGTTGATTTGAAACCATGTTGGCTGAACTAGAAATATCTAACCCAGCTTGTAGTTGACGGGCTTCTGTATCTAATAACAACGTCGTGACTCCTTGAACCGTGTATGGTGTCTGACTTACGATTATAACCGTAATAACTGACTCATATTCAGGGGAAAGACCATTGAGAATAGCCGTGATGTGCTCCCGATCACTGGTGACCTCGCCACAGCTAGCAAGATTATCGCAAAAGCCTTTGATCTTCATCAAAAACTCTTTCATGGTCAAGTCGGCTTTGTATTGAGAATGCAGTGCTCGTCGATAAAACATTAGTCGAGATGTGGTTTTGTTTCCATACAAGCTAACAAGTGCAGTCAAGATCTGCACGCTCGTGTCTAACCCAATAAGATGAGGAAGAATGGTAGAACTCACCGAGGTGAGTAACCAAGAAGCTAGGGCACTGTCTTACTGTTCATACTTGGAGAACGTAGGATTTTCTTGTAACTCACCAGCATCAGTAACGAGTTGTTGTGGTGGTGGAACCGTTTGAGGATCAAGAAACTGTTGAAGCTTGTACATTTTGACTGTCAATAGAACTTGTTGACGCCATAACAAGTAGTTGTCATCATCAAGAAGAAGACTTATTTTCTTCGTCGCAAGAAATCGACTATCAACAGACCCATCAACAGAGCTTGATGCCATGGCAGGTGAAGGAGACTGATCAGTAGAAAGACTGAAAGAAGTATCCATGAAAAAAAAAATAGAAAATCAACGTAAAAGAACCCCAGGACAAGAAGACATATCTGATACCATGTTGAAGTTCTAAACTAACATGGAAGATAACAGAACTTCATTCATTAACCAAAAGATATTTTTTTACAAGAGGAGCAGTATGCATATTTAAAGAGAACAAAACCCTAGTAGTTACAACTGGCTAACAGACTAACTGAAACTTAACCTACAAACAGAAACTTAACGAATGTAACTATCATGCTAACACTCGATGTTCATATATTTGTTAATTTGGTTTTAATTTAAAAAAAAAAATCAACAAATTTATCCTCAATATTTATACATTTACATAAATATTAGCAGATTAAAATTGTTAAATCAAGACAAAATTATCAGAATGTGTAAATTTGGAATGCTAAATTTGTTATCATATCAATCAAAATTATGTATAATTGACGAAAAATATTAATGACATAATTAATTATCTTTAATTAATCACTTTTAAGATTAACGGCAATTAAATTACTTTTATTCTTTTAAAATTACTTTATTCTTTTAAAAAAATCAATTTACTTTATATGGAAATTGAGAAACTTCTGAAAACTTTTTTACCTAGACATGAAATGGCCTACCCCTACCATAGCCATGGTGCAACCATAGACAATGAAAGTGACCTACAGTTCACCAAATGGCACCTGAGATAATCCATTTTTGCTTATGAATCAATCAGTTGTTAGCCACCAATCGGGCCAACCATTATATTTTGCTTTTGGATAGCATCGTAGTATCTTTTATACTCATTTTATAGTTTCTGTTTAGGGTTTATAATTATCCTCTCAATAATATCATCTCCAAAATTTCAACTTTATATTATACTAAATCCATCTAGAATCACACTCCTTTAACCAAAGCTCGAGTCACTTTCCCACCTTAATCACCGGTTGATATCTTGGTTTGGATTTTGTAATTTCCTTCGAAATAAATAATATAACTTGTTGAAACGGTTTATTCGTCATTGACAGTACTGTTTCCTTCGTTGCTACCGAACCAGCTTTATATCTCATCTCATGCCTTTAGCAATTGAGCTAACCTTGTTTATAACATCGACATCGTCCCAGAAGATTACAGCACCTTCGGACCGCAGAGTCCGGTCCATTTCCAAAAGTATATATGTCTTCAAATTTACACCTATATATATAATTATTTATGTATAAACTTGTTCAGAGATATAGATAATGGAACACTTTCATGGAAGATGATTAAAGCCGACTTACTTGTTTTCGTACAAGCTAAAAACACCATTAGCATGAATAAGGTCATATGTTCTCGGGTATGTTGAGAAACCTTCACACCTTTAACAAATGAGAAACTAAAAATGTCATTAAAAGAATTTGTGAGGGTTCATTATCGAAGTTTTTACTAGTAATATTCCAATGCCCTTAAAAGGTCACTAGCTTTACCGTAGGTAAAAGTATATGGAATTCCTTATATTAGGAATCAAATTGTATTTTGTTTTCTTTACTTAAAAAATAGGTAAATTAATTCTTATTCGTTAAATCAAAGAATAAATTAGTTTTTCTATTAAAATTTTTATTCATTTCTACTATGCTCATGTACATCAATATGAGATACATGTGAAGAACTGATTTTTAACAGTACAAATAGATGGATGAAATTTTTAACAGAATGTCCAACTTATTTTTTAATTTAACCTATAAGAACAAATCTGTTCATTTTTCTAATAGATAAGGTAAAATACAATCCGACTCCTAGTATAGGAACATTTATGGTACTTTTACCCTCTACAGTATCAACATGCATGTTTGTTGAGTTTTAGAGAAAATTTTCTAAGAGACATACCAGTCATGATATATTCCGCTTAGACCTCTTTCGTAAACATCTTAGCAATTGTGGGCACGACATTCATCACCCACTGTTTCGGTGATTCGGGTGTTGCTGCAAATCCTCCGAGGCCTGCATTCATATCCATCACATTTCTATATCTCGTAGTACCGATCAATTTATGTATCCATTTGTAAGCGTTCACGTGTTTCTTCGAAAGCTTATTGTCTTCTTGGTAAGATTCAACAAGTCCTTCGGTTATCCAAGAAGGAACAGCAAAAGGCCTAGCAGGGAACTCCTCCAACTTCCCGCACGCCACTTTGCTCGCGCTACTAACCTTAGGGAACGGGGTTATGCACGTTTCCATTTTCGTGTACCTAAATGCCAAATACGAAAGAATTACAATGACAATACTAAACTCACCATGCACCATCTTCTGCGTCCTCGGTTTACACATATTGATAGACTTCCTACGACAAGATTTATAGTAAACTCCTTTTCGCCAAATAGCAATATCTCCCTTCTCGTATTTTTTCTCCCAACAAACGAGTTCAGCTAACTCTTCCATCTTTCTCTGTTCCGCGTTGAGATCTTCCTTAGATCGTTTCCAAGTTTTATAATTGGTCTTCCAATTAATCGAACCCAGTATCCACCAGGCCTCAAAACTCTATCGACTTCCATTAAGTACATCCCATCTGAGTAAACAAGTACACGTGTAGAAAGTTCATCAAGTTCCGGATTGTTTTGAAGCTCAACATCCTTCTAGATAAATACCACTTACCATTTGAAGTCCACGGTATTAGGCACCGAGAACGTGAGGCATATCCAATGCTCTAGATGATCTAAGAACACCAATAACGGCAGGCACACGTCGTTCCAGTGCAAACTGCACTTGTGCTTCGTGATTATCCCGAGGTGCAAATGACATAGCCAGAATGTTTCTCTTCAACATATAAGCACCCCAACTTGCTACCTACATTATCATCGGTTTTATTATTAAGGGTAATACGATGGAGACAGACGATAGAATATAAGAGAATGAAGGTTCATGACACACAGACACACATATATGTATAAAACCAAGACAATATGTATTCTATCATAAGCTCACGATCGGCACAAGATAAACAGGGAAAAGGATACTAACAAGCGAGCTGCATTGAAAATGACTAAACAACTATCTAGCCCTCAACCCGACCCCAAAAGAAAGCAAATGCGTAAAAACATACCCCGCAGCCGGTGTCCAATGCTGTTCGGACTGGACCATCTACAATCGGGATGACTGAGGCAAGCTCATCAATTATAATTAATTAAAAAATATTCACTTCTTTTTTACAATATTTTATAGATCCGTGCATTGCACAAATTCAGACACTAATATATTATAAAAGGGATTTAACTCTAGACGAAATTGGGTCGTTGGCTTTTATTGTTTCATTGATCACACTATTAATCTGGTGGTCAAATTTTGGGGTTTTAGAGATGGACTTGCTTTTGCCAAGCCCACGAAATTTTTAGATTTGATTATTACTAATCCCACCACCACGAAATTTATTTTAACCTTAGCATTTGACCAATTTTGGCCTATTGCTCAAGGATATTCACCACATTCCCAATCTCCACAGATTGTGCCTGTATTATATAGTTTAGGTGGATGCGTGCTTAGGTTTGAGACAGAAAAAGCAAAAAAGAAATTTATTGACTGAAATGAGAAAAAATCCAATCTCTAACTATAGACTCAATATCTCTGATTTTGGGCGTCTAAAACAAGGATGAAAGGGAAGAGCAATAGATTACAACATAGACAAGAACACACCAAAATCCCTTAATTTGGATATGCCTACTTGTTGGTATGATGTATCAGATGAGATAAAAAAAGCTATGCTATGTATGCTGCATATTGTTCAATGGTTTACAATTACAAAAGCCTGGTGGGTCTGCAGCTGCTGCTAAGGGACGCAATCTCCCAATGCTTGTAGATCCACTGTCAAATGGTTTATCATTGTCTTTTAGACCTTTGATTACTCTGCCAAAAACCCTGTTCTTAAAAGCTAAAATGAATGTCATCAAAGGCTTCTGCTTTGCCAGGCTCTGGACTTGTTTTTCAGACCATAGGGGTTCAAAAGAGGCTGTTCTAATCATTTTTCCAGGACATTCCCATGTCAAAAGATCAATGCTTTAGGTTCTGCAATGAACATTTTGGTTGTGTGTATATATACATTAGACGGTAAAAGTACCATAAAAGCCCCAGTATGAGTTAGATTGCATTTTGCCTCCATTTACTCAAAAAATAGGCAAATTTTTCCTTACATGTTAAATTAAAGAGCAAACTAGACATATCTGTTAAAAATTTCATCTATTTCTACTGTTAAAAACTGCCATAGCTGACACAATAACCAGATAGTAACACGTGATGTGCCACGTGTACATCATGTTGACGTACAAAAGCCAGTTTTTAACGGTAGAAATGAATTAATCTTTAATAGGACCAGTTTGCTCTTTAATTCAACATATAGGACTAATTTGCTCATTTTTTTAGTAGAGGCAAAATACAATCCGACTCTTAGTAAAAGAGTCTCCATGGTACTTTTACCACATTAGACAACTATGAAACCAAATT
The DNA here is from genome assembly GCA_025503065.1 of Gossypium bickii. Taxonomy (NCBI): domain Eukaryota; kingdom Viridiplantae; phylum Streptophyta; class Magnoliopsida; order Malvales; family Malvaceae; genus Gossypium; species Gossypium bickii. The sequence continues at coordinate 941,905 of CP106718.1, forward strand.
GAAAAGAGAACATGAAGCATAATGGACAATATGTGCTAAAAGCGCACCAGTCTTCAATGTGCGGCTGGATTGGTTTATGTTTGTGTTGATGCCTTCATTTGATTTTAGTTCGATTCCCTCCCCCTTTTTCCTCCTCCGCGAAGAGCTCAAAGAACCTTCAACTACAAAGAAATTAAAAAGAATGTGTTAGGATCAGAAAAAGTCACTCCAAAGATGCTAGTACCAACACTGAGCTAGCATCAAGTAAAATATCAGATGGTAGGTTTATTGTTCTCAAGAAGCTCCTCCGACTAACAGTTAAACATAAAATGACAACAGACATGAGTTTTGGCAATTTTGAAGCTTCTCAAATAAAGATTTTCGAACCTTGCCATTCCCACACCACTTTTGATTCACCCTTAACGAGCTTGGGGTAACGATCTACTCGAGAATCATCCTGTACTAATTCCTCAACCTGAAAAGAAAAGTTGAAAGCTGATATCAACATTAAAGAAGTAATTGTTTCTTAAAACCTTACAGATTACTCAACTACAAGTCTACAATCTTCAATATGGAAAAATAAAATCAAATCAAGTAAGAAAAAACACCTTTTTCCATAACTGAGGATCCTTTCTTTCCCTAGGCAAAAGAAGATGATCTCGTAACCATGAGGCAACAACCCATGATTCACCTTCACCATCAACATTCTTGGACCTCAATGCATTCTCCTCGAGCATATCGCAGACCTAACAAGTAGAAAACTTCATTACCAATTTTTTTTCTCTTTGTTTATATGAAAAGCATCCCAAGACCATTTTTCACCTGACTTTTCAGAATGACATTAAAAATGGTTTAACTCGAGATATAGGGATGAAAGCGGGAAATGTTTTTAACCAATCATTTCCTACATATAACAATGAGGACGGTTATCTAACTACATCCATTTGGAATCTATCTCAGCAAAGTGTCCATAAGCACCAGGTAAAATAATGCCGAGAATTTTGATTAACATATTAAACCAAAATAAAAAAGACCATATCCAAAACAGTCTGACATGCAGCATGTACAGAAAATAAACCGTTAATTGACTATAACTGTACATCGAAAAATTTGTGCACCTGATTGTAAAGCTCCTCTGCTCTAGCCGAAATATACATTCTTTGACGGACTTTCAAGAACAATACTGCACACCCTATAAGCTATAAAGCTAAATATCGTTAACAACTTTCAAAATTTTGATACTATAACTAAAGCATTCAAAGAATAGCTTTTAGAAGGGACTACCCCAGCACAAATAGGCATGATAATAAGAGAATGCTTGGAGACCAATTCACGAAAACGACAGGTCAAAGGTTTGTAATGCTCTGCCAGAGCATCTGGACACTTGAATTCCTGTAACCTGTAAAAAGAAAACAAGAGAAATGTAAATTAAATATCTTGAAATGTCGAAACATAAAAATAGACGTTGATAAGCATACCCATGTAGATTTGTTCTTGTCTCCAATAGTTTAGCTATTGTCTCCATTGCCCTTCTTTTCATATACACATATGTGGTATGGTCTGAACCAACATTTTGCATGAAGTTGTGTCTGTCTAAATCATTCCAAATATCATTTTCTCGAACCTGAAACATATACATATTTAGAATAATAGACATCAGTAATGTACAGTTTCTAGGATACATAATTTCTTGTATTATACATGTGATATTATATGAAATCAAATATCATGAGATACCCAAACTGTCCCAGTCCCATTGCACAAAACTTGAGCATAAGCTTCACAAAGGCCAGCTTCTACGGATTCAGACTGGAACACATAAATGATAATCAGAAGACAAAAATTGCATATAATATTCTAAAATGAGTAAGATATTAATAACACACAAGTTTCTTAGCTGTTTCATCGATATCTCGGTCTTCTATACACAGCTTTCCATGTCTTCTATAACCATAAACACATTCCAATTTGCCTTCATAACATTCCCCATTATTTGGACAAGGCTCACAAGAATCTGTAGCAAAACACATTTGTGAGTTGGAATCTATCACTTTGGAGCTGCAAATTTAAAACTAAAACTACATAGTGTTTGAGGAGGGCTGACTTCTTTGAGAGAAATCTTTAGAGTGTTGTCCGCTGAGCAGCCAGTCGGACCACCATGAACAATACACAGCTCTCGGCAAAGACAACCCAAAGACTATACCTGCCATTGATGAGGATCCGACCGGCTGTAACAATAGTTCAAAGATTATGGAAGGTATTGTTCTCGGGTTGTGCCAAGATTTTGTCCCCCGCCTCTACCGAGAGGCGTGTATGGTTCACGTCCCCATGGCGAGTAGTCGTGTGCCCGCGTATAACCCGTTTCCTAGAGGCACTCTCCATCCATGAACCATACACAGCTCTCAGCAAAGACGACCCAGAGACAATACCTGCCATTGTTGAAGATCCGGCCAGCTGCAACAACACTTCGAAGACTTTTCCCATCATATAAGAAATATACAAGAGGAACATTGATTGACACATTATGAGCAAAAAAACTTGAAAATCTCAAGTTACCCACAAATTCATATCAACCAATAAACCCAATAAAAAGTTCCCATAGCTAAAACTACAAACAAAACTCAAATTAAACAAACAAAATGAATACAAAATCATAATAAAAGATGCCCAGAAAGCAAAGTTAAACAAAAACAAAGAAATACCCAGAAAAGAAGGGGGGATAAAAGAATTATACCTGAGAATGAATCGATGGGGTCTAAGTTACTATCACAAAAGGGTTTAGAGGTGGAGGTAAAGAAGGTAAGGAAGTAATTACAGGAGAGAGCTACAGCGGATGCGATTGCAAGTACGGTAATGAGACGCAAGAACTCGCCTTTTGAAGGGAATAAGCTTTGGGGTGGTTCGAGTATGGAGTTCAGTGAGGAATTTTTTGAATATGAATTATGCTTGGATTTTGGACGCTTTTTGGGTGTTGAAGACATTTTCTTTTTTTTTTTTCTGAAGGTTAGATCGATATCAAATGATGTTAATTTTTCCTTTGAAAATTTTCGCTGCTAAAAACAGAGGGAGGGAATGAATGAATGAAAGAAACAAAGAAAAACAGAGCCTCCCTAATTCCTTTATTTGACTTTGGTTAAATTACACCCAATATCACTAAACTATTAGTAACTTTACATTTTTGTTATTTAACTTTAAAAAGTTACAAAATAATCACTGAACTATTTAAAAGTTTTCGTTTAAGTCACTGAACTATTTGAAAGATTTTGTTTAAGTCAGTTGGCCGTTAAGTTTTTTATTTAAAGAATTTTGGCTATCGAGGTTTAAGCAACGATTCGATGATCAGTATGGTGAATCAATACTCATCGACGAGTAGAAGAATATACATTAGATCCAAGTCGATCTGACAGTCAATGTCGGAGATCGAAGAAAAAATTGTTTAGATTTTAGTTTGCAAATCTGTATCGTTCAAAGTTGTTTCATGAAAAAAACTGAACTATAGAAGAAAATGACAATGAGAGCTTTTAATTGGTGCAAACGATGCGAACAGAAAAAGCCATATAACAACGATTTTAACACTTAACGGGCTTAATGAAATTTTTTGAATAATTCAATAATCATTTTATAATTTTTTGAAGTTGAGTAGCCAAAACGTATACTTACTAATAGTTTAGTGATCTTGAATGTAATTTACCCTAATAATTTAATATTATATCTTATATATATGATTTTATTATTTCATTATTTATTATTTTATTATAATGTCATATTTAATATCATTTTTAAATATTTATATATTTTTAATTGTGTAAAATAATGAAAGAATAATGGAATAAATACCAAATCTGAAACATGAATTTTAATTTAGTGCAAATATATACATAAAACTTACATTTTGATTTAATTATATATATTTAAAGAAATAAATACATACATTTATTTTCATATTGGATCAATATAATTGTTTGTGTATACAATATATCGACATAAAATAATACTAATTCGATAATTGTGTTAGTGATTTGTAAAAATTTCATGTATAAAAAATTCATGTATTACATAGCTCATTGGACCAAAATTTGTGTTAGGGACTAATCTGTATATTTAGCCCTTTTTATATAACTGTAATCAAGTGAACACAAAACTAGTTAACTCTGTTCTGTAGCTGCATTAATAGAAAACCATCCAATTTCTCTGCTAAGATATTCCTAATGGGTACACTGCAGAATCGAATTCAATCAAAACCCTAATTTCCCTCAAATTTTCATCATATACTCCCGGTAAAGTATTCAATCTAATTCCTTTTTCCCCTGAATTCATTATATTTGCATACTTCTTTGCTCCTTTACATTAATCAACTAATTTTGGAAAATTGTGAACTTTTTGGGGGTTTAGAGTAGATTCCAGGTTTTGGGTATTTTAAATTTCATGTTTATATATATTTCCTTTCTTGGGTTTTAATGGAATTTAACAAATGGAGTTTTTTTTTTTTTTTTTTTAAAGCTTGTAAAGGGTGTGGCTTCAAAAGAAATTAACGTAAGATGATAAAATCCACTTCTTTAAGCTCTTAAGTATTAAGAAATGAAAAAAGGACTTACACTGATATATGAAATGAACTTCATGGGTAAAAAATTTTGATGGGTATACGGGGAAATGCCATAATCAGCATTCTTTTTAGGTTCTAAATTTGCCGGTAGCTTTTGAATTTTCTGCTGATAATACATACATTTTCAGGTAATTCTATAGGAGGTGAGACGAGTTCAATTATGGCCGATTTACCGGGTTATTTACCCAACTGCTTACAGGCCGGAAAACTTGTGGTTTTGGCGATTTTAGTTTCGGGCGGAATCATATTGCAAATCTTGGTTAGCAGTTTTCTCTGTTGATTATTGTTGAGGGGAGGTGTCGGACTCTCTTTTGGGAGAAGTCTTCAAAGTGTTGTCCGCTTGGGAGCCAACAGACCCCTCAATGAAAGGTATTGTCCCCAGTCTCCATGGAGAGCCACTGTATGGTTCACGGAGTAGGCTACTCGGTTAGTGGAGATATGACCTACAAGCTCACCGGAGAGGTGTTAGTATTGAGCATATGAATTATTATGGATAATGTGCCTGCGGGGTTTCATACTCCCATTACAAACACCTTTCTCATGAGCTTGCAGGTCGTATCTCTATCAACCAAGATGCCCCCTTCCGTCAACCGTACAGCAGCTCTCCGCGGAGGCTGGGGACAAAACCCTGACACGAGGACAATACCTTCCGTTGAGGGGTCCGTAGGCTCCCAAGCGGACGACAGTTCAAGGACTTCTTTCAAGAGAGAGTCCGACCTCCCTTCAATAATTATTAACTACCTTTTGCATTGTTTTATATATGTTTCTTCTGATTTGATTCCTTGTGTATGAATGTGTTAGGCATGTGCTTTGTACAATAATTGGTGGCCAATGTTGACTGGTAAGTGAATTTGTGAAGCTTATGATCATGCTTTTATGTTTCTAGTCATTGAAATTTTAGTTTTGCTCAAATGAATTTTGTTCTTTTTTCCGAGTTTAAGATTTTAAAATTTTGACTTTTTAACTTTTTTCCATGGTTGCCTATGATTGATGCTTGTTTTTCAATCTATGAAGTAATGTATAACATTCATTATGCATGTAGAAATCTATCATCCACACAGTTCTTTCAGGTTAACTTCTTTCTTGTTGTGTGACTTTACCCTGTAATTTGTTAAAATTTCAAAGTGTTCATTGGTTTATTGCTTAAATGCATGATAGAGGTGATGTTTATGTGGTCAAATTTTGGTTTTTGTCCCTCTACTGAAATCTGGACTAAGTCCCTATACTTTAATTTAGAATAATTTGACTCTACTTTTATATTATTATTAGTTTAGTCCAAATAGTTGATATTGTTAACTATTTTGGTTAAAATGTTGACATGGATTTTTCTTAAAAGCACTCCTTCCAGCCAAAAAATTCATATGAATGATGAGTTAGAAGGGATGCTTTTAAGAAAAGATATAAATAAGTATTTTAACCAAAAATGTTAACGTTGTTAGCTCTTCGGATTAACTGACGACATTATAAAAGTAAATGGACCAAATTATGCCAAATTAAAGTCCATGGCAATGAGGCCTTGCAGTTTGCATAGATGACAAAAGCTGAGCCCCAAACCTTGCCCGGGTTCAAGTACCACCTTGTGTAAATTATGTGTAGGCGTTATCTAGGTTTATTCTGGCTTAAATCACACCACGTGTGGTCCTGCCCAGATTTATTCTGGTTCGAGTAGGTTATGTCCGGTTTGTGCTTTGTCATGTTTGATTTTGCTTGTGAGTGGTTCAGATTTAATATCTTTGTCATTGTCAATTGATATGATTGCAGTTGTACTCCATCGGAAAAAAGTTTATGGATTAAATCTGAAATTTGAGCATAATAAAGGGACCAAAACTTGAATTTGACCATTAATGTGCAAGGGTGTGTGTATAAGCAGGGATTTTCATGTCAATCTTCAAGTGGTTGATCATATTACTTCATTTAAGCATATGCTAACATGCTGCAATGCTTTGCAGTAATAATGTATGTCCTTCTTCCAATGCCATTGATGTTCTTTGCTGGCTCTGACAGTTATTCCCTTTTATCTGAATCTGGCAACAGGTAACTTCTTTTACCCTAAATTCTTTATCATATAAGATTTTTATCCTCTTTCCCGGTTAGCTTGTTGTCGCTATTGTTATTTGCAACGAACACATGTAACAGTTGGGTGAACGCAACAAAGTTCTTGGCCGGAGCTTCTGTAATAGGAAGCATTGCTATACCAGCTATCTTAAAACATGCTGGAGTTATCAGTTGGGGCGCATTGGCAATGGAACTTTCATCGTATTTCATTTTTGTACTGGCCATAATGTTTTATATTCGAATGAACAACGATGATGATTACGGTTTCTTCTGAAAAATCTTGTTGAAAGCACTGTAAAAATTTGTTCATAGGATGCTACACCTTTTCCTGTTTTGACAAGCTTCATTCATGTTTGTTCTTTGTATAATGTGTGCCATTATTGTCTTTGAACATTATTACACCAAAAAAAATGAGAAACCCACTTTATTATTGATCCTCTCTCTATATATATGCTTGTTGTCTTTAAGAAAACCTAGTTTGAGTTCCTAGAATTATAATCATCTCTATAAAGTAATCTTTATATGGACAAAGCTCTAGCTCGCAGGACGTGGGGCAGAATCTGGCTACGGTTATCTTATCTGCCCGAACTTGAAGTACGTGACATTCCCGGAGCTTGTTCTGGGGTGTTCTTGGGCTTTGGTAGTGTTCCGAGCTCATCGGACACGAGGCAGAATCCAACTACGATTATCTTATCTGCCCAAACTTGAAGATTGTGACATTCCCGGAACTTGTTTTGAGGTGTCGTTGGGCTTTGGTAGTGTTCAGGTTTGAGGTTTCAAGTCACCGAGCTCATCGGACAAAAGGCAGAATCTGACTACGGTTATCTTATCTGCTAGAACTTGAAGACCGTGATATTCCCATTACTTGTTTTGGGGTGTCGTTGGGCTTTGATAGTTTTAGGGTTGGGGATTTCAAGTAGCCAATGAACCGAGAGAAGACCCATTGTTGGGTTTGCGAGCTTTTTGAGGGTATCCTTCAAACCCTTAAATCAAAGTATAGTTCATGCTTAAACACTTGAACACTTATCTTTTTAATTGTTGAATTGAAAACAATGCAAACTTAGCTAAAGCTCAGCAATTCATTAATGATCTTGTATTGTATATAAATGATAATCTATAATCGATAAAAATACAATGAAAGTCTTTATATTAGGAATTAAATTACATTTTATCTTTTTTTTACTAAAAAATGAACTTTTTTTACTAAAAAATAAACAAATTAATCATTACAACTTAGATTAAAGAGCAAATTATTTTTTTTTTTTTAAATTTTACCCTTTTTAATTGTGAAAATCTATCTTAACTAACAAAAATAATCAGAATTTGATAGATCAATTTATTCTTCATCTAAGGACTAAGGACTAATTTATGTTTAGAGAGCTTTTACCTCTATAATCAAAACACAATGTCAATAGAACTGAAAACAGAAATCAAATTGACACATTTCCAAATACCAAAAGCTAATGCCATAAATTAATTTTCATATAATAATGAAAAGCTTAAAGCCTTATAACACATTCACCAATGAAATTAAAATCCCATATAAAATACGTGCAAGTGAAATATAAATTCTCTCAATAACATGAATATAATTAGCAGAAACATTCAATTTACCTCCAAAAATTCTTCAAAAAAAAAGCTCCAAAACCCCATTTTAATTCCCACCATTACTAGCTTTAGAGCTCCTAAAATCCTTTTTCAGTTCAGCAACTCTTTTCATACAAGCAGCTTTTGATTTCCCAGGTACAGCAGCAGAAATCTTTTCCCATCTCATTGTTACATCTTTAGGAAAAGTTTTCAAAGCATTGAGTAAAGCAATATCTTCCCCTGAATTCCAGTTAGCCTTTATCACTGCTTCATTTTCATCATTGATCCTCGTATCAACTGGTTTCCTATTCTTCAAAAACTGAGCATATGAATCACTATCATCTATTTTTTTCTCACCTAATTCCTTTGCTTTTTTAATCACACTATCTGTTTTGTATTTCCCTTTAAATGCTGAAGCTATAGCTTCCCATCTACCTGGTTTCCCCACTGGGTTTTTCACCATTTGTTTCTTCAAAATCTCAATTTCAGTTTCACTCCATTCCTTACCTTCTCCATCGAAATTGCTCCCCAGATCTTCTTTTTTCTTCGACTCTTTGCTTTTCACCTTTGAATCTGAAAACCCATTTCCGTTTCCAGCTAAATCCCCATGATTTCCAATTGGTTCATCGATTTTATCAGGCTTTGAACGTTTTTGAGATGATTTTTTCTTAGATTCAGTCTCGGGTTGTCGGTCTTGTTCGATGGGATCAGGGATGGTGGGGCCAACGCCGACGCGGATGTCACCGCCGGTGAGGGAAGGAGGGGCGAATGGGCCAAGGAAAAGGGAGAAAGAGAGCCAAAAGAGGAGAGATTTGAAGGGTTCGGATTCAATGGAGAAGAGGGAAAGGGAGAGGATAATGGAAGAGATTGAAAGGGAAATGAAAAGGAATGGTTTTGAGGGTTTTTGTGGGGAGGGTCGCTCGGAGGAAGAAGAAGATTGAGGCTTTGATTGGAAGAGGAATCTGGGTCTAGCGTCTTCGTCCAAAAACTCCATGATTTTTTCACAGAGAAAATAAAGGGATGACGATGGATAAATGGAAGAGAAAGGTAATATTTATTGACTTTCTCTATTTATATCTTTTTGTTTTTTTTTAACAATTTTATCCGGATCGAATTATTTAATAAATGAATCAAAATTAGATCCATATATTGATCAAGACGAAAAAAGATTAAATAAAAGTAAGACCAGGTCGAAGCCAAAAAAAAAATCAGGAATTAAAATTAAGTTATATATTCCTACGAAAATCAAAATGTATTTCAAATCGTAAAAGGTCAAAAATGAAATTTTACATTTCAGGGTTAGACCTCTATCAGCTCACCGACGTTGTCTCTAAGTTAGATTATATTTTACCTTTTCTAGTACAAAAATAAATAAATTAATCTTTATACATTAAATTAATAAGTAAATTGATCATTTTATTAAAAATCACACCAATTTTTTTTATCAAAAACTGGTCTTTGTACATTAGTATAATGTACATATTTGTCAGTTACGCCAATTTTTTAATATTAGAATTTGATAAAATTTTTTAATAATAATAAACTGCTCTTTAATCTAACATGCAATATTAATTTACCCATTTTCTAACAAAAGAGGTAAAATGCAATTTAACCATTAATATAAAAATCCTAAATGGATTAGTTTTAATTAATTAAGAGGAAAAAAATATTAATATTAATTAATACCTCAGTCGTGCCAAGTTGATCCATTGAAGATGCTTCATAAATAAGATTGGTTAATATGCTTTGGTTTGACCTAATTTGAGTGTTTTATTTTTATAATATTATTAATTAATAGATTTAAATTGATAATATCTTTAATTGTTACGGTTAAAATGATAATTTATTTTAAATATTAATATGTAAATTTATTATTAGTTGAATCTAGTTGATTAAATTTTTACGGGATTTTATGATTTTACTTACGTGACCAAATAATAATAAAAATATTATATTATATTTAATAGTAATATCGATTTATATATTGATAATATTATAAAATAAATATATTAAATTATATCAAATTAAAATAAAATTATTTAATTATAAATAAATCAAGGTGCATGTGTCATATCATTACACGTTGAAAACAAATCATATCAAATTAACCCTAAAAAGTTGGCTTGTAAAATTGAAAATATACGTTTGGAATAGGAAAAAGATTGAATCTGAAAGATACACAAATACAAGGCCCAAGGGGTAGACAAATGTAATTACAGAAAAAAGCAAGGGGCACTATCGGTAAGGAAATATCCAAAGAAAAGCTAGCCAAGGTTTAGCAAGGGTTTACTCAATTTCAAAGCGCCTTTAGCTGCCAGGAGAGGAAAAAAAGGGGGGTTTTGTTTTAGGGTTCTTCAATTATTTCAAGTAAGGATTTTTCTTTTTGTAGTATCAGTTTCATTTTTTCATTTCGATTTGTACCTTCAAATTTAGGGTTAATAGTTATTTAGTTATTAAATCCAAGAAATGGCATGAATTTGTAGTAGTTTAGTTCATAATCCCCAAATGCATCGAAGAATCACAGTTTTCACCTTTCAAGTTCTAAAAAGTCCCAGTATTGTCCCTACCCAAACCACCCAACTTTACTCCCAATTGAATCCCTTTGCCCGTGGAACAAATGGGTTTGCTTTGTTTCGATTGTTTTCGTTTACTCCGGTGCACCGGCGTGTGCCGGATCCCGATGACCCTATGAACCTAATGAAAGAAGATGGTGTATCGGTTTGTTCCCAAATGTGGATTGAGAATTATAGAGAACCTGATAGGTTGGTTTCCAATTTGATCTCGTACCTTCGTAGATTCGAATTATGGGTGTTGGCTTATCAGAAAGTTTGTGCTGATGAAATAGGATCGTATGTGCCTCGTAGTTCAATCACTAGGTCCGCATTGGAAGATTTGTTAGCTTTGAGAAATGCTGTTCTTGATAATAGGTTTAAGTGGGGTGCTAGATTAGAGTTCTTTATAAAATCACCTAAAGATAAGACGGATTATGAATCTTTATCGAAGAGGAAGATTAAGGCGATTTTAACGACTACGCAACCTGCTCCGTTTCAAGATAAGTTAGTGCAGGAGGTTTTGCTTATGATTTTAGAGCCAATATATGAGGCTCGCTTCTCGCAGAAGTCATTTGCGTTTAGGCCTGGGAGGAATGCTCATACTGTATTGAGGGTGATTAGGAGAAATTTCGCCGGTTATTTATGGTATATAAAAGGTGATTTAAGTCCAATTTTAGATGGATTGAAAGTGGGGTTGGTGATTAGTGCTTTGATGAGGGATGTGAGGGATAAGAAGGTTATTGATTTAATCAAGCTTGCATTAGTTACACCGGTAATAACGAGTCCCATTGATGGGATGGAAAAGAAGAAAAAGACAAAGAGGAAGTATCAGAAGAAGAAAGTGTTGGCTGAGGATGAACCGAAGCCCGATCCTTATTGGTTGGAGACATTTTTTGGTTTTGCACCCGAGGAGGCAGAGAAACTTCCTTCATGGGGGCATTGTGGAATTCTTAGTCCACTATTGGCTAATATATGTCTTGATGAATTGGACCGGTGGATGGAAGGTAAGATTAAGGATTTTTATCGTCCATCAAAGAGTGATGTTATATGGAATAGTCCTGAAGGAGAAGCAGAACAAGGGAATACATCTTGGCCAGAATTTGTACCGACAAGTGGACCGGATAAGACACGGAAGATGGATTATGTACGGTATGGAGGTCATATTTTGATTGGTATCCGTGGACCAAGAGCAGATGCAGCAACGCTGAGAAAACAGTTAATCGAGTTTTGTGATCAGAAATATATGATCAAGATTGATAATGAGAGCCTCCCGATCGAACACATAACCAAAGGTATTATGTTTCTCGACCATGTACTTTGTCGGAGAGTGGTATATCCAACTCTTCGGTACACGGCAACTGGTGGTAAGATTATTAGTGAGAAAGGCGTTGGGACCCTTTTATCCGTCACGGCAAGCTTGAAACAATGCATCAAGCAATTTAGGAAGTTAAACTTTCTTAAGGGTGATAGGGAACCAGACCCACAACCATGTTTTAGAATGTTCCATGCAACTCAAGCTCACACCAATGCTCAAATGAACAAGTTCTTGTCAACAATGGTGGAGTGGTATAGATATGCTGACAACCGGAAAAAAGTTGTTAATTTTTGTTCCTATATCATTAGGGGTTCCCTAGCAAAGCTCTATGCTGCAAAGTACAAGCTTCGTTCACGAGCAAAGGTTTATAAAATTGGTGCAAGAAATCTGAGTCGTCCTTTGAAGGAGAGGAAAGGACAGTCACCCGAGTACCAGAATCTACTGAGAATGGGTCTTGCTGAGTCAATTGATGGCCTTCAGTATACAAGGATGTCTCTGATTCCCGAGACTGATTATACGCCTTTCCCTAGCAATTGGAGGCCTGATCATGAGAAGGCATTAATTGAATATATAAGGCTTGACGATCCAAAAACTCTGGAAGAGCAAAAAGGTTGCATTCAAGAGCAGGGACTTGTTTCACCGCAGGACTACATATCGATGCTAGTATGGAATTACAAAAGAAATGCAATTGCGATGGATCAACTTTCCCTCATAAAAACTGCTGGTTTGTTGTCGAGCTCAAATCGTGAGAACGATGATCCAAAGAACAAGGAACAAGAGGAATCCGAAGAAAGGCTTCATGCTTCACAAATGTAAGATTTTATAACCAGTGATTAAAAATACTTTTTTGAGTTCCTTTGTTAGTGGAATATGTATTGGTTTTACTCATATATACACATGCTTATCAAATATATTGAAATGGTGGATCTTTTGACAAGTTTATCTTCTCCAAAGATGCATATGATTTGAATATTGATCACTTTTCTTTGTTGGTAACACAATACATGCAAGTTGCATGCATCCAACTATTGGCGTCTTTTGAACATATCCATTACTCGAATTCAAGTGTGAGTATCATAGCAACATAGAGTTATCAATCTAGTTATAAAAAGCATGGTTAAAGTACTTAGGAAGTCCCTGTATTATAGGAACTAGATCAAATTAGTCTATTATTAAATGGATCAATTTAGTCCTTGTACTATTAAAAAGAATAAAATAAGTTCAAATTGTAGCAGAGTTAACATTTACTGTATGAAAAATATCTTGAAATTTATTTATTTTTTTCAATTGCAGTTCAACAAAACCATAAAAACTTTAAAAATGTTAACTCTGTTCCGATTTGGCCTTATTCAAGGGCGTAGCCCTCCCAAAAAAATGGTAAATTTGCCTTTTAGTCCCTTCGAAGTTTATGAATTTCAAGTTAGTATAGTGGTAAAATTGCACCCCCCCCCCGGGGCAATTTTCTGGCTTTGCCCTTGCGCTTGGCCTTTTTCTAATTTGATCAAGTCCCAATAATAGAGGGACCTCTTAAGTAGATTCACCTAAAAAGCATATTCTACTTAAAGAGTTAAGAAACTCAAGAAAGAAGAAGAAAAACAATATATAAACCTTTTTTCTTTCATTAAAAGAAAATACCCAAAAGGGAAATACAAGAACGAAGATGGCAAGTTTTGCTTAATTATTGATATGACATTCAGTATATGATGATCATATTAGTATATTGTTCATCATTTTGGTACCAGATTCATGAATGAAAGTATGATTGCAAGTAGCTGAAAGAAATTGTTGTTCTCCTTTGTCAATGGTGACACATACGCTTTCTTCTCTTTAAACTGCTCTTCACAAGTATCCGGTGCATCCATGGCTGAACTTATTTCTGCATTAGCAGTTCCATAATCTTTACCTTCAAAAGCTTTCCCACCACTTTGTATACTAGACCCTGCACCTGAATAAAGCTCAGAGCAATCTTCTAAGCAATTCCTTGCATATGTATCAAGGGTTTTGTTATCCAAAAGCTTAGATATTATCGAACCGATGCTCGTCGCATTAGCCATGGCTGTTTCTATGGCTACTTTAACCAAATCTGCAACCCCGGTAGCCGTTTTAGCTTTGGGGTTCCCATCAAAACTTGATACACAAAAGTCAAACTTGATATTGGGATCACCCTTTGCAGCTTTGTCACAAGAATCATGGATAACATCACTGCTCACTGAAACAAGCAGAAGGTAGAAGAAAACAAGAGAAAAAAGGTGGGATTTCTTCATATTTGGTGTTTATATATATATCTGTGTGTGTGTGTGTGTATGTGTGTGTTGAAATGAAAATGGATGTGGTGATGTTGAGAATTTATATGAATGGAAATTTTCATATAGTAAGGGATACAAGTAACGTATCATATTGTAGCTTTCTGTTGGGATTCTTGTATTGTTTTTTTAAAGATTGGTCAGTTAAAAGAATGGCTATGAGCAATTTCATATTTTAAGGCTAATTTGGCAAGCAATCTATCTGTATTTAAGGTTGGTCTCCATTTTCAGTAATATGAATAATATAATTGTTAAAAAATATATAGTAAAAGAATTATAATTAATGCATTATTATTTTTTGGGATTTCGTATAAGTAAATACTTTAAATGCAAAATTTTCTTTTTAAGTTTATCATTAAATACTTTAATTAATATCATATCATGTAATATTTGGTTATATTTATGGGGAATGATACATTTACATGATTTTACACATTTTTGTAATTTTTTATACAATTAATATTTTAACAATTTAGTTGTATTATTTTACACCTTTTTGTAATTTTTTATACAGTTGATATGATAGAGATATTAAATCTCTCTTCTACATATATATGTATTTAGACATACTCGGAAAGTGGGTGAAAATAATTGTACAATATATTTATTAAGAATTGATATAAAAATAAAATATTACTTTGGTTGAAATAATAAAGTTGGAATAGTGAATATTTGGTGTCTTAAAATTCTATCATAAGCATGTATTTTTTTTCTTGATTTTATATAAAAGGGATAATATGATTTTTGGTCCCTAAGCTTGACAACCTTTTTGTCTACTTTGGCATTTATATAAATTTTCAATTGAGGATGTAGTACAATTTTAGAGTTTTATATTCAGTATTTTAATAATTGGATGGCGGTTGAATAGGTCAAACCACTAATTCTTAATTCGACTAGTTCAATTGGTTCAAGTGTCGGATCAACAATAATTAAAATTTATAAAAATATAAAAATAAAATAAAATAAACTGGTACACCGTGTTCAATTATCAATTTTTGTCCCACTTTGTTATTTTTATCAATTTCAAGTAATTTCCAAGTTAATTGATTCAACTCTTTTGTTCAAACGGTTATATCAATCAGTTCTCGATCCATTTGATCCGATCGTATTCTAGTAACACTAATTACTTCAATAAATATTGACAAAATTTAAGTTTAATGACCAAAATGGATCTAATTGTCAAGTTCAATAACTAAAGTGGACCAAAAAAAAAAAGTTCACGTATTAAAGTGACCTAATTATCAAGTTCAGATATAAACATATAAAAAATACTTAAATTAATATAAATATATAATTTAAACGAATAATAATTTTTAAAAAATATAAATTATAAAATAATCAAATAAAACAAACTAAAATATATAAATTCAAGAAAAAGAATAGAAAGGTAAAAGAGAAAACTTCTAATTTCATTTCTTAGGTGAATTACAAGCTTCGTTTGTGCCATTATTTGTGGCATCTCGAAAGCACACAAAATAAATGATGGCATTCATTCATCAAATTAATCAACAAAATACATACTTTAATTGAGTCTTAACTCGATTAATATCGGTATTATTATCGATATATAAGAGGCGTGGGTTTAAGTGCATTAAACCGCATTATTCTCTTATTTTCTTAGGCATTATATCAAAAAAACAAAAATTAATAATTGTAATACTATACTCATATGAAATGAAGTAAATAAAAAATATTATAATAAACATTTACGTAAAAAAATTTAACATTTTATATTATTGTTGTTCCATAAATTATTTGACAACCATAAAATAAAATAATTTTTTATCAATGACATTTAATATTTGTGTAACGTAATAAATGTTGTCACAAAATAATATTTGACAATTATTAAATATTGTTCTGTAAAAGGTTTAGAATATAAATTTACATTGTTGCGATTTTATTTTTCAATCGATATATATATTATTATTACGTAGTAGTTTTTGTAATTGAAATTATTGTCTTAAAGATATCGCAATCAATTTTTTGGCAACTGAAATATATTTAGACAGATAAGTTAAGTCGTTGCAAAATATATATATTTGAAAACAAAAAATATTGTTGTATATATTTTTAACAACGAATGTATACACAACAATTCGTAATGATTTTTATCGTTAATTCGAAAAATTACAAATAATTATGAGAAAATTAACCAACAATAAATTAGAGGTTTTTTTTTTTTTTAGGTTATGCATCTTTGCATTGATATAATAAATACTTTATTATAGGAGTTATCAACATTCATAATGTGTGAGTTATAACGTAATTTAAATAAATAATGATTTTTAGAAATATAGCAGTATTTTAAAAAATAGTTTTTTAAAGAGGTTTTTTTCAGCATATTTTGAGATAAATTAAAAGGCACAACTATTCTTTTATATATTTATTAATAATTTATGAAAAATTGCTTTTAAATGTTTTTCAATTGTACAGATTTAATTTATGTACTTTTCAAATTTTAGTTTTGGTCGAATGGTAGTTATTTAAATTTATTAAGTTCTGTTATTTTCAAATTTTAATGTAACAAATATATTATCATATGTGTAATGCCATGTCAGTTTGCTATTTTCATATATTACTTACGGAAAAATCAATTGATAGATGTAACGATTATTGTTTGCGTTAAGATTGAAATTTCAAGATTCAAAAAGCATACAGAGTAAGAATAATCCAATTGGAGAATATAAACTAAATTTACAATCTTATGCATAGTACAAGACTATTAGAAGAATTTAACCAAACAAATTTAGCTATTACCGTTTGAATTAGGACTAGAATTTTAAAATTTGAAAAGTACATGAACTGAGATTAATTAAATTAAAGTATAAGAATTAAATTCATAAGTTACATGGAGTATAAGGAATAACAACAAAATTTGACTAAATATATATAAATCAATGGTGGAATTTTAAAATAAAATGGTAGTGTTTAAAAAAAAAGAAAAAAAAAGAGGGAAATCGTTTTTTTTATAAACTTGATTTATTTTAAGTTGTGGTGTAAATTGTTTTATTTAAATATTTTATATAAAAAATTAGGGGTGAATCAAAGAAAATTAGGGCAGAATTGAATTATAATTTTTTAAAGATAAAAGTATAATTTTGTCATGTATTAACTTATGACTTCATCATTTTTAAGGGATTAAAAAGTAATTTTTTATTTTATGGGTGGAGCCTAGGTCCTGCCTGCCCCTTATATTCATCTCTGATAAAAATATATTTATAAAAATATTTGTTACATTTAAGAAAGGATAATTATAGATTACATGTATTCTTAAGTTGTATTTAAAAATTAAATAAATAAATAAAACACATGATAAAATCTCAATTTAAACTTGTGGAATAAAAAACTTTCTGTACCCAATATTTATCTTTAAAGCTTTTAAATCTTTTATTAATGGAGTTGGTACCCAGTTAACTCTCAAGACGAACTTTTACAATAACCTTTGATCAAAGTTCGAATTGAATTTTGAATCAAACTTAAACTTCTGTCATTAACTGAGTTCGGCTCAAATCGATTAGGTCTAGGAAGATGTTAAATTAAATGGAGGTTACGAGAAAGTGACGGTTGAAGAGAAGTAGAAGGCTAAACAATCCCAGCAAGGAAGATGGAGACATTGCTTTGATTTCATGTGCAAATTGTCCTAATTCCCATACAAGATTGTGCAATTTGGTTAGCTAGCCAACATTGCATCCTTTTCCATTGTTCTTCACAAGTCGCAAACAAAATGATTATTGTTTTGGTGGACATCTTATAAAACCTAATATTTATGTATTTCACAATTAGCTTACGCTATCACTAGGGATAAATGTTAAAATCATATATGAATTTGTTGATTGAGCCTTAGCTCTATTGGTATTGTTGTCAGTGTAAGAGGATGTAGATTTGATTGTGTTGAAGCACATTATCCTCCTATTTAAGGGTTGGAGAGGCGCTATGGGTAGTTCTAGTCATTGTATAAAAAAGAGCAGATATGATATGAACCTGTAATTAGATCGATGTTTAAAAAAATTATACATGAAATTTGATACAATTTGTAATATTATACATTTACTTTAATTTTGAAAGGGTCTAAATGATTGGGGGTTTTCAAAATGCAAAATTCTCTTAAACTTTTCTTATATAAAAAAGGGAGAAATTGTTAACTTTGATATCTCAAGCTTTTGATATAGCAACATTTAAGATCAATTTTATTACCAAGTCATTTAGTAATTAAACATTTTCAACACTTGCAAAATACTCAATAACATGTATTTCAACTTGTACCAAATGTTTTTGAGTTAATACCAAATTGTTTCAATGTGTTTAAAATGTTTTTAATGCAACTTGGTAGCTAAATTTCGATACTAGAGGTCTAGGTATCGATACATTGAAAGTTGGTAACCTTAGAATCAAATTGAGAGGCTAGGTATTAATACATACCTAGTAGGTACTAATACCTACTATATATGTATCAATATTTGCCTTTATGATGACTACTTTTACGAGAGGTATCGATACCCAATTGATAAGTATCGATACTTGGATTGCAAGGCCATTTTTCAGCACAAACTTAGTGGTTGCAACTGTTCAAGTTCATCTTCAATGGCTCCAAGCGGCTAGATTTGTAACGGCCTAATTTTCAGTGGTGTCGGAAATGGTGATATGAGATCACTAAATCCGACAGGTAAGATTAAATAAGATAGTAATTTAATATTTATGAGTCAAGTGAGAATTTAGAAGAATTTGCGGATTGGTGAATTTGGTGAATTAAAAGAATTTATTAGGTAAAAATGGGTCAAAAACGAGGTATTGAGACCTCGAATTTGAAAATCGAGCCATAAATATTTTTAGAAATATTTATGGAGTGTTATTAAGTTAGTATTAAAGTTTGGTTGATAAATTTAAATGTTTGGGTAGTCAATTAAATAAAAAGGACTAAATTGTAACAAATACAAAATTTCTACAAGAATTAAATAGCTCAAGTGTTAAAAGAAGGAGGGTTTAAAGGGAAATTAAACCTAAAAGTGAGAAGGTTGGACGGCAAAGGCAAGGAAATCAGCAAAAGATAAGTGAAACAAGGGCAAAATTGGAATTTTTGTGATTTTAATATGTTTATTAAGATAAGATTGAAAATAATCTAGAGAAAAATTCACATTATCTCAGCCAAAACACCATAGGAGTTCTGGAGAAAGCTGGTTTTCATATTTTTACACCATGTGAGTTTAATTCTTGCTTTTTCTTGATAATTTTTATGTTTTTATGACTTTTACAACTAGATCCACTTATAGAATTCATTAGTTTTTGATTTGGTGGGTAAAATTAAAAGTTACCCTTGCTGAGAAATGGAAGTTTATGATGAATTATTATGAAATTTAAATTCTAATTTCATATTAAGGTGGTTTTATTAAGTGATTTTGATAGGAAATGATATTTAGGACCTAATTGTGAAAAAGTTGTGAATTAGAGGTTGGTGTTGAAATTCAGAATATCAAAGGTTGTGAAATAGTTTGTAATGATAGAATAAAGTGTTGATTGAGAAAAATTAGTTCAATTGATGGCTGAATTGAGCAAGGACTAAATTGTAAAATCAGAAATTTTGGGTAAAAAGTGCAATTTTGAAATTTGAAGAGCATAATTTGTGAAGTGAAATAGAAATGAAATATATGCTAATGAGTGAAAATATTTTACATTATAGATCAATAAACTAAAGAAGAAAGAGGAAAAGAAAAAGTTGCAGAGTAGTCCCTAAATTTCAAAATCTTCTACAAATCAGCCGGGTAAGTTCATATGGTTGAATTTATATGTTTATTTGTGAATGATATAATGTGTTGTTAAATCTGAATTTGCTGTGGAATTATGAAAATTATGATTAAATGAAAGAATAAAGGCGGTAATTCAAATTAGGAAAAACGCAAAATTGAGTACGTTCGTATCGTGACATGTGATGAATTGACGGATAAGACCATGGTTAATCCATGGCAAAGTGTGAAATGTAGGTATGGTATCATCCATACTTTGAGTTATAAAATGTAGGTATGGTATCAACCATACCGAGATACTGAAAATGTAGGTATGGTATCATCCATACCGAGTTGTGAAATGTAGGTATGGTATTAACCATACTTTGAGATATGAAATGTAGGTATGGTATCATCCATACCGAGTTATGAAAAGTAGGTATGGTATCGCCCATACTTGAGTTGTGAAATGTAGGTATGGAATCATCCATACTTGAGTTGTGAAACGTGGCAATCGAGCAATGACGTACTCAAATTTGTAAGACGTTTCCTAATTTGATAAGAAGTAATATAAAATGAGTGAATCAAATGGAAGAGATTGAGTAGTTGTTAATGTCGAGCTCAACTATGTGAAGTATTTAACAATGGTTGTGAATGGCGGGAACTTTAGTAAATATTTTGTTGTTGTTTTGGAAATATTATGTGTGGTAAGTTACTTTTAAACCAATGAACTTACTAAGCTTCATCAAGCTTACTTGTGTGTGTTTGATATTTTTACGTAGATTGAATTAAAGAGAAGTGGTAGATCGGATCATCACAGCAAAAGCTCACTATCCAGATCAATTTCGGTAGCTTTTGTTTTATGTTTAAAGATTTATATGGCATGTATAGAGTTTAAATGAGATGGAGTAAAGATGCTATAAACTAGTTAACAATATTTTGCAATGAAACAGTTTTTGAATTCCAGCAGTGACGTGATTTTGAAAAATCACCAAAAATAGAAGAAATGGAATTAGAAAGTGAAGGAGATATGAATTGAAATATTTTTGAGTCTATTTTCATATGAAAGAAATAGAGTAAGCAAAAGAAATGGAAATAATGAGATATTTAAATTTTAGTGAAACTGGTTCTGAATGAATTTGCGATCCCCTGTTCTGCCTTTGAAAAATCATTAGAAATTGCACAAAAATAATTGTGGATTAAAATTTATATGTATGGAATCCTGAATGAGTCTATTTTCAAATGAAATAAATAAAAAGGTCATATGAATTCTGTAAAAAGAGTAATTTGATTTGTAGTGAAGAGAGGTCAGAACAGTCAATCAGTAAAACAGGGGAAACTTTAAGAAAAATCTGGTATTGATTGGCTATACCAAAAATTCTGGAAAATTTATAGTAAAAAGATATATGAGTCTAGTTTCATAGAAAATTAATGGATCTTAATTTGGAGTCCCGTAGCTCCAGATATAAATATTTTAGTGACTATGACGCAGATGGGCAGTTTTAAATTTTATGCCGAATTAGTAGTTAAGTTTAGTAATGCCTCGTGCTCGACTCCGGCAACGGTCTCGGGTAAGGGGTGTTACATTTATTGGTATCAGAGCTTTGGTTTAGACGATTCTCGGAATGGATGTGATGTATAAAATGTTTAGAAATACATGCCATATAAATCTGTGATAGTGAGATGTGAATGATCCGATCTAACTATTAATTTTTGTTATAGATTGTAAAGATGTCTGATAGACCCGAGGGTGCTGATCATGAAGAGGAAGTTAATAGTAGAGTACAAACTTTTGAGCAGAGAACAAGTAATAATGTTCCAATTTCTTTGATGAGAGAGGAAGAACTTAAAAATTTGATTTACGGGGTAATGAATCAGTGGTTTAGTGAAACAATACAAGGAAGAAGTCGAGCACAACAACCTCCTCCTCCCCTACTGTACTCACCACCATTCTGCCCCAGATTGCTCCTCCTTTAATAGATGAATCTATCAAAAGAACACCGATTGAGAAACTTCGAGAAGTTCTGAGTGAAGAATTTCGGGAAGATCGGATGATGATCCAGATTAAAGCAGAGTATTGGCTAAAGAGTTTGGAGAGAGTTTTCAAACAGATGATTTGTTCTCCTGAGGACTATCTCGAGGTGCGCAGCCATTATTGAAAGAAGAAGCGTATAATTGGTGGGAAACCATTGAGGCGATGGTACCGCTAATAAACTTACTTGGGAATTCTTCCAAAATGAGTTTAGAAAAAGTATGTGGGAAGGAGATATTTAAATAAAAAGAAGAGGGAATTCCTTGATCTTCGACAAGGGAATAAAACAAATGGCTGAATATGAAAGAGAATTTGTGTATCTCAAGAGGTATGCTCGGGATGTTGTAATTTACAGAGGAAGAAATGTGTATTAGATTTGAAGAAGGGCTTAATGATGAAATCGAATGATGATAGGAGGCACCGAGATTCGAGAATTTGTGGTTTTGTCTCGATCGAGCTCAAAAGATGGAAGAAGTGTATAATAGAAAGATGCAAAGAGAAAGAAAAGGCAAAGAAGTATATAAAAGAAGTTTCTCTAGACCAACTTCGACTTTTCCAGCTAAAAAGTTCAGAGATGATTTTAGTCGATCTGTTACAATTCCGGAACGATCAAATAAAAGTAAAACAACTCAAAGAAATGTCGGAGTGATTAATAAACCAGCAGTTAGTACTGGTAGTGTACAAAATATTCTGAGACCTAGATGCAAAAATTGTGGTAGATTTCATATTGGTGAATGTTGGGGAAGAACCGGAGCTTGTTATAGATGTGGTGGAACTGATCATTTTATTCGGGACTGTCCTCAGTCATTAAAAGAAAATAAAGAATAAGGCGAGAAATAAACAAATACTCCTCAGAAAAGTAGACGTTCGGGTCAAAGTAGTGCTGCTGAGACTGCTCGTTCGGGAATGAGAGATATCAGAGTCTCGATCAAAAATAAGGGCACCAAAGACGCACATATGCTACTCGGGCAAGAGAGGAAGCTTCTGCTCCAGATGTGATAGCTGGTATTTTCCATTTTTTTAATGATTCTGTGTATACTTTAATTGATCCTGGATCTACGCATTCATATATTTGCACTGCATTAGGTCAGAAAAGAAAATGACTGTTGAGTCCACTGACTTTGATATGCAAGTCACTAATCCGTTAGGGGAAAGTGTGTTAGTTAATTTAATATGTCGGAAGTGTCCACTTTGAAAATACAAAAGTCGTGAATTCTCTGTGATTTAATGTCATTACCTTTCCGAGAATTTGATGTTATTCTTGGCATGGATTGGTTGATTAAACACGATGCCATAGTGAATTTTAGAGGAAAACGGGTTGATTTAAAATGTCAGACAGGGGAAATAGTTTCAGCTGAGTTTGGAGATAAAAAGAATGATGTCAGAATTATTTCAGCCATTACAGCTTAGAAATTGATTCGGAAGGGTAATGAAGCATTTTTATCTTATATTCTTGATACCCGGGGTTCTAAATTGAAGATGGAAACGATTGCGATTGTTAATGAGTTTACTGATGTGTTTCCTGAGGAATTACCTGGTTTACCCCCAGATCGTGAGGTTGAATTCGTAATTGATGTAATTCCTGGTACAGCTCCGATATCAATTGCTCCATATAGAATGGCACCAGCTGAGTTAAAAGAGTTGAAGACGCAATTGCAAGAGTTATTGGATAAGGGGTTCATCAGACCGAGTACATCACCTTGGGCGCACTGCTTTATTTGTGAAAAAGAAAGATGGCTCGTTGCGATTGTGTATGGATTACGATACCAACAAGGTAACAATTAAAAATAAATATCCATTACCTCGTATCGACGATTTATTTGATCAATTGAAAGGTGCTTGCAGTGTTCTCAAAGATAGACCTTAGACACAGGTATTATCAATCAAGGTTAAAGAGTGTGATGTGCCAAAGACGACTTTTTCGAACTCTGGTATGGTCACTACGAATTTACGTAATGCCTTTTGGTTTAACAAATGCCCCTGCTGCATTTATGGATTTAATGAATCGAATTTTTCAGCCTTATTTGGATAGATTTGTGGTGGTATTTATTGATGACATATTGGTCTATTCAAAGACAGAATCCGAGCATGCACAACACTTGAGAATTGTATTACAGACTTTGAGAGAAAAGCAGTTATATGCAAAATTTAGTAAATGTGAGTTTTGGCTTCATGAAGTTGGATTTACAGGTCACATTGTATCACCAAGGAATTCGTGTGGATCCAAGTAAAGTTTCAGCAGTGGTGAATTGGAAAACACCGAGGAATGTAACTGAAGTGCGAAGTTTTTTGGGACTGGTAGGGTATTATCGCCGTTTTGTAAAGAATTTTTCCATGATTGCTTTACCAATGACTCGTTTGTTACAAAAGAATGTTGAGTTTGTATGGTCTGATGAATGTCAACAGAGCTTTGACCAATTGAAGAAAATGTTAACGAAGCTCCAGCTTTGACTCAACCGAGATCGTGTATACCGTATATTGTGTCTGATGATGCATCTTTAAATGGTTTGGGTTGTGTGTTAATGCAGTCGGGAAAGGTAGTGGCTTATGCTTCACGGCAATTAAAACCACATGAAAAGAATTACCCTACACATGATCTTGAATTAGCTGCAATTGTTTTTGCTTTAAAAATTTGGAGACACTATTTATATGGTGAGAAGTGTTATATCTATACTGAATCACAAAAGTCCTAAATACTTAATGACTCGTAGGAACCGAACTTAAGACAGAGACGGTGGTTAGAGTTCTTTGAAAGATTATGATTTGGTTATTAACTACCATCCAGAAAAAGCTAATGTAGTTCTTTGATGCACTTAGTCGAAAGTCATCATTGTTTGCACTTTAGTTAATGAATGCTCATTTGGCTCTTAATGAAGAAGGTGTTGTATTAGCGAGAATGAAAGTGAAACCCATGTTTCTTCAACAAATTCGTAAACTGCAACGTGAAGACCCGAAATTGGTATTTAAACGACAAATGGTTCGAGATAATTTAGATTCGAGTTCAAAGATTGATGATGAAGGTATGTTGCGTTATCATAATGTAATTTGTGTTCCAAACAATTACGATTTGAAGAATAATATTCTTTCTCAAGCACATAATAGTATGTATTCTATTCACCCGGCAAAGACAAAAATGTATGGTGATTTGAAAAAGATATATTGGTGGCTGGTATGAAAAGAGAAATTTCGAATTTGTTGCAAAATGTTTGATTTGTCGACGCTAGTTAAAGCAGAGCATCAAGTGCCAACGGGTTTACTACAACCCATTATGATTCCCGAATGGAAGTGGGAGCGTGTTACAATGGATTTTGTGTCGATTGCCTATGACTCCAAGGAAGAAAGATTCGATATGGGTGATTGTTGATAGATTGACAAAGTCGGCACACTTTATTCCAAATGTAATGCATTTTTCACTTGAAAAGTTAGCGCAGAATTGTATGTGTCGAGATTGTGAGACTACATGGAGTTCCAAAGATCTATCATTTCGCATCGGATCCGAGGTTTACTTCGAGATTTTGGAACAAACTCGCAAGAAGCTTTAGGTACCGATTAAATTTTAGTACAAAGATTTCATCCTCAAACAGATGGACAATCGAACGCAGTGATTCAAATTCTAGAAGATATGTTAAGATGTTATATACTCGAGTTTGGTGACAGTTGGGAAAGGTATTTACCTTTGGCTGAGTTTGCCTATAATAATAGCTATTAGTCTAGTATAAAAATGGCACCATTTGAAGCTCTTTATGGTAGGAAATGCAAGACTCCATTGTGTTGGTCTGAATTGAGTGAATCAAAAATAGTTGGGGTTGATTTGATTCGAGAAACTGAAGAGAAAGTCCAGGTTATTCGAGATAGTCTAAAAGCTGCTTCAGATCGTCAAAAGTCATATACAGATTTGAAACGAAGAGACATAGAATATGCAGTGGGTGATCGAGTATTTTTAAAAGTTTCACCGTGGAAGAAGGTGTTACGGTTTGGCAGAAAAGGAAAATTGAGTCCGAGATTTATAGGGCCATATGAAATTGTGGAAAGGGTTGGTCCTGTAGCTTATCGATTGGCTTTACCTCCGGAACTTGAAAAGATTCACAATGTGTTTCATGTGTCTATGTTAAGACGGTATAGGTCAGATCCTTCACACGTAATTCCTCATACTGAAATTGAGCTTCAACCAGATATGACTTATTCAGAAGAACCAATGAAGATTTTGGCTCGTGAAGTTAAAGAATTGCGGAACAAAAAGATACCATTGGTTAAAGTATTATGGCACCGACATGGTATGGAGGAGGCAACTGGGGGAAATAGAGGAGTCAATGAAATCACAAAGATCCAAATCTATTTTCAGGTAACAAATTTCGAGGACGAAATTTTAAAGGGGGGGAGAGTTGTAACGGCCTAATTTTCAGTGGTGTCGGAAATGGTGATATGAGATCACTAAATCCGACAGGTAAGATTAAATAAGATAGTAATTTAATATTTATGAGTCAAGTGAGAATTTAGAAGAATTTATGGATTGGTGAATTTGGTGAATTAAAAGAATTTATTAGGTAAAATGGGTCAAAAACGAGGTATTGAGACCTCGAATTTGAAAATCGAGCCATAAATATTTTTAGAAATATTTATGAAGTGTTATTAAGTTAGTATTAAAGTTTGGTTGATAAATTTAAATGTTTGGGTAGTCAATTAAATAAAAAGGACTAAATTGTAACAAATACAAAATTTCTACAAGAATTAAATAGCTCAAGTGTTAAAAGAAGGAGGGTTTAAAGGGAAATTAAACCTAAAAGTGAGAAGGTTGGACGGCAAAGGCAAGGAAATCAGCAAAAGATAAGTGAAACAAGGGCAAAATTGGAATTTTTGTGATTTTAATATGTTTATTAAGATAAGATTGAAAATAATCTAGAGAAAAATTCACATTATCTCAGCCAAAACACCATAGGAGTTCTGGAGAAAGCTGGTTTTCATATTTTTACACCATGTGAGTTTAATTCTTGCTTTTTCTTGATAATTTTTATGTTTTTATGACTTTTACAACTAGATCCACTTATAGAATTCATTAGTTTTTGATTTGGTGGGTAAAATTAAAAGTTACCCTTGCTGAGAAATGGAAGTTTATGATGAATTATTATGAAATTTAAATTCTAATTTCATATTAAGGTGGTTTTATTAAGTGATTTTGATAGGAAATGATATTTAGGACCTAATTGTGAAAAAGTTGTGAATTAGAGGTTGGTGTTGAAATTCAGAATATCAAAGGTTGTGAAATAGTTTGTAATGATAGAATAAAGTGTTGATTGAGAAAAATTAGTTCAATTGATGGCTGAATTGAGCAAGGACTAAATTGTAAAACTATAAATTTTGGGGTAAAAGTGCAATTTCAGAAATTTGAAGAGCATAATTTGTGAAGTGAAATAGAAATGAAATATATGCTAATGAGTGAAAATATTTTACATTATAGATCAATAAACTAAAGAAGAAAGAGGAAAAGAAAAAGTTGCGTAGTAGTCCCTAAATTTCAAAATCTTCTACAAATCAGCCGGGTAAGTTCATATGGTTGAATTTATATGTTTATTTGTGAATGATATAATGTGTTGTTAAATCTGAATTTGCTGTGGAATTATGAAAATTATGATTAAATGAAAGAATAAAGGCGGTAATTCAAATTAGGAAAAACGCAAAATTGAAAGAATGCGTTAGTATCGTGACATGTGATGAATTGATTTGATAAGACCATGGTTAATCCATGGCAAAGTGTGAAATGTAGGTATGGTATCATCCATACCGAGTTATAAAATGTAGGTATGGTATCAACCATACCGAGATACTGAAATGTAGGTATGGTATCATCCATACCGAAGTTGTGAAATGTAGGTATGGTATTAACCATACCGAGATATGAAATGTAGGTATGGTATCATCCATACCGAGTTATGAAAAGTAGGTATGGTATCGCCCATACCGAGTTGTGAAATGTAGGTATGGAATCATCCATACCGAAGTTGTGAAACGTGGCATCGAGCAATGACGTACTCAAATTTGTAAGACGTTTCCTAATTTGATAAGAAGTAATATAAAATGAGTGAATCAAATGGAAGAGATTGAGTAGTTGTTAATGTCGAGCTCAACTATGTGAAGTATTTAACAATGGTTGTGAATGGCAGGAACTTTAGTAAATATTTTGTTGTTGTTTTGGAAATATTATGTGTGTAAGTTACTTTTAAACCAATGAACTTACTAAGCTTCATCAAGCTTACTTGTGTGTGTTTGATATTTTTATGTAGATTGAATTAAAGAGAAGTGGTAGATCGGATCATCACAGCAAAGCTCACTATCCAGATCAATTCCGGTAGCTTTTGTTTTATGTTTAAAGATTTATATGGCATGTATAGAGTTTAAATGAGATGGAGTAAAGATGCTATAAACTAGTTAACAATATTTTGCAATGAAACAGTTTTTGAATTCCAGCAGTGACGTGATTTTGAAAAATCACCAAAAATAGAAGAAATGGAATTAGAAAGTGAATGAGATATGAATTGAAAGATTTTTGAGTCTATTTTCATATGAAAGAAATAGATAAGCAAAAGAAATGGAAATAATGAGATATTTAAATTTTAGTGAAACTGGTTCTGAATGAATTCATGATCCCCTGTTCTGCCTTTGAAAAATCATTAGAAATTGTACAAAAATAATTTTGGATTAAAATTTATATGTATGGAATCCTGAATGAGTCTATTTTCAAATGAAATAAATAAAAGGTCATATTAATTCTGTACAAAGAGTAATTTGATTTGTAGTGAAGAGAGGTCAGAACAGTCAATCAGTAAAACAGGGGAAACTTTAAGAAAAATCTGGTATTGATTGGCCATACCAAAAATTCTGGAAAAATTATAGTAAAAAGATATATGAGTCTAGTTTCAGGAAAAATTAACGGATCTTAATTTGGAGTCCCGTAGCTCCAGATATAAATATTTTAGTGACTATGACGCAGATGGGCAGTTTTAAATTTTATGCCGAATTAGTAGTTAAGTTTAGTAATGCCTCGTGCTCGACTCCGCAACGGTCTCTCGGTAAGGGGTGTTACAAGATTTCACTTGCATGATATCTATGTTTATATGTCACGGGACTAGATCTTTCGCCTCGCGATCCGTGCGGCTTTAGACAAGTGAGGATTTCTTTAGAATTCCTCCAATGCACCAATTTGTATAGCGAAAGCAATTATGCCAAAAGAAGCTACGAAAGAATAACAATAAGCCATAGAAAGAATGCATGAGAGGTGTTTGAGTAAATACTCTCCAAGAATTCTATTACTCTTAATAATTCAAGTTACAGTGGATGAATGAAGAGGCTCTTTATTTATAGTTGAGCTCCCCCAAAAGCAACGGTCAAGATCAAGTTACATCAACGGACGAGATTAACCTATCCCTTGATTTTAGGGATTTACAATATTACAAAATATAAAATCTAATCTAATATTTACAAGATATGACTCCTATCAATCTTCTAATATTAGTTCTCATATTTACCAAGATAGCCTTATGTTGCCTTATCTTCATCATTGGGTCACTCGGGCTTCAATCTGACAGGCTTCTCCAATAGCTTACTGAATCGGGCCAATTCTTGTGGGTCAAATGATTCCGATCTAAACAATAGACCTCCATTGGACGCATTTGGTGCAATGGTTACAGGCTTTGAACTACGACCCATGACATATACATATACACATACCAAGTTTTAGTAAATACATTAATAAAATTGTACTTTGATTCCTTTAAAATTTTATTATTTAATTTTAGGCCCTCCTAGCAGAAGATTTTGGCTTTATCATTGGGACGAACCATCCGATCATTTATATAAGCATCAAGTCTAACGTTCCTAGCAACCTATTCTTAAACTTAATAATTTACTTTCTGATGAACCAAATAGAATGAAGTGTGCAAGAAATAGTGAAAAGAAGAACGATATCATGTTCAATCATCGAGATACTCCAACATTTGATCCAATCATATAAATTAAGTTGAGTGATCACATTAAAACAACCAAACTTAAAAATGACATCGAATCAACCAACACTATATATAATCCAGAGTAGACTTATTCCTGGACTGAGTTACCCACCTAAGCCTGAAGGCTAAAAATTGAGCAGGTCTAGGCAAAAATATTATGCCAGAAAAATGGGTTTGGGGAAAAAATTAGGCATATTAAAAATATGAGTCGAGCTTGAGCTTAAACATTCAAAGTTCGACTGCTTTTCTATATTTAGAATATGATATATTATATTATTTTTATATATTATATACTTTATAACACGTAAAAAAACTAAATCTATAGTAATATGTAATATTATAATGTAAATATTTAAAAATCTTAAGATATCTATATAAAAAAATTTAAACATGAAAAATAAAATTTAAATATTAAATTGAAAATAATATAAATATTTTGAGCTAGATTTGAGCAAACATAAAGTATGTTACCCTACCTAATCTATGAACACCTTTAATCAAGGATGCTTGAACCAGCATCATTTTGGACAAGGAACCGATCCAAAAAGGGCATTGAATCGTTGGTTGAATCAAAATTTTAATATATATATATTTATAATTTTTTTTAATAGTTTATTTAATCGAATCGAATAAATCAAGGAAACCGATTGAGCTGATGAATCGATGACCTGACTGATTTAACCATTGGTTCGATTCAAGAATACGTTGCCTCTAATCCATAGATGGAGCCTAGACACGCTCATAAGTCGGTCACCTACCTGCACTCCAGGCCCGCTAGAGAAATGGGAGGGTTGGACAAAATATGAGGCCTCGAAATGGGCTTGAGTAAAATTTAAGATATGTTTTCTATATGGATAGGGCCTCGGGCAAGATTTTTTTTGCCCGAGCCTAGCCTGACCCGAATATATTATGTTGTAAAAAGTATTATATTAATTATATATATGTAAATAATAATTATATATATTTATATTTATATTAAATCCATAACTCAATAACAATTAAACCCATAACCCAAAACCTATTTTTTTTTATCTAACTAAATAATCCAACCCAAAATATAAAATTTTAAAACTTATATATACTACAATAAAATATTTATTATATTTATTTGTATTTTTAATATTATAAAACATTTATTATATTGAAGCTAGTGTTTTTTAATATAAATATTTTTAATGTGTTATAAAATTTTTATTTTAATATTTTTAGTGTTAATGTATTATATTTTTAAAAAAATTATCTTTAAATAAAAACTAATATAAAAAAAATCAAATATGAATACACTGAATTTATTTTTCTTAAATTAAGTCTGGTTTAAACAAAAAGTAAATATAATCTTCAAGTTATATTAAATTTAAATTTAAAAAATTAATATAAATGCTTTGTATGAATCAAACTCGATACATGAACAACCTAACGGAACTGCTTTACATGGTAGAGTTGCTCTATTATAAATTAAGTTAAATTAAATAATAAAGGTTAATTAATTTAATGATTTCAGCTGAGTTTTCCCTCCACCACACAATAAAACCGCGCGTTACGTGCACGTGGATAATGTTTCCCTTACACCAGCGTTTTCCCTCCACGCGCTCTTTATTCGCGCTTATACACAACTCTCTCTAAATCGCATTCCATATTTAACGCAAATCTCACCTTTCTCTTTTCTTTCCCTTTCTCCCCCAGTTCGATTTTTTTTTTCTCAATTCATTGTTCCCCCCCACCAAACCCTAACCCTAATTCAAGAAATAAAGCCAAAAATCCCATCAGTAATTATCAAACTTAACGAATTCGGAGCACTGAAACCTTTCCATTCAATGGATTCTCAATTCGATACGGCGTCGCAACCTGACCCTGCCACCGACGCTTATACCTTCCTCGAATTCAACACCCAAGGCGAGTCCGATTTCGAGTACACCGACTTCCGTGATCCGATTCGTTCTTGGCCGACGCCTTCTGACGCTATTGTCGCTGATCGTTCAGTTTCCGACCACCATTCCGACACTCCCGCGTCCTCTTCTCCTTCTAGCGTTCCGAAAGGCGCTGGCCGTGGCGCGACGAGCAATAATAATAACAGCAATAGCAATAGTGTTAGCAATAGTGGGGCCGTGGTTGATTCGTTAGCGACGGGGATTAGTGGATTGAATTTTGAGGAGACGGTTGGGGATGAGGATGGCGGTTATGAGTATGGGAAAGGGGATTTCGCGGAACACGCTTGTCGATATTGTGGGGTTTCTAATCCGGCTTGTGTGGTTCGCTGTAATGTTCCTTCGTGTAGGAAATGGTTTTGTAATTCAAGAGGGAATACGTCGGGATCGCATATTGTTAATCATCTTGTGAGTTCTTTTTTTCCCCTTTTATTCATTGGCATATATTGTTTGAGAACTAGTGTGCTGATTAAGTTTTAATGAACATATATTTTTTCCCCTTAAGTGGGAATGGTGCCTTTCTTTTAGGGTGTTTGCTTTGGATTTTGTTGAGTTTATTATAAATGTGTTCGTAGATTGATAAAGGAGATGATTCTTGGTACTTGTTACTGGTATCAAGTTAATAGATGCACTTTAAAGTTTAAACTAGGTAATTCTGCAACAAATTTTGATTCTATCACAAAATGCAAGATTCTTGGTCAGAAGTTATGTTTCAGTTACTTGGATACATGAAATTATGGCATCATGCGTGCCTCTTATAACTATTCTAAGATTAATGAAACTTACATTTGATTTATTGAAGGCAATTTATTTCCATCTTTCCCTTTGAGATTGTTGGGAAGCTGTTATACACTTGAGATGAGATGCTAGTATTTACAATTTTTCTTTTTCCCGCTTGAATAAAGAGTTTACTTATAAGACCAAAAGGAGTTAGATATGTTTGATTATGGCTTTTTTGTGATTAGGACCTGATTTGATAGTTGTTGACAGAAAAGGATAATAGACGGTAACCAGAAGTCAGGCCTTTATTCTATACCATGAGACAAGACCTTTTTCTTGTTGGAATTGCAACATGATTACGATTATGCTTTGCTTTAGGAATAGTTTTTTAATACATTCACACATGCTGAGGACCACCATTCATTGTTGCTACTGTTAAGCAGGCCCATGCTGTAATCGTTTTCTTTCTTTAGCTTGGACTGGTTTTTCTGTATGCCGTCCTTGTTTGTTCTTTTTCCTCTTCTAGTATATCTTTCATTTGTGAACCCACAAAACCTGGCAACTTTTTTTGCTTGCTTGACTAAGTTTCGAAAATGTACTTTGCTACTCAAGCTTGCCAAGGCAAGCAATTTCATATAGCCATCGTGTTATTCAATTTGTAAAAGTTCCCTTTAGTTGTGTACCTTCCATAGCTTGTTGTACATATATTTGCATACAAATTGCTTTTAGTAAATATATATGTTATTAACTGAT
This sequence comes from Gossypium bickii, assembly GCA_025503065.1. Lineage (NCBI taxonomy): Eukaryota > Viridiplantae > Streptophyta > Magnoliopsida > Malvales > Malvaceae > Gossypium > Gossypium bickii. The sequence continues at coordinate 975,449 of CP106718.1, forward strand.
AAATTGAGTATGAACTAGTGTTGTAGATTCTCCAGTTGGGGCTAGTCACCAGGTGCTGTTGATTAATGAGTTTGTTTTTGTTGCTGTGTAGGTGCAGGCTAAACACAAGGAAGTTTGCCTCCATAAGGATAGTCCTTTGGGAGAAACAATTCTTGAATGCTACAACTGTGGATGCAGAAATGTCTTCCTTCTTGGTTTTATATCTGCTAAGACAGAGAGTGTTGTTGTTCTTCTTTGTAGAGAACCTTGTTTGAATGTAAATGCTTTGAAAGACATGAATTGGGACTTGAGTCAGTGGTGCCCCCTTATTGATGATAGGTGCTTTCTCCAGTGGCTGGTTAAGGTTAGTATTTCCCCAATCACATGAAAATAACCAATTATTTAAGGGCTTTCTAATACATTTCAGTTATACAGATCCCGTCTGAAAAAGAACAGCTACGGGCGCGGCAAATAAGTGCTCAACAAATAAACAAGGTAGAAGAGCTTTGGAAGACAAATCCTGATGCCTCCCTTGAAGATCTTGAGAAGCCTGGTGTAGATGATGAACCACAGCCTGTAGCCTTGAAGTATGAAGATGCTTATCAGGTTCCCAATTTGCAAAGATTGCATCATTTTTTCTGTGCTTTACTATCGTGGAAAGACAAGAAGTTTCTTGTTATAATGTAGTTTACTAATTAAGTTGGTGCCTTTGCAGTATCAAAATGTTTTTGCTCCACTTATCAAGCTTGAAGCTGATTATGACAAAGTATGTATATTGTGTTCACACTTCTTATCTCCATCTAAGTGCCCTTAATTCAATTGTCTGTGCAATATCCTTTTTTTCTTCTAAAAATATACTCATGTCTAATTGAAAATTTTGTTTTCTGCAGATGATGAAAGAATCTCAAAGCAAGGATAATGTTACAGTTCGATGGGATATTGGGTTAAACAAGAAGCGTATTGCATATTTTGTCTTTCCAAAGGTGCTTTAATTGTTTTCTCTGAATCAATTCTATTACCCAAAGGTGTTCTTGGTTGATCATCCCCACCTTTCCCTTTGAATGATGAGGTCTCTTTTAGTTTTAGAGTTTGATAAATGTTAAATCTGATTTTCTGGTTTTGTAGGAAGACAATGAGCTGCGTCTAGTACCTGGTGATGAGTTGCGTCTGCGTTATTCAGGAGATGCTGCTCATCCTGCATGGCAGTCTGTTGGGCATGTGGTATGTGTCCCCTTGAGCTTGCCCATTTAATTCTTGTGTTAATATATGCCTGTATATATGTGCCATTGATTCTATGTATTATTTGTATAAAACATGATTTTGTGGTATTCCTGAATAAGATTTGTGCATCTGGTGTGCTTATGAGAAATGTACTTATAGATGATCTTTCTGTTGTTTCAGATCAAGCTAACGGCACAAGAAGAGGTTGCGCTTGAGCTCCGTGCTAGTCAGGTAGTTTTGATCTCTCTATTTTGTTGGTTGATTTTGTCTTTTGGGAGGTATTTAAACATTGGTAATTATTTTGGTGCAGGGAGTTCCTGTTGATGTGAACCATGGGTTCAGTGTTGATTTTGTGTGGAAGAGTACAAGTTTTGACCGAATGCAAGGGGCAATGAAAACATTTGCAGTTGATGAAACTAGTGTTAGTGGGTAGGCTTGCTGACTTTGTTTTCTTTGTATTTGCTTGTATATATTGTTACAGTAACTAGAGGCTTATGTATAAATTTTCCAGTTTTCTGTTTGTATTTCTTTTGCTTCATGTACCGCAGTAGCATTTTTAATAAATCAATAGAGGAAATAAAATATTTGTACTTTAGAAAAAAAGATGGTTCTGTTTAACTTGTTGACTTGTTATATTTACAACTTTGAGGGTTCATATTTAGTTTATTTTCTGAGTATAGTTTCTTAAGCATGTTTTAAGTTTGGTTATATATAGGTTTTTTTTTGACAGATACGGTTGTTAGATATATGTTAGGCTTGGTTGAGATACATTTTTGTATCACATAAAGTTTTGTCATAAAACATTTGTTCTGTTCAGTCAGGGGCCGACGAGGTCTCATTGATTTTATTCTCTTGTTATTCAAGGAAAAGTTGTCCACTTTAGTCTTAGCTTCTGTCTTGTTATTTATCCCAAAGGTCATGCATCTTCTGAACTTGAATTGTTAGTCCCTTCTATGTAAATTAATTGGTTTATTCTTGCAGATATATTTACCATCACCTGCTTGGTCATGAGGTTGAGGTGCAGATGGTTCGCAATGCACTGCCTCGTCGTTTTGGTGCCCCCGGTCTGCCTGAATTGAATGCATCCCAAGTATGGCACTTTTGTCATTTGCTTGGCTTCATATGTTGATTTTTGCTATATAACATTTTTCTTTGAATTTGTGTCAAGTTGTGTTGACCTTTCTTTGATGGACAGGTTTTTGCCGTGAAGAGTGTTCTTCAGAAGCCTATAAGCTTGATTCAAGGTCCCCCTGGAACTGGAAAAACTGTTACTTCTGCTGCCATTGTATATCACATGGCTAAACAGGGTCAGGGGGTAGGTAGGAGCTTCAATGCAATTCTTCTTATAGTTCATCTTTTATTTTGTCTCTGTTTCTGATGTTTCAGTCCCTTATCAGGTTCTGGTCTGTGCTCCAAGTAATGTTGCTGTTGATCAGCTAGCTGAAAAGATAAGTGCCACTGGGTTAAAGGTAGAGAAATTCTACTGGTGGTCAAGTTAATTGCATTGACAATGTTTTGTCTTACTTTATTTGTATGTAAATTAATACTTGTTCCTAATTATGTCTTTTGTCTAAAGGTTGTAAGACTTTGTGCAAAATCAAGAGAAGCTGTAAGTTCTCCTGTTGAACATTTGACCCTGCATTATCAGGTTTGTATTGTCTAATTTTGTTATCTCTGCTGTTCCTCATTTGTTGTGCATAGCATTATTCATGTTGGCAATTACTGCATGTAGGTTCAACATCTTGACACATCTGAGAAGAGTGAACTTCACAAGTTACAACAATTGAAAGATGAACAAGGTTGGGATAATTTTCCTGTTCTCGATAATGAGAAACGATTTATTTAGATGGATATTTTTTTGATGAAAATGTTCCAGTTAGAGTTATTGGGACATGGCCTTGGTTAGACTGTGATGAAAAGGAGGTTTTCAATTAACTTGTAGAGTGACAATGAATGTTCATGTCTTGCTTGAAAATTAAAATCTTACTTATGCTGAATTTTGTTTAATTGCACTATCTACAGGTGAGTTGTCAAGCAGTGATGAGAAAAATACAAAGCACTGAAGCGAGCAACTGAGAGGGAAATATCCCAAAGTGCTGATGTCATTTGTTGCACTTGTGTTGGGGCTGGAGATCCTAGATTATCTAATTTTAGGTTCCGCCAGGTTGAATAAATCAGACATGTAATTTTTGATTATCTCTAAAAAAAATAAAAGCTCTTATATCCTTTTTTCTCTTTATTAGGTACTTATTGATGAATCTACTCAGGCGATGGAACCTGAGTGTCTCATTCCTTTAGTTCTTGGCGCCAAGCAGGTAACGGAGGATCTAACTTATCAAGATATGATTTCTCATGTTTCCCTTGAAATTTCTTGTTTGGTTTTCTAACACGTGTATTTTTATTTTAGGTTGTTCTTGTTGGTGATCATTGCCAACTTGGTCCTGTTATTATGTGCAAGAAAGCTGCCCGTGCTGGATTAGCACAGTCTTTGTTTGAACGTCTAATTTTACTTGGTGTTAAGCCAATTAGATTGCAGGTGATGCCCTATATTTTTGTTGGTGTTGCACTTCATTTGTATGTAATTGCTGATAGAAAACATGTCTGTCTTATAGTAAATGTTTCTGTTCTATTTTAGGTTCAATATCGTATGCACCCATGTTTGTCAGAGTTTCCTTCTAACAGCTTCTATGAGGGCACATTACAAAATGGAGTGACAATCAATGAAAGGCAATCTTGGGCATTGATTTCCCTTGGCCTGTGCCTAATCGTCCCATGTTTTTTATGTACAGGTATTGGAACTGTGTTTAGGTATTCATATTCTTTTTATCCATAGCTGTGTGTTGGGGTTGGAGGGATGAGGATGGATAGGGCATCACATTTGATTTAATTTGCCTACAGTTGAGTTCTTTATATATTCCATGGTTTGTTTTGTAATTACATAATTTTGTTTTAGATGGGGCAAGAGGAGATTAGTGCTAGTGGAACATCATATCTAAATAGAACTGAGGCTGCAAATGTTGAAAAGATTGTTACAACATTCTTGAGGAGTGGTGTTGTTCCTAGTCAGGTGATTTTGTGGACTTCTTTTCTTTTTAATAAAGTTTTTTTTCACATCTATATCGGTCAGCATTATAACTTTTAAGCTAACAACTATTTCAAAATATTATAGATTGGGGTCATAACACCTTATGAGGACAAAGGGCGTATATTGTGAATTATATGTCAAGAAATGGTGCTTTGAGACAGCAGCTTTACAAGGAAATCGAGGTTATTTGTAGCTTTGAATTTAAAGAATAAATGCTGTTATGATGTTTTTCGTACTGTAATTAACTTTTTTTTTTTTTTTTTTTTTAAAACTTTGGGGGTTTATATAAGGTTGCAAGTGTCGATTCTTTCCAAGGACGGGAAAAAAGATTACATCATCTTGTCTTGTGTGAGAAGTAATGAGCATCAGGTTAGTTATCATATATGAGATATAGATATAACATTTGCAGCTTTGCTTTGCTTTATAATTTCAGATCAGCCTCTGGTTATGGTGTTCATTCTATGTTTAATACTAATACTATAACCTTATCTGCTTGTCTCTTTATGCTTTAATATGAGAAAAACTATTGTTGCTTAACTGTTTTATCCAATCTTTTAGGGTATCGGATTTCTAAATGATCCTCGCAGGCTTAATGTTGCCCTAACACGTGCTCGATATGGTATAGTAATTCTTGGAAATCCTAAAGTTCTTAGCAAACAAGCTTTGTGGAACGGTTTATTGACACATTACAAGGTATCTTTCTATTTGTCTTTGTAACAACGCTAGCAGTATGCATGTGAATGTTAAGGTTGTCTGTTGTTAATTGTTCCCTGAGAATTTTACTATCTTTGTCTCTGATCCTTTCTGTTAAAATTTGCAGGAACATGAGTGCCTGGTTGAAGGACCCCTCAATAACTTGAAGCAGAGTATGGTTCAATTCCAAAAGCCCAAAAGGTTTGTGCATGGAATGAAAGGATGGTGCCTATTATCTGTTCAAGTTTCTAGCTTTTGCTTTTGTTAATTGCCGCTCTCATTTACCTTTAGTTATCAGAGGTTGTCAAGGATAATGTGAATTTAAATGATGTTTGTGTTTCTTGTAGATTTACAATGACCGGAGACTTTTCTTTGGAGGTGGACCTGGGATTGTGCCTAGTGATAATTTTGGGTCTGCTGCCTCACCTAGTCCAAATGCTGATAGAAGAGGCAGTCGTGCTCGGGGTAAGCTTTTGAGTATATTGAGTGTGCATGCTACATGTCTTTCATTTCACTCTGGAGTTTGGACACCTGCAAGTGATGCGTCTTATACTGACTTGCACAATAGCTGTAGAATATGCCTTGGGAACTTGTATTATTGTTAACAGATATAAATATCTGTGGACCTTCTTATGTTGTCAATTACAGGTGCTTATATGCCTTCTGGTCCACCCAATGGTACTCAAAAGCCTGGAGTGCACCCTTCTGGGTTCCCAATGCCTCGGGTTCCACTTCCACCTTTTCCTGGTCCTCAGCCTTATGCTATTCCTGCTCGTGGAGCTGTACATGGACCAGTGGGAGCTGTTCCTCAGGTACCTCAACCTGGAACTCGAGGCTTTGGGGCTGGGCGTGGTAATGGTGGTGCTCCTATCGGTAGTCATCTTCCACACCAGCAAGGCACACAGCAAAACATTGGAACTATTGGATCTTCTTTCAACTTTCCTCTGGAGAATCCAAATAGCCAGCCATCCGTGGGTGGTCCATTATCTCAACCTGGATTTGTTAACAATGTTAGTACTTGATTGTTCCCTTCTATTTTTGTTTTAGTTCTTGTACCTTCTCTTTGACATTGTGGAACTAAGTGTGTTTATCATCTATTATAGGTCCAAGGGCCGAGTCAAGCTTTCCGTGATGGATTTTCAATGGGAGGAATGTCCCAGGTACTTAATCTTTGCTGGAATCTTCTTTTTCTTTTCTTCAATAATTGCAATTTATGTTCTTGATAACAACTTATAATCACACAGGACTTCTTGGGTGAAGACTTCAAAAGCCAAGGCTCACATGTCCCTTATAACATTGCTGATTTTTCTACACAGGTATAGGCTCTTAACTATTATTTTTTTTAATAGTCCAGTATGACATAAATCAGTTAGCGGGGTTTGCTTGGTATCAACTTTGAACTTTATAAGAGATTGCATCAGTGGGTCATTGCTAACTTGCCGATCCTCAATGTTATGGTCTTAAAATAAACAACGGGATAGAAACATTTTAAAAAGCAGTATCGTGGCAATTAAACTGGATTTTCCTGAGGGCATTATAGAGGTATCGAATATGTTCAGAATAATCTGTTTTTCATAAATTTCTCTCTCCTCTATAAATAGAACAAGAAAGCTTCTCTCTATCTTCCAATTTCTTGTTCTAAAATTTTGGTTGCTTATGTGTGTGTTTGTAGGCTTCTCAGAGTGGATATGCTGTTGATTACGTTACACAAGGAGCACAGAGCGGGTTTCCAGGGAACTTCCTAAACCAGAATTCTCAAGCTGGATATTCTCGTTTTGGTTCTGGAAATGATTTCATGTCTCAGGTTTGCCCAACGTGCTGTGGTGTGATTAGTTTATATTTTTTTCCATTTTTCCTTCCTGACAAAATTCATATTTTTACAGGACTACATGAATCATGGATCACAAGGCCTGTTTACTCAGGCTGGCTTTAATGACCCTTCTCATGATGATGCATCTCAAAGCCACTTTGGCGTGTCTAATCCAAACCAGCTTCAGTCCCAGGTTGGTTCATATCTTTGTTTATTGATAGAGAATAATTGTCAACTAAATGTTCAAGTAGGCAATATTTAAAATCTGTTTCCTAATTAGGAAGTTGCTTTTTAATGCTTGTCTGGTTAGAGAACAGTAATATTGTGAGATCATTATGTTACATACGTGAGTTTTTATCTTCTTTCCTGTATTAAACGGAGAGAATATGGCTATCTGTTTCAGGGCTTGATGAATTCTCTCTACTCCCAGCCCTTTTCCCACTACAACACACAGCCACTGAACTTGCAGGCTCCTCACCAGCAGCCTCAGCAGGACCAGGGCTCCCAAAACCAGAAACTTCACTATAATGGTTAAGAATAAAGATGCATATGGCTTTGATGGGTTATAGTCTTTTGCAATCAGCAACTTGGTTTGTGCTGTCCTTGTTTGCCCAAAACATACAACTCCGAAGATGCTCAACCGCTTGCCTGTTTTGAGGTCAGTTAAATTTCTGTCCATAACCT